>LPNX010134698.1:24782-91744 GCA_001517045.1 Pseudotsuga menziesii
AAGCTCTTGGGTTCCATTTCGATCCAATGCAAAGCGGGATTATGCTCTCGTTAATAAAACCTGTAATTTACTAAAAGATGAACTTATGGTGCCCGCTAATTGGCAGCAGTTGCCAACCCATCGTAATACCGATTCAGTTCCAATTTCATTCATCGCTTATTTCCGCTCTAAGCGGCTTCTGAGGAGGGACGTGGAGAGTTGTACGCCAACTCTGTAAATAGAATATGAATTACATTGGTTTTCTATTGCGAAAGGTGCCCCCTGCTGATCTCTAATCTCTACCTCAGAAAGTGAACTCTTCATGAGTATAGCCACCACCCACCTCACCAAGCTATTCGTGGTTGTCATGGTAAACAGAAGCTATGCAGTGGTCCTTGTACAAATATGCGTAGCCACTCAAAATTGTCCTACTGTCCTATTTCTTAAAGTAAAATGAAAACGGGCTGAGCATATCCCTCAAAAGTGAAACTCATTATAAAAAAGGTGCTTTATTTTTAAAAATCCACTTTTTAAGTCCGTTCTACCATCAACTTTATCTATCTAGGAAGGAGTAGAAACCATGATACCTGGTAATTTGAACAAACAATCTAAAAACAAAATTGTCATAATTCCATTCAAGACTCTAAACTACCTATGTTTTGACATGTGAACTCAGTCTTTCATTTCATGATTCCCTTTTCAATTTTTTACTTCATCGTTTTAAGAAATTTCTCATCGTTTTAACAAATTTCTCAAAATTCCATTCTAATTAGCTACTTTTTGGCATGTTCATTTTTTCATTTCATGATTCGATGTTTAATTTTAAGTACATGATTCGATGTTCAATTTTAAGTAGGTCTACATTACTCCATGGGTTAAAGGATAAGTGTAGATAAGTTTTTAAATGGAATTTTGGAATAGCGGAATATTTTAAATAATGGCATGTTAGGTTTGTCGGTAATATTCAGAAATAGTCATCTTATTCAAATCGAGTATATATTTATGATTTATGCGATTTCTCAAATAAATTACTTATTCAACATAGCTTAGACCATATATATATATATATACATTTAAAGTTTGAAAATACAATTTTATTTAAAATGTGTTATGTTTTAGCAATGGTTTAATATTTTTAAAAAAATTAAGAGATATCAATTTGATGTATGATAGTCTTATTTGTGGGACAAGGGTTTTATGTGGTTTCATTCATTTGATTAGAGAAATATGCATAACCTACTTTTTCTGGATTTGACACATCACTTAAAGAGTGCAGGTTTTGGAAGTGACGAGCATCCCTTGAAATTGGTTAACATGCGGTATGGGTATTCTTCTTCTTGTTCTAGGACAAGGGTTTTATGTGGGCTCATCCATTTGATTAGTGAAACATGCATAGCGATCCCAGGAAGTGATGAGCATCACCTAAAATTGGTCAGCATAGGATATGGGTCTTCTTCTTCTTCTATCACTTATAGTGTGCAAGTCATGGAAGTGATGAGCATCACCTCAAATTGGTCAGCATAAAATATGGTTTTGGTTCTTCTTCTTCTTCTTCTTCTATCACTTACAGGGTGCAATCCTCAGAAGTGGTGAGCATCACCTGAAATTGCTTCTGGGATGGATCGATACCCCTACTAGCTCTTTCCTTCCTCATCACTGGTGAAACAATAAAAAAAGGTCAACGGTCAGCATAGTAGATGATGATGATGATTCTTCTTCTTCAAAAATATAATATATATAGTGTGTGTGAGAGGTGTGAGATAGAGAGAGACAAAGCCGAGAGAGAGAGAGAGAGCGCAAAGAGAGAGATTCTTCACATATGTGTGTGTGTGGGTTTGCCTTTGTGAGAGATTCTTTCTTCAAATATATGCATGTGTGAGAGATGATGATGATGTTGATTTTTCTTATTCTTATTCTTCTTATTCTTGTTCTTCTTTCTCCTCCTCCAAGTTAGAGGCCCCAGAAAGTGATGAGAATCACTTGAAATTGGTTGACATAGGATCCTACTCCTCCAATATTTAAAATATTATATGTGTGAGAGAGAGAGAAAGACAGAGACTCCTTCTTTTCAAATATTTTATAATCAAATATTTAAAATATAAAATATTGATTTTACTTATATATATAAAAGAGGAAGCCTACTTTAATTTTGTTCATTATTTTCTATATTTAAAGTTTAAAACTATAGTTTTATTTTAATAATGTGTTATGTTTTGATAATAATTTAATAATTTTAATTTTTTTAATAATGATTTATTAATTTAAAAAACAAAAAACAAAAAAATTATTTAAAATATAATATATTTATAAAGTATTGTTGATATTTTTATAATTTAAATAAAATATATATTTATAAAATATTATTTTAATCTAATTTATAATCAAATATTTAAATATAATAATTTTTTTCCAATTTTACTTGTCCATTAAAATTGAAATGCCTAGTTGGTGTATTTAAACAAAACCAACATGCAACTCATTTTCATATATAAAGAGCATAAAAATCAAATATATGTGTGAGAACTTTTTCATGTTCTAGATTGATAAATAATATTATCCATGTTCCTTATAATGCGTCTATAACCTTATATTGGTATAAAGATCAATGTTGCATGAAGAGAGCTCGTGTTAAGTTAAGTGTTAACCTTACGTCGATATAAAGATTAATGTAGGTTGTTCCTTTCACATTATAAAGATTAATGTAGGGTGTTCATAAATCACATTAGAGTAAGTTTGGTAATATTTCAAGTTTTTTAAATGTTTTTTATTTTTTATATGATTGCTATGTATTAATTGTTTTAAAATGAATTAATTTGAGTGATATTTTGTTTTATTTTATCATTTATATATTAATATTTTTATATATTTGCACAAGATGTAGAATAGATGATGAATGGATGTATAGTTAAGGAATTCATTGCATAAGTCATTTATTTGAAACTTTGTGGGTACTAGCTTTGTATACATTCTAAAAAAAAACTTTTTTAACATAGACCTTTAGGGAAGCACATATTCTTTTTTTGATATTAGGAAAGTCTTATAGTAAAGATGAGTGAGTAGGGGTTGTGTCCAAAATGAACCTTTAAACATTAAAGAGCCTCATTTCACTTTTATAACACATGCATTATATCTCTCTATATATATACCCCAAAAACCAAAGCAAAAAGTGACATCCAACATGCAAAAATTTTAGAACTTGACAATATTTGAAAAGGATCACCACACGGTGCATATAAACATATAGACACATTACTTCTTTTATAATGAATGCAATGGTACTCTTATATAAAAGCACCTCACATGAAACAACTTAAAACGTGGCATCTACAACCACTAAAGACTTGTGCATTTAAGCTACGATGTTGCACTAGTGCGACCACATAAATGATGCACCTATTTCATCTAAAAATTTCTACCCTCATGTATGGAAAAATATGTTTTTTAAAAAACAATAAAAATGAGTTACAGTGTGTTTAGACATTTGAATGGCACTAGTGTAGTGTGTAATTGGAAGCAATGGAAGGTGTAACTAAAAGAAATTTTGCAGTAGGTCACAATGTCCTAATCACATTTTCCATATTTATTAGAGTTTGTCAAATTGATGCTAAGGGTCAAATAACTTCCAAGGAGGAAAATTACTGGTTTCCTAGGTTGGGGGTGGAAGCTTTGGGATTTGGAATAAGGGGGACAATGAATGATGTTTGAACATTAGAATGACATAAATATTTAATAAAGAAACTAAATAAATAAATACAAGAGAAAGTTGAAATGGCAATGGAGCATGGAGACTATGGGGCCCACACAAGCTAGAATTTATGTGCCACATGGCATCCTCCTCTTGCAATTTTGAACCCATGGGAAACTTAAATGTTCTTGGATGATTTATAAGGATAATACACTTGGCCATATGCATCATAGGTCGAATTTGGGAAGAAATGTAACTTACATGGTAGAGGAAGAGTCATTTTGGAGCCAGTGAGACACTTGGACTAGATTCCCTAGCTCTATGACAACAATGATGAAGATGCTATGACACCCATGACACAAATCAGATGTGAAGGATGACATCTGACATATCTCACATGTTAGGTCGAAATAGAGCATCCACTAGATCTCTCATGTGAGTTGGGGAAGCTCAATGGGTTTCTACTCAAAAGGAGGGAAGATGGAAGGCTAGGAAAGGGAGGACAGATGGAAAATCATGAGCACACACCCAAATTCGAATTGGCTTTAGTTTGTGGATGGATTGGGAACCTTAGAAGGCTAAGTATGTTTATAAAATACATGAATCAACCAAGAGAATAACTTTTGATCATTTGAGAAATTGTCATTTGTGAATTGTGAGAGCAAGTGGATGACTAGTTTTCTTGCCTTAGCCAATTTTGAGGTCGAAAGATTCCCATCCAAGTTGGTGTTTGGAGAGGCCACTCAGGTCTTTCATGGAGATTTATTGGAGTTTGATTTGCAGGTGTAAGCTATAGGGAAGCTTGTGGATTCTTCTATTGCAACACTTTCTCTCAACCATTTCCAATTTTTATGGCATATTCTTGCTCATGGAGAGATTGCGCTTTGGGTGAGATATTGATATATTTGGGGAAGATTATAATGCTCCATTATTTTATGTTATGATGCAAATCCTCTGTATTTCAAGTTCAGACTCTCAGGTCGAAATTCCAAAATATTTTATGTAAAGATGTTAAACAATGAAGAAATAGTGTCATTTCCCCACTATCTTATTGTGCACCATTGTAATGCTAATGATTTCGAATTGGGAGAGATTTTGATTGTCCATTACTGATTGTAATAAGCTCAATATTATCTATTATTCATTCTCAGAAAGTATCAGGTTAAAATATCAAATGGTTGTAAGGAAAAGTGATTGTTAATGAGCAAACAATGACCATTTCCCCACTACATTGATGTATGCTATGATAATGCTGATTATTTCGAATGGAGGAATGTATCTCTGATACTAATGTATTATGAATGGATCGTGATTAATTTGTATTTCAAGTCTCATGTTCAATACTTAAGCATTGGAATCCATTTTACTCATTTTTATTGCATTGGAAGAAGATTTGGTGCATTTTCCCCAAGGGTCAAAATTGTGATTTGGGAGCTGTTTTGGAAAGAGTCATAATAGCCTGTATAAATTGAACCATGATGCATATGAGACTTTAAAAATGTCCTTTACACATCCCCTGCCTCTGTTCAGAAATTCGAGTGAATTTGAGACCATTTGAGAAGCCATTTTCGACAATTACATAGGGGGAATTGGAGCCCCGATTTGCTAGTAAAGACTCCTACTTTGAATAGAACATTAAACAAGTTTGTAGAAACTGCGTGGTCATAAAACATACCTAAACATCATATTTAAGTTCTAATATCATTCATGTACCTTCTGAGAAAATTTGAGAGCATTTGGGTCAATTTGGAGGTCTAGACATAAAAATTAGTTAAGGTCAAAATTGGGGAAAAAAATGAAAAAAAAAAGTCATTTAATAAAATTTCAAAAAAAGATATTACACAAATGCACGAGGGAATTGTATAAGTTATGCATTGGTATAGGGAAAAAATAAAAGAAGTTCAAGGATAGAAAATAATTTTATATCAATATATTCACTAATGGTGTGTTGTTATCTTGAAAACACTCTAGTGTATCATATCATTTCGAGCACCAACGTATGCTAAACAAAAAAACATGTACTAAAATATTTTTAATACTTTTATATTTAGTAGAGGTGTGTTTACCTCACTTAAAGGAAAAGGTGTGATGTATAAGATATGCATCGGTGGTGTGTAATCATTAGCATTTAGAGCACTGAAATAGGGTAAATGAAAATTCCCAAACAGAGAAATGTTTCATTACCATTTAAAGCACTAAAATAGGGTAAATGAAAATTCCCAAACAGAGAAATGCTTTTTTATTTCATATTTGTGAATGGTGCATTCATATATAAAAATGTCCTACTGTATTTATAATGGAGTGCACGTAACTAGGGTAAAATTAAAAAAAAAAAATGTATTCATTGTTGGTGTGGTCATTTTCTTTAATTACACCAGTGTGTTAGGCTGTCGAGTGCTCAGAAATAGGGAAAAAAAAAAAATACTGAACGAAAAAACATTTCTACCATCCTACAATGTTGTTGACCATCTAAGCGTTGGTTCTTTAGTTTACTCCTTCAAACGTCCTACCATTGGTGCTCCACCTAGTTAAATTGCTCCCTTCCATTAATTGCTAGGTGGCTTCAGAATTTAGCCAAATGACATTGAGAAAAAATTGATTTTTTTCTACATCACAAACAATCCTTCCCAATGAGCAAGTTCCCAAGCAATGTCATTGTTACCTTCTAATTCAAATTTTTAGTAGATAGAAATTGAACACTCACCTTAATTTGTTATTTTTTCAAAAAGAAAATTGTGCTATATGTTTGAGTGATTCGGCTTACACCGTGATAAACAGTGCAAAGGTTGTAAATTTACAATATGCATTGATAGTGGTGTGTTATCAATGTATAGCGTATTGTATTGGCAATGTGCTATAGTTTTCATGACACATTGCTTAAAAAACATTTAAAAAAGAAGAAGAACATTTTTCACATCATTGATTTTTGGTGCATTTCACAAACAATAGAGCAGGTTGTGAGAGGGGTAGTTAGATATGGTAATGCACCATTGTTGGTAATCGCCCAGAGAACCATATAACCAATTATTTATGTTTTTAAGACACACCGCCACACTAATGGAAAAATAATAATTATTTAAATATTCACTACATCAACGAGAGTACCCTTATAATTTGTATGCACTGGCATGTTGGTGTGCTTATGTTTAACATACTCATCCGGTTGGCCATTGAAAAAACATATTTTCACCCTTTACCTTGTAATTTTCACAAAGTTTTGCACCAATTATTGTGCACTCTAAACACTTGTGTTCATCCTTTATAGTGTGGTGATGTGTTCATATCGCACAATTGTTTCCTATTGACAGACGCACCAATTTTTTAGATTTCATAAATAATGGCTGGTCATTTTAGTATCACACACAGTCTATGGTATTTTTTTTGTATCAAGTAGCACGAGTGTGGTAATATTTAAAACAACACATTATTTTAACACTTGATGTACTAAGATCAATGCACCGCACCATTAATGGTGCTTATGTCGTTTGGATGCACCAGGTGTCGATGTTGTTTTAAGTTTAGTTAATTTATTTTACTTATTCATTGTATTGATAGTATCGTAGTCCATCATCGGCAATGTGCTTATATTACAAAGATATCTGAGAGTACTATGCTTAACTATTATATAGGAACAAATATTGTTTGATATTTATAAATAAAATGATTATTTAATGAAATATCTAATTTTTTTTTATACATGTCTATGCATGTTTATGAGACTAATACAATTTATATATGTATTAAATGTGTCAGCATTGAGAGATACAAGAGGAGAGGCATGCACGAGTTGACATGTACAACATTGTACATGAGTGGGAGTCTAGAGAGAGGGAGAGAGACTTGCACCCTCATCCCAAACTACACAGACCGAACACTTCATACGGGTTTTCAACCTATTCAAGGTCTATCAAGAGGCTACATCCCTAAACAAGAACTCGTCCTTTTTGATGCATTTGATCTTTCATAGGGACCAACATAGATATGACTTTCAATTTGGTCCTAATCTATGGTTTCAACCCATAGAGAAGGACATCTACTTCATCACTAGGATATCCACGAGAGCGGTTTATTTCCCCCAATTCCCTAATGACCCTCTTGGTGTTGTAATAGATAGTCATATTGTATACTCTCAAAGATATATCAATGAAAAAGTCATTGACCCTACTCTTTTTCATGTTTTTTTAAGACAGTTGCATATTACTTCTTTTATTGTAGAGGCTCAAATGCCTCTCTCTTTTAGTTATGATGGTGGTGCATGTTACACTATTTTTTTCTTAGCATCACAAACCTTATAGCCTCATGTTTCCACAATCCCTGAAGGAATTTTCATTATATATGATCCTTGTTCCATTTCCCTATAGGTTGCTTAATTTTTTCAACTTAGATGCACCTTGTTCTGTTAGCAACCTGCGTCTATTTCCTTAGACACACTTTCCTTCACTGCTAAAGTGAGCCATCGACGCACAATGTATATACAACAAACTGTGTCTATCTATTTTGATGCACCTTTCTCTACTATTAGAGCACGTCGACCTCTGTACAGGTAAGAACTTAGGTCTTCGAGAAGGTTCTAGGGAGAAATCTGTTGGGATTTCCTTTCCCTCCTATTCTTATGGATCTCATTCAAATTCCTAACCTATTGGGATCACATCCTACCCACCTTCCCTAATCCTCTCACTCATCCCTTATCTCCATTGTCCTATAAATGTAGCGCTTCAGTATGGGGGAGAGGAGAGAGATCAAAAGTAGGAAATGCTGAAAGAATTTCTCTAGACCTTGAGACTCTTGGGGTGCTTTGTATTCAAGGTGAAGGTGACTTGTTGGAATAAGAAGAGACCATTAGGAAGAGGTTACAACACCAAGGCCTAAACAGTTGTGCTTTTTCTTTGTCATTCTTAATACAATTGTATTTTCCTTTTCATACATATGATGTTCATGATCATGTATTGTGAGATTCCTGGGTCACTTGCATAGGTCAATTATATCATTTCTATTTCATTTTTTGTTGTCTTGTCTTGATTTATAACATGTTCCCCTATAATCTATGATAGATCGTGGATGGTTTAGGATCACAAGGAAAACCATCGTATCAAAGGTGAGTTCTTCACGTACTCATTCCCCAATACTATTTGATTAGTCTAGGTGAAGGTTTGTACAAGGTGTCATTGTTTTGTTCTAAATATGAGTCATTCAGAGTAGGGACCTTAGTCTTTGTCCTCATTTATTGAAAATTCCTATAATAGTGCACTTCACCATTGATGAGAAGCACATTAGTTTCTCTATAATGCATTATGTAGATTCTTTAATGCAGATATCTAGATGTATTCAGTGGTCTACCATTTTTTGCAATAGTTTTGTTTTTCTCTAGATTGGTGTCGTGAATAGTTTGAGAAGAAGGTCAACTTACTTTTTTCTTTAGATCTTTTTTGTTTATTTTTTGAGAAGTTTTTGGGTTTGAGGGACACATCATTTGACTACCTCCCTCCTAGAGAGATGATCTAAGTGTAGATTCATATGTGGGGACAAATGCTTCCAAAGGGGGGCCATCTAGAATTCCCAATGAGGATCACCTAAGAGGTACTTGACTAACTAGCCAACGAGGATGATCATACTTTGTACCTTGTGTCGTCTCCTTGTGCAGGGTTGGACTAGAGAGGATGTCACCAAAAAATTTCAACCCACAATGATCCACAAAATGACAAAAATAATATTAGCATTATGTTTAAATTAATCTAGTTGCACTTTATTGTCTTACTTAATGCAAATGAAATTTATTCTAACATTTTTCTTTAGATTGTTTAATGAAATTGTATAACTATTGTTGTACACTATATACTTTGTAGATATTGGAACGCATGATCGCGAGGGGCCTCAAACTACTACAGGAAGACGACTAGAGAGGATGTCACAAAAAATTTTCAACCCACAATGATCCACGAAATGACAAAGATAATATTAGCGTTATGTTTAAATTAATCTAGTTGCACTTTATTGTCTTACTTAATGCAAATGAAATTTATTCTAACATTTTTCTTTAGATTGTGTAATGAAATTGTATAACTATTGTTGTACACTATATACTTTGTAGACATTGGAACGCATGATCAGGAGGGGCCTCAAACTGCTACAGGAAGACGAGGATATGGATGATCCTATGTTGCCTCAGTTTCTAGATCTAGCCCGTGATGCATGCTAGATACTAGATTTTAGGAGGAGGTGGCAGAAAAATTATCCACATTGTTTGCTCAATAATGCATCCACCCTTTATCGGTACCAAAGATCACACGAGACCACAACCTAGTAAATTTATGGATAATTATTCCTTGTCATATGAGGGGTTTAATGCTTAATATCATTTGTGCATCTAGCCGTTTAGTTGCTACTGGGGATGGCCATGATGGGCTCACAAATTGTCATTTTTCATGACTTTGTTTTTTAGTAATTTTATAGCTCATTCATCCACAATTTAGTACATCTACTTTTAAAGCGATTATCTTTTACATTATTTTATTGGTTATAACTCATTAATGTAAAAGATGTCTAAATCATTAATTTTGATGTATTAAATACTATTTTGACATTGATTAATTTATCCTCAAGTTAGGAGCATTTGTCCTCTGAAAGAATATCAAGTATTGGTTAAACATTTTTCTATTCATTCCGACACTAAGTAATATTTGCATGTGCAAATACAAATCATGGGTTAACGTTAAAGCTTTAGTTTATTGATTATATTGTTTTAAATTAAAACAAACAAATAACATAGATATATAAAAATGATGCATTAAAAGGTTGCCATTTAAATTGTAAATGAAAATTTGTTTCTAACAATATAAAATGATTATTTGAAAAAAAAAACAAAAGCTTTATCAAGCTTTAACAAAATCTTTGTAACATTAATGGCTTGTTGAGCGGCGTAGAGCTTTGGGGATATAATATATATAAAAAGGGGGAGAGCTTGAAAGAAATATGGTCATTTTGTAACTGAGTCTCTCTTCAATGAAGAATTGGTTTTTGGAAATCAAGTTCTTGAACAGCTTGTTTGTGTTTGAAATTTCCAAGAGTGGCCAACCTAAGGATTGTCTTTTTTTATTATTTTCATTGGATTGTCTCTTTTTTTTTCATTTTACATATTTTATTTGGTGAATAGCATGATTTTCTCATAAATTTAATTTCAGTTTGCAAGCAATTTTAATTTAAAATTATTTTTTGTACACAACTGCAATTTCGTTTTCATATTTTACGCAGTTTGAATTAACTATTGGAGTACATGTTCTCATTAGTCAACACTCTAATGAAATAAATCAGACCAGGAATTTAAATCCGCTTTGTTCTTCAATTGAACCCTCTTTAAATTTACCACAGGTTTCATTTGATTGTTCATACAGTTTGAATTTAGAACAGACGCAGGACTATGCCTGTGTGTGTGTTTTTTTAACATTTACTTACTGTAATATCCATTCACTTCAATGATTAGCGTTTCCTTTGAGGGTTAATCCTGTGATTCTCGTCCTTGGATACATAGCGTAATAGCTCCTTCAAACATGTTTTTTTGTGTGGAATATATTGAGACATGCGTTGAATGTATTCATGTGAAAGTTTCTCCTGTAGCTTTACTTCAGATACTTGTGTGTGACTTAATTTTCTTTAGGATTCGTTTTTGCAATTCTTAGCTTAGGTGTAGTTTAAACGTGCTATGTTCATTTCATTAACATTTTAAGTTAGTTTGTTTGTATATAAAAATGTTGCGCGATATGGTTTTAAGGCTGTGTGCGTTATATGAATTTTCCTTTCAACTGACCACCCTGTTTCTTGCCTACTGTTACAAACTCCGACCTAATATTTGTACCCAGATAGCCACCTCAATTTCAGATAGGGCAGCAAAGAAGAGTCGTTGGCGACTCGAACCCTCATTAGAAAATATCTATTGCACACACTAGGGACCATTGCTACATGTCGCCGGAATATAGTCTGTAGAAAATGTCGAATTTTTCTATGAATGAGCATACCCTATATCATTAAATGGCCACTAAGCTTACTATTACGATGAATAAGATGGGGTTTTTATTTATTTTCGTTTGAACAGGGCGAGGGCATTGCTCAACGAGTTGCGCCACACAGGTAAATTTATTATTAACCCATTTTTTTACAATTTGGGTTTTACTTCCGTATTCAAGTTACTTACTGGAAATATTTTGACTCTAAGGTTTGTCCGTTTAGAAGGAATTTTATAGCATGCCCACTAACTTGGTATTTTTTTTGTAACAGTTGTGTGTAAACGAATCTGTAAAACTGAAGAGTATCAGGGGTTCGCGCAGTGTAACCTAAAGATGTACATTATTATGTAAAAGGATCATCATAGTTGAATCTTTGTAAGCAGTTGGATGCTATCGTTTCTCTCTTTGCCACACCACCAATCTCTCAATTTGACCTTCAGTTTGTAAAATTGAAACCCTCGTTTTCATCGTTTGAAAGGCATTAAACACCAGAGAGAGAGGGCCTTGCAATTTAGCTAGCCGCCATGAAGGACTTGATGCGCAGCGACGATGAATGTGATACCCTAGAAGGAATCAAGAAGGATTATGGTGAAGCCGTTTGACCCTCGACTTCTCCAATGACAGTCCAGGTAATTCAAATCCGTACTTTTTGAAGTACTCTTTTTATTTTTCTCTATAGGGTGTGCAATTCTGAAGTTAGGGTGGGTTTTGTAATTATTTTGAAGACGGGATATTTGTTTGTTAAAATTTGTCATTCAGAGGTTGACGTTTTGAATTCCATGGGGCCTTATAGGCAAGATGTGGAAAATTCTGAATGGCCAGCTGAAATTTCGTGTCACTGAAATTTTTGAATGTAAACTATCCAGTAGCCAGAATAAGGAAAATTCTGAATGGCTAGCTGAAATAGCTGAAATTCCAGGTTCCTTGGAATTCTGAATGTGAACTAATTCCGGGTTCCTTGGAATTCTGAATGTGAACTAGGCAGTAGTAGGAGGCACAAATACTCTACATGCTGTAGAGCATTAAATGCGAGGGCGGTCGTACTGTCCGCCGTAGGATCCTTTCCAAAGTAAGAACAGACAGTGCGACCTCCGTCGCATTTAATGCTCTACAGCATGTAGAGTATTTTTCGCCAGAAACCATAGGCCTCTAGTCAATGTCTTGTCTGCACTCATTTAAATTTGAGTTGCTTGAACTCGTTCTACAAACTGTGAGAATACGACATTTTTAATTATTATTTATTGATTGAAACTTGGATAACTTTGAGAAAATCTCTGCACTAAATCGTCCATTTGCCTTGTTTGCTTGAACTCGAAGAAACAAACTGTGAGAATACGACATTTTTAATTATTAACAAACTGTGAGAATACGACATTCTTAATTATTATTTATTGATTGAAACTTTGTTAACTTTGAGAAAATCTCTGCACTAAATCGTCCATTTGTATTCCAGCCCTTAAGTTTATGAAAATCATCCTGCTTTACACAAACATTTTTCATAATCCAACTCAAGGAATTATGAAAATCTTCTCATTTTATTACTATTTGATATCAGAAACCAAATATCTTATCGGGGTCTAAAAAGAAATTGGCAATCCAAAGAAAATATACATTATCGTTCAAAAATAAGTTTCGTGCCCAAGAAAATGACCGTAGATGCATCTTTTCATAGGTTTAATTAATTATTTCAAAAGTGAGCAGCTGCCATCAAAGAAGTTTTTTCCACATCATGGAAGATGCTTCTAACAAAAGGTTGGCCTTACATACATCTTTTATGATTTAGTTTAAGTTCAATTTGTTGATAATTTGACTACCATGTTTAACGTTTATGTTTAAACAAATTCACAATTATGATAGAGATACCATGTTTTAAATTTAAAGATTTTATAGTAAGCTGGTGGCTCACCAAAATTGAAGGCTTTAGTTTTGACTCAGCAATTTAATACATGTGTATTAAAGAATATGGGTTTATGTTAAAATAATTTTAGTCAATTGTGAAGCCATATAAATTAAATGACTTCTATTAACTACGGTTATATTCCAACTTTAATGTCATATTCCAAGAGCAGGGAAGGGACCTGCATGCTCCATTAAAAAAAAGAATGGCGTAGGGTAAAAGCGTTGGGACTTGGGAAGAGACCTGCATGTTCCATCAAAAACTAATGTGACACGGTAAAAGAGTTGGGAGTTTTGGACTCAAGATACCCACTTACAAATAGTCAACCAATAGATACAAAAATACACGGGATTCTCTCATTCTAGATGCCTAGTTATTTATGTCTGCAAATTTAGTAATGCTCGTGTTTGATCGTGTTTATTACATTTGATTAATTGTGTCATCATTATTAATGTTTTTGATGTTATAAGTAATACAATATGATCCATTTTAATGTAACGTGTAGCATTTAATACATAATTTTATAATATACGTTAATATACATTAAGTTACAACTTAATTGGTTTAAATTAATCAATTTTGATATTTTTTAAATAATTATTTAAATTTTGAAAATATTTTTAATGAAATTTTAACTTTTAAATATTTATCATATATATTAATGTAAAAATTAATTTTTTAATATTAATTGTAATAGAATTTAAAATTAAAGTTTTAGAATTTATATTAATGAATTATATTTTTAAATATTATTTTTATTATGTTAAATTAATTTTCATATTTAATATGATGTATTAGTAATTTAAATTAAATCTAAAAAAAAATTATACTTCAAATACATTAAAATTATATATTAAATATATTAAAATTTAGAATTTATATTAAAAAATTTATAATTTTAGTTTTAAATTTTATGTTAAATAAGAATTTATATGTAATGTGATATATTAAATATTTAAATTTAAAATTAAAATACATTGTAATAATACAATGTATTTAAAATAATATATTTTTCACAGAAGTCTTCATATCAATGTTAATTAAATACTTAAAAAAATTTGTTTTTGAGTTTTAAATTTTATGTTTATGATGATGATAATGGTTAACTGAGACCAAACTTTGGTTTATCGGACCTAAAGAAACAAATTAATTAGTTTGTTTTAAAATTGTATTCCTATGCTCAAAGAGCTTGGTGAGAAGCGTCCCGAGCTCACTATAATTTTGACAAGTTAAAATGCTAGGAATGTCGGTATTGCAACCAAGATTATGAAACTGAGATCTAATGTGGGTGTACGCAGGGAACTCTAAGAGGAAGTGATTTTCATCTTCAATGTTCCTATTCTCACAGAGACGACAGATCCTTTCCACCCATGGTGTTTTAGGAACTGTCCAACGACCTGTTTCACTATGGAGCTCATGAGAGTTCGTTCTTATCTTGGCTCTATTAATTTTTTTCTTTGAGCTGGTTAATACAAAGAGATACTTTTGATATTTTAGAGTATGGTTGATGACCTCCTTATAATATCTTAATTTTCTTTTAGCCTCTAAATCTTTCTCACACCACAATTTCTATTTAAACATAGAAGTAACAATATTTTTAATGTTATTAATATTTTGCAATGCAACATTTTCGTCGATCTCCCACTGGTTTAACCAGGCCCTTGTATCTTTATACCAACCTCGCTTGAGCCTTAAGTGGTTTTGACTGGAATTAAAAGCTAGCTTAGGAGCATATCCATCATTACATAAGGGCTCACAAGAGCATCATGTCACCTACAAGAACAAAAACTAGGTGAGAAGGATAACATACATTCCTCCCAACCACCTAATATATATATATATATATAAACAATTGAAATTTAAAGTCTTTTTTATTTTGACAATTATTAACAATACTTGTTGACTACCTTGTACTCCCCAACTAATGTCTAAGTGCCCATATTAGAGTGACCCATAACATTCCCTAATCCATTTACTATGCATAAAACTTAAAAATTATACTAACCTCATACCTCATAAGCAACTTGAATACATATGAGAGAATGGAAGATTTCTTAGGGTTAAACTTATGTTCAACCATGGTGCAATACATGATGATACCACACTAGGTGTAAAAGAACTTGACCAAAATTGAGATCAACTTAATGATCACTGGTAGAAAACAACAATGCTTGCAAATGAAAATTTCCATGCATAAATAACATAATCTGTCATTTCAAACTAGCCATGGAAATAGAGACATTGAAAAATATAAATGAAAAAGGAAGTCTTTGCTTGCATTGGAAGAAAGGAGAAATTAAAAATGTTTTACATGTAATGTTATGCTATATCTTTGTAGGGTCAAGTGTTGAAACACTCAGTTTACTTTGTTTCGTAAATTTTATTGTGATTCAAAGCTCTCAACAATTAAATAAAAATATTTCATTCTATTCTATATGATGTCATCATTTTTCTCATGATTAATGAAGTAAATTTGGGATCAAATAATAACGAATCATCTTTTCTTCATAAACCTTGGCACTATTGGAGTAAAGGGAAGCAGGATGGTAGCTATGATCTTTCTCACAATTCTACTTCATATTTTGCTGCTACATATAAATATGAACATTGAATTAAGATGCTGATACAATAGTGATTTTATATTTTCCGTTTTAATATCTATTATTAGTGAATGTATTTAGGGTTTCTCTAAACCATGTGTAACACCCCGGTTTTGACCCCGATGCATTAGATGTGTATGATGTATATATTGTAATGATCATGGTGCGAGCTAAAGGCGAAGGCCCCACCATTGATTGGTTATGCTATGTTTCAGATTTACATTGTCACCGATGGTATGTCGGGGCATGCAGCATACATTAAGTTTGTCATCATGTAAATATGCATCTTTAATTAAATAACCCGACCAACTACGATCGCGGCAACTAAATTGAGAAGGGGCATGATTTTCACAAGGATAAGGGTGGGGGAAATGTCAAACCTTGGGCTATGAGAGAAATCCATGTGTCATCTCCCCTTTTCTTATCCAACTACCAATTTTAATGTTCAGTCGAGTAGTTGGGGCATTTATTGTTTTGGGAGTGGGGGTGGCAGGATTGTCAATCCTTTCCCATCCGCACACTCCACCAGCAATGAACCTCACGATGGGTAGAGATATGACTACGCCTCTCATTCCACGCACTACAAGGACACCATTCTTGCCTTGGTTGTTCATTTTCTCACGCACAGGAGCTTTCCTGGTTCTACCCACGCAGTTTTTCCTCTACGGATTTGCGGATGGTGTGGTTGTATACATTCCTCACAGGCCGATTTGTGGGTTCTGCATTGTTGCTACTCACGCAGCAAGCTGGGAGCCGTTTGGTCATTGTCACCCACGATTTTCTCCTGTGGAGAGCCATATTACGTTCAAGGACTGTGTGTAATTTTACCTCACTAATTTGTGGCTTGTGCATGTGTGTTGCCCTCTGTATTTTGGGGTCTGGTGCAAGTTTCCCTCACGCACACACTGTTGGAGTCGTTTTCCCCATGTTATGAGCTGTGCTCATTGATACGTTTCGGGATGGTCATTTTCCCCATGCTGTGAGTCGTGTTTACTGTTACGCTTTGAGGCTACTACGGATTGTTTGGAGTCGTCTTCCCTGTTTAAGCTGTAATAGCTGATTAATTGCCTGTGTGCAATGGTTTGTCTTCGAACTATGTTGGGAGCAAGGATGGGGGCTTGGTTTGCTTGATAAACCTGGTGTTTGGAAACCACACAGACAGAGCTAGAGGGTTGGCTTTCTTCTCCACAACCCCTGAATAGCACTAGAAGGGAATGCAGGGCCTGAGGGACTGTGTAGCAGAGAAGGGACTGATTCCTTGTGTTGGGTGTGTGTGGGTGTCTTAGAAGTTAGGCTAGTTCTGGTGTAGGTGTTCCTAGTTCTGTAATGAGCTCACCAGCTTAGCATTTAGCCTTTCTCAACTCCTGGATGGCCTGATAAACCTGACCATGTTGGCTTGGCTGTCTTGTTGATGGCCTGATAAACCCAACTGTGTTAGCTTGGCTGTGTTTGTATATCCTTGGCTATGTGTAAGCCTGCTTGTTCCCTTATTCCTTGGAGAATCATGCCCAGCTTGGGGGTGGTAGCGTTGCTGAGAGATTAAGGAGCACGCTGGCCTATGGTTGGATGGAACGTTGTAGCGACGTAGCTGGTTGCGGAACGAGTTCTTTATAAGATAAGTAATATTGTCTATTTTACTTCTACAATCATATTTTCTGTTAATGAATGTGATGAACATGTTGAATGAATGCTTTTATGAATGTATGTTGTTTCCGCTGCGTATGATAAATATTTGCATCTGTGTATGTTCTACCTCAATGCATCTTGTTATCAGCATTCTGTTTCAGGATTTCAGTATTTTATGCCTTCACATGTTCATGGGGCTGGTAGCCCGGATGGTTAACGCCATGGTCGTGTCCTCTTCGCCGGTCGAGGGGACGGGGATGTGACAGCGTGGTATCAGAGCTCATGTTGCAGCATGGGCCTGAATGGACCACAAAGGTGTAGTGACAGAAGAAGGATTTCTTTCTGCCTAGCAGAAATCAGTAAATGTCTGGAAAATTTAAAAATTTGTCTAAGTGTTTGAACTGTCGGTTCATCAGAACACTTAATGGGAAAGACTTTTGATGTAGCGGAAGAGCTAGACGGAAGCATACCCGACGGAAGACAGTGGAAGGGAAATCGCATAAATTTTTTCTAAGTGTTCAACATCCGTCGACGAAAAATAGTGGATCAAGCGCTCGCCGTTGCGGATAGCTAGACAACTACGCGTCCAACGGTTAAGGCCTCCGATAGCTGATGGAGTAAAGAAAGTTTGAAATTTTTCTAAGTAATGAAAACATAGACCATCGGAAGCAGAAAGGGTTTCGTGTGCTGTCGTTTTGGAAGCCAAGAGCACTAGCCTTACGACGAGAAAAGACTGCCGATACTGATCAGGTTATGTCTTAGCAAATTGGGCCGCTGATCGGAGGAAGATCGAAGATGGTGGGCCGCCGTTGCGGCTGCTGATGGAACTAATTCGCTGACAAAAAGAAGAGAATTGAGCCAAGGAAGAGACGAGAAGGAAGACTAAGAGGGAAAATTTTGAAAATTTCTCTAAGTCTGGGAATCATCGGCCATCGGTGATGGTTAGTGGATAGAGCTTCTGACAGCCAATGAGTTTATGATCCGCGGAACTCACAGTGGGATCACTACCCGCCGTTGCGGATATTTAGTGAACTATCCTTCCGAAGGCTAGAAGATCCGATCGCCGACGCAGTAGTGCTTAATGGATTCGATCGCCGATGAACAGCGGAAAAACTAGTTGTTTTGACCGCTGAAACGTCGGATTGAAAGTTGGGATGAAACGCGATTCTGCACAGGGAAATTTTTAGTTTTTCCGTGGGATTTCCTAGCAGATTTCGATTGTTTTTCGATGGTATTTTCAGTGGTTTTTCAATGAATTTTCAGGGCTGAAAATGAGAAAGTGGCAGCGATCTTATGCGCCATATTGCATGAAAATCAATGATTTACAAAAATAAAATAAAAAAATGAGTGCACTGCCCTCGACCCACCCTGCAGTGGTGCAGGGAAGCCACAAGGGGGCAAGCCCCCTTGACCCTCGTCGTCCCCCTCGGACAGGTGTTCTTTGATGAAGAAAATCTTGTGTTGGGCAAATTTTTTATATTTTATGATTATTCCAGGAGAAGGTAAGTGATTCTGATTTATATCTTGATATTATGCATCTAATAGTTGTGTTGCTAACACGTTTGCAGAATCATAGTCACCTTCAAGGGAAGTATTCTAGGTAGTGCAGTTTGATAAGTAAGTGGTGGTTCAGTTATGAGAACCCATGACGGATATGATGCTCGAGATTCTTACGAGCGAGCAGAAGATGCCATGGGAAAAAATGTCTGTAATAGAAATGATGACATAAAGTCTAATGGAAGGAGATTCCAAGAGAAACCATCAGATGTTGCAGCCACCATGAGAAGCTTGATCAAGGCCCAGGAAGAGCAGCATTAGTTGAATGCTGCGATGTTACAGATTTTGACAGACTTACATAGAAAGATAGACTCTGGACGAGGTACGGCAATACCATAAGGAAGTAAGAGCAGTACTAGGAGAAGGAGAAGAACTTCTAGTGGGTCATCTGACTCTGAAGAATCCAGCGGGGATTCAAGTTCCTCTTCTCATAAAATAAAAAGAAAGAGACACCATAGGGATCGCTCTCGGGATGAATTTAAGAAAGCTAAACCTCCTACCTTTGATGGTGAGGTAAAGACTGGACAAGAGGCGGAAGCTTGGCTTCTTGGAATAAAGAAGTACTTTCAAGTGCATGATTATTCAGGAAACATGAAGGAAAGAGTTGCGATATTCAATCTAAATGGAAGAGCATCCATTTGGTGGGAACACTTCAAGCAAGTAAAGAGGATCAGTGAAAGGAGACTTAAGTGGAAACAGTTCAAGAAGTATTTCAAGCAGAAATACCTTTCTGACATGTATTATGATGACAAGATTAAGGAGTTCCATGAGTTGAGATTGGGACAGCAGACCATGGAAGAATATGCAAATAAGTTTTTGGAGCTGTTAAGGTATGTCCGGTACATCAGAGATGAAAAAGTGAAGGTCCAACATTTTCTGAGTGGATTACCTCAGTCTTACAAAGATAGAATTGAGTTTTATGAACCTAGAACTCTTGAAGAAGCAATCAGGAAGGCTAAGTATTGTTATGAGCAAAGAAAAGGTAAGCCAGATTACCATAAGGCATGGAAGGACAAGAAGAATGTGAAGTTTGACCAAAGGAAGAAAGGTTTCAAACCTTCTAACTTTAGGAATCAGCAGAAGCCTCCATCTCAAGCTGCAAGTAAACCAGTTGGAGTGATAGGAGAAAATCCTAAGGATCCATAACAGAATAGAGGGCCACTCCAATGTTGGAAATGTGGAGGACCCCACATGCACAAGAATTTTCCACTTGAGAGTGAGAGTGCAAGGCCAGCTTATAACATTCAAGAAGCAGAAACAGTGGGTCAAATAGCAAGGGCAATCCCTAGGATTTATGTAGCACTGGAGGACTGCCAGGAAGATCACCAGTCAACTATGGTTGAAGTTCCAGGTAATATTGTTGAGCAATCTGTTTCTATTTTGATTGACCCTAGTTCTACTCATAGTTACATTACTCCTAGAGTAGCGAAGATTTGTGCTTTTAAGAAAATAAGGCATAGGAAGTCTTGGTTAGTTTAGCTAGACACAGGAACTAAGAGAAATGTCAGTGAAGTGGTGGAGAAATGTCCATTGGTCATGAATGGATTGGTCACTTGTGTAGATCTGAATGTTCTACCACTTGGTTCCTATGATGTTCTCATTGGAATGGATTGGTTAGAAGCTCACAAGGTGAAGCTTGACTGTTACAATAAGACTTTTGAGTGCTTGAATGAAGAAGGGAACCTAGTAGTGGTGCAAGGTATTCCAAAGGTGATTTCAGTACTGCAGGTTTCAGCAATGCAATTGAAGAAGTTTTGTAGGAAGGGTTTCCAGTTGTATGCAGCTCAGATTTTGGAGGAAACAGGAGATGAAACTTCGAGGTTGGAGGACTATCAGGTGTTACAAGAATTCAAGGATGTGTTTCCTGATGAGATTCTAGGGCTTCCTCCAAAGCGGGACATTGATTTCACTATTGAACTTGTGCCAGGAGCAGCACCAGTGTCCAAGCCACCCTACAGGATGAGTACACCGGAGATGCTAGAGTTGAAGATGCAACTGCAAGAGTTGTTGGAAAAGAAGTATATCCGACTGAGTGTGTCTCCTTGGGGAGCACCAGTTCTGTTTGTAAAGAAGAAAGATGGTACACTCAGGTTATGTATTGATTACAGACAATTGGACAAGGTTACTGTGAAGAATAAATATCCTTTGCCTAGGATTGATGACCTCTTTGATCAAATGAGAGGAGCAAGGGTATTTTCCAAGATCGACTTGAGGTCTGGTTACCATCAGGTGAGAATCAAGGATGAAGACATTCATAAGACAGCCTTCAAAACAAGGTATGGGCATTATGAGTTTGTAGTGGTACCATTTGGTCTCACAAATGCACCAGCTACATTTATGTGCCTCATGAATAGTGTCTTCAGCTGGTATTTGGACAAGTTTGTTCTTGTTTTCCTTGATGACATTCTTGTTTATTCTAAGAATGAGGAAGAACATGAAGAACATTTGAGATTGGCATTGCAATTTCTCAAGGAGCATCAGTTGTATGCAAAACTAAGCAAGTGTGACTTCTATAGAGATATAATTCAGTACTTGGGTCACATTATCTCAGAAGAGGGTATATCTGTGGACCTTGAAAAGATTGAAGCCATTATGAATTGGCCTACTCTAAGAAATGTGACAGATGTAAGATCTTTTATGGGACTTGCAGGATACTATTGGAGATTCATTGAGGGATTCTCCAGAGTTGCACATGCCATCACTTCTTTGCAAAAGAAGGGGATGAAGTTTGAATGGACATCGAGGTGTGAAGAAAGCTTTCAGTAGTTGAAGAATCTTCTCACCAGTGCACCCGTATTGAAAGTTGCAGATCCAGAAAAAGACTTTGTGGTGTGTACCGATGCATGCAGACAAGGGCTTGGAGGAGTCCTTATGCAGGACAACCACGTGATATGTTACGAGTCAAGAAAGCTGAAGGAACATGAGAAGAACTATGCCACTCATGATCTCGAGCTTGCAGCCATAGTACATGCTCTCAAGATGTGGAGGCATTACTTGATGGGTAGGAGATTTGAGCTCAGAACAGACCATTGTGGTCTAAATCATTTGTTTGATCAGCCTACTCTGAATGCTAGGCAAGCAAGATGGCTGGAATTTTTATGTGAGTTTGATTTTGAAATCAAGCACATAAAGGGAAAAGAGAACAAGGTTGCTGATGCACTCAGCAGGAAGGTGTAGGAAATGCATGTGTCATCTCTTAGTATTTGCCAATCAGATTTGAGGCAGCAAATTGTTGATCATGTTGCTGAAGATGAATTGTATGAGCAGGTAAAAGACAAATTGCAGCAGCAAGGTCTTGAGAAGAGGTATGAAGGATATAAATTGGAAGAAGAGGGGCTTCTCACTCATAAAGGTAGAATTTATATTCTGGATGTAGCATATTTGAGGAGAGTTGTTATGGATGAAATCCATCAAGCTCCGTATTCTGGTCACCCAGGATATCAGAAGACAATTGCTACGGCTAGAAAATAGTACTTTTGGCCAGGAATGAAAAAGGACTTGGCTGAATACATTTCAAGGTGTATGAAATGTCAACAGGTAAAGGTTGAGCATCAACAACCTGTAGGTTTGTTGTAGCCTTTGCCAGTTCCAGAATGGAAATGGGAAGTTATTTCCATGGATTTTATTACAGGATTGCTGATGACTTGGAGACAACATGATTCCATCATGGTTGTGGTGGAAAAGTTGACAAAGGTAGCGCATTTTATACCGGTTAAGTCTACGCATAAGACTGATGACATTACAAAGATCTTCATGCAGGAGATATTCAAATTGAATGGATTGCTGAAGGCAATAGTCTCTGACAGAGATGTCAAGTTCACTTCCAAATTTTGGAAGGGGTTGTTTGCAGATTTGGGTACCAAGATAAACTTCAGCACTGCATACCAACCTCAGACAGATGGTCAGACAGAGAGAGTTAATCAGGTACTTGAAGATATGCTTCACATGTACGTGATGGACAAACCAACCAAATGGGAAGATTACTTGCACTTGGTAGAGTTTGCTTATAACAATGGATAGCAGGAATCCTTGGGGATGAGTCCGTATGAAGCTTTGTATGGAAGAAGGTGTAGGACACCAGTGACTTGGGATAATCCAGTGAATAGGATTGTGCTTGGACCAGAATTGCTTAGGGAAATGGAGCAAGAGGTTATAAAGATCAGGCAGAATCTGAAAGCAGCACAAGACAGATAGAAAAGCTATGGAGATAAGCATAGGATGAACAGGGAGTTCAGTGTTGGGGATCATGTTTACCTCAGAGTGATGACAAGGAAGAGTTCCTTGAAGCTTGGAAGTTGTGCCAAGCTGTCACCTAGATACTGTGGGCCCTTTGAAGTGCTTGAAAGAATAGGGCCAGTTGCATATAGACTTGCATTGCCTGCTAGCACTAGAGCTCATAATGTTTTTCATGTTTCTTTTCTTAAGAGATATGTACATGATCCTAACCATGTGATAAATTGGGATGTGATTCAGGTGGAACCCGATGGAGAGTTCCGAATCAAGCCAATGCGTATCCTCGACTGGAAGGTCACAATGCTCCGGAACTAGGCCATAGGGCAGGTAAAGGTGTAATGGGAGAACTACGGACCTGAAGAGGCTACATGGGAGCTGGAGGGAGCCATGTGATTGGAACATCCATTTTTGCTCAATTCTGCGAAACACTGAGGCGATACTAGTGTAGCATTTTGTTCAAATTTTGTAAAGCACCGAGGACAGTGCTATTGAAGGGGGAGGGGAATGTAACACCTGGTTTTGACCCTAATGCATTATATGTGTATGATGTATATATTGTAATGATCATGGTGCGGAGCTAAAGGACAAGGTCCCACCATTGATTGGTTATGCTATGTTTCAGATTTACATTGTCACCGATGGTATGTCGGGGCATGTAGTATACATTAAGTTTGTCATCATGTAAATATGCATCTTTAATTAAATAACCCAACTAGCTACGATCGCGGCAACTAAATTGAGAAGGGGCATGATTTTCACAAGGATAAGGGTGGGGGAAATGTCAAACCTTGGGCTATGAGAGAAATCCATGTGTCATCTCCCCTTGTCTTATCCAACTACCAATTTTAATGTTCAGCTGAGTAGTTGGGGAATTTATTGTTTTGGGAGTGGGGGTGGCAGGATTGTCAATCCTTGCCCATCTGCACACTCCACTAGCAATGAACCTCACGATGGGTAGAGAGATTACTACGCCTCTCATTCCACGCACTACAGGGACGCCATTCTTTCCTTGGCTGTTCATTTTCTAACGCACAAGAGATTTCCTAGTTTTACCCACGCAGTTTTTCCTCTACGGATTTGCAGATGGTGTGGTTGTGTACATTCCTCACAGGCCGATTTGTGGGTTCTGCGTTGTTGCTACTCACGTAGCAAGTTGGGAGCCATTTGGTCATTGTCACCCACGATTTTCTCCTGTGGAGAGCCATATTACGTTCAGGGACTATGTGTAAGTTTACCTCACTGATTTGTGGCTCGTGCATGTGTGTTGCCCTCTGTATTTTGGGGTCTGGTGTAATTTTCCCTCATGCATAGACTGTTGGAGTCATTTTCCCCATGTTGTGAGCTGTGCTCATTGATACGTTTTGAGACTGTCATTTTCCCCATGCCGTGAGCCGTGTTTGCTGTTACGCTTTGAGGCTGCTGCAGATTGTTTGGAGTCGTCTTCCCTGTTTAAGCTGTAATAGCTGATTAATTGCCTGTGTGCAATGGTTGGTCTTCGGACTATGTTGGGAGCAGGGATGGGGGCTTGGTTTGCTTGATAAACCTGGTGTTTGGAAACCACACAGACAGAGCTAGAGGGCTGGCTTTCTTCTCCACAACCCCTGAATAGCATTGGAAGGGAATGCAAGGCCTGAGGGACTGTGTAGCAGAGAAGGGACTGATTCCTTGTGTTGGGTGTGTGTGGGTGTCATAGAAGTCAGGCTAGTTCTGGTGTAGGTGTTCCTAGTTCCGTAATGAGCTCACCAGCTCAACATTTATCCTTTCCCAACTCCTGGATGGCCTGATAAACCTGACCATGTTGGCTTGGCTGTCTTGTTGATGGCCTGATAAACCCAACTGTGTTAGCTTGGCTGTGTTTGTATATCCTTGGCTATGTGTAAGCTTGCTTGTTCCCTTATTCCTTGGAGAATCATGCCCAACTCGGGGGTGGCAATGTTGCTAAGAGATTAAGGAGCACGCTGGCCTATGGTTGGATGGAATGTTGCAGTGACGTAGCTGGTTGCAGAATGAGTTCTTTATAAGATAATTAATTTTGTCTATTTTACTTCTGCAATCATATTTTCTGTTAATGAATGTGATGAACATGTTGAATGAATGCTTGTATGAATGTATGTTGTTTCCGCTGCGTATGATAAATATTTGCATCTTTGTATGTTCTACTTCAATGCATCTTGTTATCAACATTCCGTTTCAACATTTTAGTATTTTATGCCTTCACATGTTCATGGGGCTAGTAGCCCGGATGGTTAATGCCATGGTCGCATCCTCTTCGCCGGTCGGAGGGACGGGGACATGACACCATGTATTAAGGACCCTTTGAGAAGAAATAGTATATATATAATTTATTTTGTAATTTATAATGCCTATGATATGCATCTTAAAATTTTAGTAACTAATCAATATATTGAAGAGCTTTATAAGGGCATGTATTTATAGTACCAAATAGTATAAATGTATTGTTTATAGTAATTATATATAATATACATATACTTATTTATCAATTTGACAAGTTATAAACCATGTTCATTCAATACTTTAGATTTAATAATCATTAGGCAAAATATAATTTTAAACATATAATGTACACAAAAAAAACATTATGTGGTAAAACTCATATCAAAGAAATATGGTTTTAAACTCTTTATCTCATAAATATTTACATAAGCAAAGCAATCGGTATCTTATTGCTCAAAAAAGAAGATTTAGAAACAACCCAAGAGACTTACAACCCATAACTTAATATCTACCTCCTATCACAATTACTCGAAAACAAATACAAATAATTGGTGCATCCTATTTGGACTAATTGTAAAAATAAACAATTGTAGAAAACCATGAACCATGATGTCCTATTTTAGTTCATTGGTTGTGCATTCCAACAAAGTCTTTTCAAGCAAACATATAAACACTACCCATAATGGATAATTTTTTGGAAATTCTAATTTTCAATTCGCTAAAGTGTAATGGTCGAGCATAATTCTTAGCTTTGTGGAACTTGTTTGTACTAATTTTCAATTTGCTAAACTGTAATGTTTGGGAATAACTCTTAACTTTGTAGAAATTATTTGCAGTAGCTTAAATCAAAACCATGTAACAATGAAAAAAGGTATTTTCTCTCCAATCTATGTGCATAAATATTAATGGTAAAATTGAAATTTATATCTCGATTAAATTGCATAGACTTAATGAGAGGGCCTTGTTGGTAATTAGCATTAAAGGTAGGTTCATTCAATAATTGTTTCTCTGTGTGTTTTGAATTATTAAGTCTATAAAGGAAAAACATACTCTTAGGGATTTGATTGAGTAACCTTTTTCCTTTAATTCATCTAGCACCTACAAAACAAACTTACTCATTAAATAAAATATAATACATTATTCTTTGTGCAAAGAGTAGTGAACTGCTCTACACTCCACACCGTGGGAAAGAGATCAAATAAAGTGGGTAAAGTTAACTTAGCAACGATAACCTACATCACAAAAGAATAATATATTTGCTAATAAAATAAAACCACCATAGATCTTATAATTTAATCATTGTAATACTACTTTATAATAAATAGATAAATAAAATAAAAATCACTAAAAAAATTCATTAAGATGGCCTTATGAAAATTGAATAGAAAAAGAAATCCACCCCAAAAACTTACATTTCAAAGTTTAAAAAAATATATAATATTTGTATTCCAAAAAAAATGCTTCCAATAAAGGCAAGATGTTTTATATTTAGTTTCATTGAAAATGGCTTAATAAAAGCCAGATATTTTAAGTTTAGTTTCATTGAAAAGCGATTAATATTTTATTTATTGTGCATAGGTTGTAACGTTGTCTATGAGATATCTCTATTCCTTTGCAATCGAATGAGCTCTTCAAGGAGTAGATTTTATGTTGGATGAAATGAACATTTTTATGATACATATAAACTTTTCTTGAATTTTATACTTTTGTAGAATTTTAGTCCCTGCTAAATTTTATTTTGTCTCAACTATTCACATCACATAAAGAGTTTGAATCTTGGTAAACTATTCGCATCACATAAAGAGTTTGAATGTTAGTAAATATCCATTGAGAATGACTTGTACTATATGTTGACCCTTTTGTACTATCTTGGGAAATTATGTCATTATCAAATCCAGTGTTGTCCCTTTTGTTGTTCTATATGCTTTTCTATCTTCTTAGTTTGTAATGGCACTTTTTGGCAGCTCCTATATTATGCTTTATAATCTTGTTGTTGGTGTATGGTAGATACACCTTTGAGGTGATTTTATAATACTATCTCTGTCATGTCACCGAGGAGGCAACTTGGTATTGCACTGCTAAGATTTTATCCATTATGGGTGTTCTATTAGAGTCATCATTTGCCATTGTTTTTTGCATTTAATATTGGAAAAGTTAAATCTGGGTTTTCTATTTGTATGGCTAACTTTGTTGTACAAATAGCTTGGGACAAAAACATATTTAATTAACATGACTTGGCAATATGATTTATTTGCACATATCAAAACATCAAATTTTGATTTCAAAGATTATTACTTGTTTTAAAACTTCCACAAGCGAAACAATTACATTTCAAAATGAGTCATACAATGTTTACCTTGCAATGTACAATATTTATTAGTGTGGGTGTGATGACAGAGTGCATGATACTGAGGGCATGCGAATTAAATAATGGCTTCCAAGCATCTCTAACGCTTTCTATGGTTATTCCAAGTGAGACATTTGAACATCACTTTCATAGCTTGAATGGTAGAGGAACTTCTCAATATCTATTTATCTTGATGTAGCTTTTGAATGCTCTTGTTTTGTTACTTTCAGATTATGATAAACTTAATGAGTTGTCTTATAACATTCTACTAAGACAACCACCATCCTTGATAAGCCTATTTTGACATGTACTAGTTTTTTTTTATGAAAGATTTGGGTAAAATATCGTACATTAGCCATAACTTTATGTGTGTTCATGACCTATCTATAAGGAATTTTATTCATTGTGGCTAGATCATGGATGTTGTTGATGATAAATCCTTAGAAATCCTCTAAAACTCTCATTATGAACCTTCATATGCATTTTTTATGATACTGATAACTTGGATCAGTTGCATCTTCATAAAACCTAATTGTTAGGTGTTCATGAAACTTACCTGTGAAGTGTTATACTTGTGTTGTATTCTTCCTATTGTACAACCTATCACGAAAAATAATTAATTTGCATGTCAATATATTCTTTGAGGAAATTCCCATGGTTACATTTTGTGTATTAGTATATGAAATTTTTTTCTTGTCATTGATGTCTTGAAAGTTATGATTTGTTAACATCAACCACTGATTATGCTTCACTAAAACTAACTTCATTAGATTGTTATTGAAATTCCTGGTTATATCAGTCATTCCTTGAAATTCTAAAGTTCATCCTTCATCCACTTGATAACCAAGGAAGAGTCCTCATATACCTATATATTCCTAATTCTTCTATTTTGGGCCATTCTAAACAATAGAAGAAGAGTCTTCATTTCTACATATTTGTTAGATCCATGACCTAACCCTACTTTGAGACAAATAGAATAATCATTATAAAAATAAATGACACCATGAACACCGTTGAATCCCTTTGGGCCCAGGTTGTCTCCATTGAAGAAACACCAAGGGAAATATTTCTCTATGAACAACCCTCCTATCTACCTTAATTGTTTGAATCTAAGGACATTTTGCATCTTCGTAAGAGTTCAAAATTTTTATTTTAAACCTGAAAAGAAGGAATTCACTTACCCTTAGGCTTCAAACATTTGTATATCATGTGGTAGCTATTTATATATTGTAAATTGATAGCTATTCTATTAAAAAAAGAAAATAGTGGTACATATAGGGTTACAGACTGACCTACTCAGGTGGAGTAGATATAGAGTTTCAGAATAAGACTGGGCCCTCCCTCTGGAAGGGAAAAGAGGTCCACAAAACCCTCCCTCCTAGAGGGAAATCAGGTTGTCCGGATAAGCATAAACATAAGCCTCCTGAGTTCATGGAGGAAAAAACAAAAAAACTGTCCAATTATCTATGTAGTAAACAAAAAACCTGATATTTTCAAGTTGAACAACACGTGGCCAAGAGGGAACTTGAACATAAACCATGTTGCATGCAGACAAATGGACATGTAGCCCTGGCGGCCACGGTTCATGGTTTCTGCCATGGTTCCTCCTTGATAGGACAAATGTATCCCATAGATGCTGGTTGTGCAGGCTCGTCTGAAGATGTCGCTGAACGTCCACTGGATGTCGCCATATCTTCATCACTGGAGTTGTTCTCTTCCTCCATGGTTCCCGTAGGTGGGTTATTGGTGGGCAACGGAGTGGTCTTTTTCTTGACAACCGGGTTGGACATAAATTTGCATGCAGAGTTGGTGGAGGGTTGACAATGTGGAGGGGGGATGGAGCAGGGTGGAGAAGCAGTGGTGGTGGCCGAGGTGACAGAATAACTAGGAGGAGATGGTGGTACAACAACTTGAGGAGAAGGTGGTGAAACAACTTGAGGAGCCGGCGAGGGTTGAACAAGAGGCACTGGGGGAGGAGGAACCAGAGGGTTGAATATGAGGACCAGAAGCACAAGTAAATTTTTGAAGACCCAGTAGTTCTATCTGCTTTCCATTGTTCGTCCAGCTGCACCGAGTGCCTCAGACAGTTCATCCTCCCAATCAGAGACAATTCTCTGCACTTCCTCTGGAATTTCCAAATCAAATCCATTGTTATTGGCTTGATATGAGAGAGGTATTTGGCCTTCCGCCTATGCATTACGGCCGCACCCCCTATGGGGGGTGCCTCTTTGTCTTCTAGGCATGGTTGGAGGGTGGCAAAGAGTGGAACAAGGTGATAGAAGACCAGAGCTAGGTGTTGGGAAGACGGACATGGGTAATGGCCAACAACACTAGAGTGCAGAGCAGCAATGGAGAAAAATAATGAAGCACAGAGAAAAGGAGAGTGACTCTGGTGCGTGGAGCAACAATGGCACACAGAGAAATGGAGAGCCACAATGAAGCGCCGAGAAACAATGAAGAGAAGGTGAAGCCCAACAACCGACATCTCCCAAATTGATTGGCGCTGGTGCAAATTAAGACTGTTGGGAGGATGATTAATGGTGATCTGTCTGTAATAAGATGGCTTAGTCCTGTCGACGTAACAAGGTGCATCGATGTCTCCCGCGACATTAAATGCCCCCAGTGACGACATAGAAGGCGAGGTTAAGCTTGGGCGAGGAAGGCCTCATCATCCTCCCCCAAGTCCACGTCGGCATGATTCACACCCGCTTGGCAACTATATTTCTTACCAACTCAAAGCAAAATAATAATTTGAAGGTAGCATACAACAAACCCTTGAAAGCAATAAATGGCATATCATCCTTTGGACAAGCCTCCATTTGAATCCATATACATATGTAAAATGGTCCATGTTCAATAGAAGCATAACAAAAAATTCATATGAATGATTTCAAGACTGAGAATGATGAAATTTTTTAGCAGATAATGCTTTCATCTTTGGGAATGATGAATCATTGTAACATACCCTCTCATAGAGTGATGCTAACACATGTCATTAAAGGGTGGCTACTATTTCATGCATTTTAATTTCAAACTGTTTGCAAATTTCCAAGGTAGATTTTGTTTTTGGAGATCATTTTTTTTTCATATTTGAATGAGGTTTTTCTTCTAACACAGGATAAACTCAAGACTAATTTTAAGGGGGTTTTCACCTAAAACACCAATTTTAATTTAGTTTTCCAAAAACAACTTATCAACGTATCATTACACCTTTTGGGGGCCAAAAACAATTTATCCACGTATCATTACACCTTTAAGGAGCAATTGCTAATATATATATATATTTTAATATATTTATTGTTTTGAACTCGACACTATGTAATCAACCTTCCAAAATTGACCTTTGTTAAATGAATTTTGATGTCATAGTGATTGGAATATATATATATATAAAAGGAGTTGAACTTGACAGAATTGAGTTTGTCTTGAACATTCGTAGCCTCAAATGCTTGACGACCTCATCTTTAAATTCATTTATATGTTTAAAAATTCAATCCACCATAAGTCAATTCCCAACTTGATAACATAATTTTTAATTAAGATTCATATGGTAAAGTAAGCATTTGGTTATTGACATTTAAAAGCAGGCATTTTCTTTATGTTAATTTGGGAAGAATTTATGTATGTCTCTTATATGCTTTATATTGTAACTTTGATTTGACTTGTAGAATTTAGTTTTGTTTCTTTAGCTTATAATTTATAGCATTTCCTTAGTTGTAATTTATATGAGTTAATGTTTGGTTTATAGTTTGTAAGTTTTGTAAATTAAAATTTGTAGTATTTGTTGAGTAGTTTAGATGTTATGATTGATAAGGTAAATATTTTATTGGTAATGTTAATTTGGTTTTCAATTAGATCATAAATTAGGTCTTTTATTTAATTTGATTAAAGTAGGAAAGTCATAAACTAGATTAAATTTTATATTTTTTGTTTGATTTAATTTGTAATTGAGAATTAGTTTGTAATTTGTAATTAGTTTATTTGTAGATTGTTGGGACGTGCACCCTAATGACCCTTAAGAGGGGTAACTCCGTGGTTAATTAGAAAGTTTGTAAGCGGAGTTACGGGTCAAAGCAGTCTTAGGGGTGTCGGGGGAAGTTAAAACTCTTTTTTTAATAAACCCTTGGTTGAAATCCAGCGTTTAGGGTTTTGGGTACCCATGGTTTAAGACCATGGTTTTGTAAAAATGCGCAGTATAAATAAGCGCTTGTGTAAAGAAGATAGGTTAGGTTTTATGATGTAAGAAAGATTAAGGTGAAGTTAAGGTTGATTTGGTAAGGAAAGGTTAAGTCCCGGCTGTGTGTGTGGACGACCTCTGCAGCTGTGTGCGTAGAGGGTTTTTGTAAAGAATATTGAGGAAAGACCTGCAGTTGTGTGCGCAGGGGCCTGTTGCTGTGTGCGCGGCTTTTTAAGGACTGAAGGGATCTGCAGCTGAGTGCGCAGATCAAACTGTGGTTTTGTAGCAAGTTGAATAAAACACAGTTTGTGGACATAGCCCCTACACTGGGGGTGAACCACGTTATATCCGGTGTTGTGGTTTCTTGTGCTATTTCTGTTTCTGTTGTCTTTTATGCATTAATAACTGTATACATCTGATAAGTTAGATTGCTGCTAATATTTAGCTTCGCTGTGAATTCCCTGTAGTGGGTTGAGCAAGTCACGACTGTTTATTTATCCGCGAAGTTGTATGTGAATGAATGGTAAAGCTTTATAATTATTGATTAATAAGGTTATTAAAGGCTAAGGTACAGTAATCCCCCTCTCTGCTTGCAGAAACCTGATTCTGTGGCACCCCATAGTTGTTTCGGGTGAGATTGTAGCCTGCGCACAGGTTGTTGCCGAAAGGGCCAACACTGTGGGTCTTTTGTTGGTGCGACACTAAATGATTAAACCCGGGTCTGCCCTATTGCCCAACAAATTGGTTCCGTTGCCGGTTGAACTCAGTACCTGCTCAAGAGGGGTTTACATTGTACCTCAAGGGCTTTGTTCTGGAGGCCCTCTGTGAAGGAAATCAGTGATTGGTTTGCTGAGATCTGTTTGAAATTTGCGCAGCAAGAGAACGCCAATCCGCGGTGTAGTGCAAGTGACTTTTACAAAGGTATGTTTTTTGTGATGCTTATGAAATTTTCTTTGGTAGTATCCACATAGAGTTGCACCAGTGGTTGTCTAGGTTAACAGAGAGAAGGACGAACTTCCAAGCTCGACGGGTTCCCGCGTGGACCCCGGCGAGGGTCAATCTTGTGCAACACATGAACAACGAGGTATCCCACGCTGTTGATTTTTGGACGACGCGAACGTTGGAATCTTTTGTGACGGAGTTTGCCCTTGACCCAAGTAGCTCCTTCAGCGAAGCTGAACGACAGTTCTTCAAAGGGCCCCGTGGTAAGTTTTTGAATTTATTTAGCTTAAGGATTAAAATACTATTGGCCGAAAATGGTATATTGCTGTTTGAATCGGACTATTAGTTTAGTTGTACTAACATATGTTTGCAAGTGACACTCCCTTCGACGAGCAAAGTGGGTTGCTATGAAACGGAAAAAGGTATAAGAGAGATCTTGACCCCTCTTCCTTAGGTTAGGCTACCGCGTCCACCCCTGTAAACCCTGAAGAGTCAGATTCTGAAGAAAACCCTTCGGTTGGAAACCCTCCGGTCACCCCGCAACGCCGCTCCGCTACCCCTAAAATTCCATCGTAGTCTGAGAGTCAACGAGGCCCGAGTATTTCGGCCACAGGCCTGTCTGCCCCCGTAAATCCCCCCCCATCGACGCCCTGTCCCCCTCCCAACCCCCCCAGAAACTCCATGGCCCACCTCGTTGATGACATTAAACTCCCCATCTTTAAAGGCACGGGATCGGAGGACCCAGAACAGTTCTGGTTTCTCTGCGAAGCAGTATGGAACGCGAAGAAAATTACAGATCCAGATGTGCGAGCCGTACAGCTCATTACTTCCTTTCGGGACCGGGCTCTGACATGGTTCATGAAATTTTTCAGCACTCAGAGCCCTACTTTAGGCAAGATCAAGGAGGCCATAATCAAAGAATTTAAGAAACCTAAATCGGAGTCGCAGAGCATCACTGAACTCAAGGATATTCAACAGCGACGTGGCGAATCAGTGTGGGACTTTGATCAGAGATTCGAAGTTCTACTGGACCAAGTCAACTTTACCATTAGTCCTGCACAGCACAAGGAATGGTTTATTGCAGTATTGTTACCACATATCCGAACTCCACTCATGCAACAGAAGGTTGCTGACCAGCAAGAGGCTCTGGAAATCGCAATGAAACTAGAGACTGCCCCTGTCGAAGATGACTCTAGTATTGCTCAAATCCAAGTGCAGCTAGCCGCGATGGCCCTAGAACTTCACGAGATGAAAAAGGGAAAACCTGATCGCGAAGAGGTTTGGTGTATGCAATGTCAAACCGAAGGTCACGACAAGGAACGGTGCCCTCTGGTAAACAAGTACTTGCAGACAGGTGCGCCGAACCCCTTTCCACCACAAGTTCTCTATTGTGAGCTCTGTAGAATGACAGGTCAGCACCGACCTGAGAATTGTTACCTAATGCAAAGGTATGGACAGGGACCTAAGAAATCCTACTGTAATTTTTGCAAATCTGTAGGTCATAATGAGGATGAGTGCTGCACCTATGATGCTTACCGGGTGCACACTGAAGGCCCAAGTAACGATAGTTATGGTTACTAGGGGGGTGCCTCTGGACGAGGTGCTTTCGGAGGCCGTGGTGGCATGGCCGAAGCCAATTCGTGTGTTACAATTGTAACCAAGCTGGGCATCTGGCTCGCAACTGTCGGAACCCCACTACGACGTGTCGGTATTGCCGCACAGTAGATCATGTGATTGAGCAGTGCCCCCAGTTGATAGCTAAGATTCAGGCACGACAGACTACCCCTACTCAGAACCTCAAGCTGATTTCTATGGAGCCCCGCCCTGCTGCGGCCATCAATGTCGTTACAAGAAGTGGAGTTATGACACACATCCAAAATACACCAAACCGACCTGCTGAAGCTCTAGTTCGTAAGGCTCTTGAGAAAATCCCTGCATTTGATATCATCAGAGAGAAAGAGACATTCCTGGAGGCCAAGAAAGATTTTGCTGGCCCTAGCCCACCCAGCGCACCTGCGCAGCCTCAGTCACCGCCCCACGAAGCTTCGCTGGATAAAGTAAGTATATTGTCTACCTTTTTACAAAGTTGCCTCAAACTTTTAAGAAATCAAGATGCTCTGAATGAGCTGCAGAACGTCATCGCTTCCTGCGAATCTCTGCAAAGCTGTGGTCGGGACAAAACTGTTCATCGAGTCAGCAGGACCGGTAGGGAAATGCGATTGAATGCTCAGATAGGGGCATATGATATGACCGATGTTATTCTGGACTTAGGGTCCGATGTAAATGTTTTAACCAAACAAACCTCGGAACAAATGGGGAAACCTACCCTTGCCTAGTCCCCTATATAGTTGAGGCTAGCCAACGAGCAAAAGATTGTACCTTTAGGAAGATTCCTGGATCTCCAAATAGATATTGACGGAGTCAGCACCTTCACGGACTTTGAAGTAATTGAGATCATTGATGACAGCAACCCTTACCCGGCCCTGCTAGGAATTGAATGGGCAATGGCAAATGCCACAGTCATCAACCTAAAGAAGAGACAGATGGTCTTCGAAGGGAAAGAATTCAGGGTGATCTTGCCCCTGGATCCTTCACAAGGGGAATGGTACACAGAACCACTCCGACATGAGGATCAAGCTGATGTGGAACCCATCTCTACTGTCACTGCGCAGGAAGAAGGTTATGAGGATCCTCCAGCTGCAGGGTGGGAGTCTGGTAGCTCCTGTATGACGAACTCTGAAGATGAATTAGAAAGCTGGCAACACCGATTATCTGAGCACCATAGGGGAAACAATGTCTGCCCTACCAAGTCTCTCAGATGGGTCGACTCACAACCCAGAACTATACCTGTGTATGATGGTTCGATAGATCCTGAACTGTTTATTGTACAATTCTCGGATCAGATACCTGACCTACAGAAAATGGAGGCCCTGGAGTCAGCATTCAGAGCCACAGCAGTCAGATGGTGGATGAGCCATAAGAAGCAGATCCCTACCTGGGAAGCATGTCAGAAGCTCCTTCGCCTGAGGTTCTTAGACCAGTTGGCAAAGGCGCGAAGCAAGTTTGATGGAAAAACTTGCCCCCAGGACCACTTAAGCAAATGCTACAAGGCATGGAAGTATGTACCTCAGGATGAGTGGGTACATAGATTTATGCACACGCTCGGACCACTAGCGAAGAACTGGTACGCGGAGGCTGAACTTCGCCAAGATACTGTAAGTTGGGACTGTCTTGTTCATAGCTTTATCAATACTTTTTCTACTAATGATGTCTGTCCATCCCTAGACGCAGCTATCAGGCTCATCCATACTAAGGTATTTAACGAACAAGAAGTGACAGAACATCACCCTGATTGGGCCACACAAGAAGCCCTCGCAGTCGAATGTTATAACTTCACAGTCGACGAGGAGGAGGACCCGCGTTGTCTTGATATCCCTGAGTCAGAAGGATACTGCGACGTGCATGGACCGGCAGTCGAAGTTCCTGAAGTGACGCAGCCCTTGAAGACGCTCATAGTTAACATTGGATCCGATGCACAGCCTAAGTTTGCTACCATTGGCGACTATTGGGATGACGAGATGGTAAGCAAGGTAACTCAACTACTCCACGAATACCAAGATCTTTTTCCGACCAAGTTCTTTGAAATGAAAGCTATCCTGGGAGATATCGGTGTAATGAAGATCCCCCTGAAGCCTGATGCGAAGCCTGTGAAGCAACGCCCTTATAGATTGAATCCAAAATACAAGGAAAAGGTTAAGCTAGAGTTGGATAAGATGCTTGTTGCAGGAATAATCGAACCTGTTGAAGAATCTGAGTAGGTCAGCCCTATGGTCGTCCAGGAGAAAAAGACTAAGGGTGAAATCTGAATCTGTGTCGATCTAAGGAAACTCAATGATGCCTGTCTGCACGACCCTTTTCCCACTCCCTTTACAGATGAAGTGCTCGACAATGTCGGAGGTCAAGAAGTATACTCTTTTACTGATGGTTTTTTTGGCTACCATCAGATCCGAATTGCTCCAGAGGACCGACATAAGATGACCTTTGCTACCGAAATGGGATCCTTCCAGTATACTGTCATGCCCTTCGGGTTGAAGAATGCACCTGCCATATTTTCTCGAGTAGTCATCTCCACGTTTAAAGAATACATACATAAATTCTTAGAAGTTTACTTTGATGATTGGACTATTTTTGGGCTAGTAAAAGACCATATAACTAGTTTGAGACTTATTTTGGACAAATGCAGACAACACCAAATCTCCTTGAACTTAAAAAAGTGCATTTTCTATGCACCCTTTGGCATTCTACTTGGTCATGTGGTATGTAAGTAGGGATTGATGATGGACCCTGTGAAGATCACTATTATTGTGAACCTGCCACCTCCGAAGTCCATCAAACAACTTCGCACAACGCTTGGTCACACCGGTTACTACAGGAAATTTATCCAAGGATATGCCAAGATTACCGTCCCAATAAAAGGGCAGCTAAAGAAAGATATTAAGTTCGAATGGACACCATAATGCCAAGCAAGCCTCGACATTCTGAAAGAAAAAATGGTCACTGCCCCTATCCTAGTATTCCCTGACTGGAACAAGGAGTTTCATGTGCATGTTGATGCATCCTCTATTGCTTTAGGTACTGTGCTCGCTCAGCCAGGCGAAGGTAATATCGATCACCCTATCTCTTTTGCCAGCAGAAAGTTGTCTACAGCAGAGAAAAATTATATTACGACAGAACGCGAAGGTCTTGCTATGGTACATGCATTACAAAAATTCTAACATTATCTACTAGGTTCTCATTTTAAGATGTTTACTGACCACTCTGCTTTGAAGTACTTGGTTAACAAACCTGTGCTAGGTGGAAGAATATGCAGATGGTTAATTCTATTTCAAGAATATGATTTTGAGATCATTGTTAAGCCTGGAAGACTTAACCTAGGACCTGACCACTTGTTGAGGCTCGAGTCAGGTGAAGAACCTACCAATTTGGACGAAGGCCTCCCCGATGCACAATTATTTGCTATCCAGATAGTTGATGAATATTTCCAGGATATTGTTCAGTGTTTGTCCACAATTATCCCCCCTCCAGAGATGAACACACAGCAGAAGAAGCAGTTGGTGGTTCGAGCCGCGGACTTCACTTTAATAGCAGGACAGCTGTATAAAATGGGACCAGATGAGATACTGCGCAAATGTGTTTTGGAACATGAAAAACCTCTAATATTGGCTGAAGCACACTCTGGTATAGCAGGAGGTCACTATGCAGGCAAAGCCACAGCGCAGAAGATTTTGACAGCCGGCTTATGGTGGCCCACACTTCACAAAGATGCAAGAGAATATTGCCATAGCTGCGACATCTGTCAGAGGACAGGTAAACCATCTAGGAGGGATGAAATGCCCCTAGCTCCGCAAGTAACATTACAGGCCTTTGACAAATGGGCCATTGAATTTGTTGGTCCTATCAACCCCCCTGCGAAAAAGTTAGGAGCCAGATACATCATTACAACAACTGGTTATCTTACCTGTTGGGCCGAAGCTCAACCAGTCAAGACCTGTAGCGCTGCTACTGCTGCAAATTTCATCTTCGACAACATCTTATCTAGATTTGGGTGTCCCAAATTTCTTATGAGTGATCAGGGGTCACATTTCCTGAACAGGACTATTGAAGTATTGACTGAAGAATTTCAGGTGTATCATCAAAAGAGTACCGCATATCACCCACAAGCAAACGGGACTGTCGAAGCTTTAACAAAATCCTTGAGCATGCCTTGACAAAGGTTTGTAACGCTAACATGAATGATTGGGATCTTCGAATTCCAGCAGTGCTATGGGCTTACAGAACTACTTGCAAAAAGTTGACAGGCCATACACCCTTTCGACTAGTTTATGGGAAAGAAGCTGTCATGCCCATGGAATACATTGTTCCCAGCCTCCGGATATCTGCTTTCACCGACATGGATGATCCAGCCATAATCACAGAGAGACTGAAACAGATATTAGAACTTGAAGAGGATAGATTTGTCGCAGGCTTCCAACAACAGGTGCAGAAAGCTCGAGAAAAAGCATGGCATGACAGACACATCAAGAAGAAACATTTTTAGCAGGGTGATCTTGTGCTCCTTTATGACAACAAATTCATGAAGTTCCCAGGAAAGTTTAAGACACATTGGAAAGGACCGTATGTAGTACATAAAGTTACTGACGGGGGCGCAGTCCAGCTAGCTAAGTTAAATGGTGATCTTTTTCCCTCTATGATAAATGGAAGCCGCTTAAAAAAATACACGGACAGGCCAGGTACTCAGAATAGGAGGTAGCACCAAGCAAATAAGCGAAGATGCTCGTAGCATTATGGATTATCGTAGTCTGTTTTTTCTAAAGGATGCGAAGCTACAGGTTGGTCGTAGGTCGCAGGGTCAGACAGTGTCGAAGTCGAAGGTCGTCAAGGTGTGTCGCAGCCCAAAATGTGACGGATGGGACATACTGCATTCAGCGGTGCTGGCACGAGAGCTGCTCTCATTACTTGTCATAATGAGATTTTGGGAAAATCCGGCGCCGTGCGGAGAAGATTTCCGGAACTTCATCGGATTTGGCGTCATTACTGCACCATGATGACAAATTCCGCCTCGGGATTCTATAAGAAGCCATCTCGACCTGTGTTTTCTGTCTTAAGCACATCTGTGAGATATTCAGCCCGAACCATGTCGAACGATTGTAAAGTTCAGGAGCTAGTACGAGAAGTAAGGGACAGAGGTCTGCAGCACCTTCTGAGTACTCTGCCAGTACAGCCCTACTTGGCTAAGTACATCGACAGGCAGGAGTTTGCTCTAAATTTGCAAAGACGGACAGGAGTTTGCTCTAACGTAGAGCAACAAAAGGCATGAGGCCTCGCAGAAAGACTCTGGGGAATCTTGCCATGCAATCTTTCGGTGTAGCAGAACCATGGCAGCTATATTCCTTCCGCAGTGTGACACGCAATCCCAGGGGACCCCAAAGTTGTGGATGGTCAGGCATCAGGAATTGGAGTGAAGGATGGTGTTGCAGGTGGATCGCGATGGCTTTCATCAGCAAAACTTTTGCAAAGGACAGAAGTAGGCAACCGGCAGCAGCATGGAGAGCTTCAGCAAGCAGTACACTATGCTTCGTCAGCGGAATTCTGCCACGAGAGAAACTAAAGAGTGTCCCGAGATGGGCCACTGGTGAGTCTTAGGGGCCTGTTGGGACGCGCACCCTAATGACTCTTAAGATGGGTAACTCCGCGGTTAATTAGAAAGTTTGTAAGTGGAGTTACGGGTCAAAGCAGTCTTAGGGGTGTCGGGGGAAGTTAAAACTCCTTTTTTAATAAACCCTTGGTTGAAATCCAGGGTTTAGGGTTTTGGGTACCCATGGTTTAAGACCATGGTTTTGTAAAAATGCGCAGTATAAATAAGCGCTTGTGTAAAGAAGATAGGTTAGGTTTTATGATGTAAGAAAGATTAAGGCGAAGTTAAGGTTGATTTGGTAAGGAAAGGTTAAGTCCCAGCTGTGTGCATGGACGACCTCTGCAGCTGTGTGCACAGAGAGTTTTTGTAAAGAAGATTGAGGAAAGACCTGCAGCTGTGTGCGCGGCTTTTTAAGGACTGAAGGGATATGCAGCTGAGTGTGCAGATCAAACTGTGGTTTTGTAGCAAGTTGAATAAAACACAGTTTGTGGACATAGCCCCTACATTGGGGGTGAACCACGTTATATCCGGTGTTGTGGTTTCTTGTGCTGTTTCTGTTTCTGTTGTCTTTTATGCATTAATAACTGTATACATCTGATAACTTAGATCGCTGCTAATATTTAGCTTCGCTGTGAATTCCCTGTAGTGGGTTGAGCAAGTCACGACTGTTTATTTATCTGCGAAGTTGTATGTGAATGAATGGTAAAGCTTTATAATTATTGATTAATAAGGTTATTAAAGGCTAAGGTATAGTAATCCCCCTCTCTGCTTGTAGAAACCTGATTCTGTGGCACCCCATAGCTGTTTCGGGTGAGACTGCAGCCTGCGTGCAGGTTGTTGCCGAAAGGGCCAACACTGTGGGTCTTTTGTTGGTGCGACACTAAAGGATTAAACCCGGGTTTGCCCTATTTCCCAACATAGATTAGCATATTTTTCAATTTGAAACAAGTATATAGAATTTATATTAGTAGTTCATGGTTCGTTTTTGTAATGGTGTGTTTATCATCATTAATCTAGGTTAGGTTAGATTAGGTTAACCTTCGAAGCTACACATATTATACTTGTACCTCGAAGCTTACAAGTCTCGTATTGATAATTGACTATCGATTTAAACATCATATATTTTTCTAGATAGTTTTAGCATTGTTGTCTTGGAGGTGCTAAAGGGGCTGAAGTGTAGGTAGATATGTTGCTTTTACATTACACAACAAGGGGAGGGGAAAGCATAAGACACAAAGATGAATTCACTTCAAAACTTTTGTGGTGTAACAACATGATGCATCCACTTTGGTGGGTCGCCCCAAATCTTTGTTGTTCAGTTTGATGCAAATAAGTTTCCTCTTTGCAAGTGTGTTTATTTTTCTGCATGTTTGATTTACTTTTCATAAGTTTCTTTACTTTTTGCGAGTTATTTTTTGTAAGTGTGTTTATTTTTCGCAAGAGTGTTTTTATGCAAGTGTATTTATTATTCCTTCCAATGTGTTTACTTTTATGAAAGCGTGAGTTTGATTTATTTTTCACAAGTATGTTTATCTTATCTATAGGTGTTATGTATTTTTCAATTTTGCAACTAGTTTTTAACATTTAGTTTTCTTTTGGTTTGCACAAATTTGCTTTAAGAGTGTATTTTTGGAGCTAGTTTTTTATTCAAATTATTAGAATATATATTTATCTATTTGGGTGATGTAAGAACCCTTGATACTAATCCGTCTTTGAAGTAGGATCTATGCACTGTAAATCGTCTTCCCTCTAAATCGTATGCACTCTAAATCGATATCTTGCCTCCAAATCGTATTCCCTCCAAATCTCTTTCTTGATATTTCTCATTTATGTTCTATGCGGCCTACAAAGCAAAATGAGCAAATAGAGGCCGCGTGCCTATGTTTTTTTTAAAGTTTTACATATCGCAAGTGCGATATATCGTACTTGCGATTTGTAACTCATAAAAAATGCAAGTGCAATATATCACACTTGTGATATAGTCTAAGAAGCTTTTTAGGCTCGGGTTTTCTTGAACCAAACCATTGTTATGGATTTTGTTTTTGGATTTGCGTTTTTCGATTTTTACAATGGTACTAAAAAGTGGACCATCTTCATGCATGCGCCCGTAAGTAAATACATTTTTTTCCCTGTCATTATAGCTTTATCTTAAACTTGAACTATTTTTTTGTTGGTTAAGTGCCTTGTGACTTGTTGGGCGAACCTTCGGTCTGAGAAACCACGATCTAGTGGCATCTAAGCCGTCAAAATCACCTAGGGATCGTACCCGGCCTCGTCACACCAAGCCTTAGCATGGTTGGATTTAAATGTCGCCTTCTAGGAGCAGCGGGTTTTGATCCTGAACCGCCAAGCAAACGAAACCCCTCTCGACCGTTTTCTCTACCGAAATTTGACCTTAAACTTGAACTATTAATCATTGAGAGCGATGAAATTTTTTGAAGTGTATTTTTTTTTTAATTTATCCATAAAAAAAAATTACATTTCAAAAAGTTAAATCTCTCTGACTATTTGAAAGATTAAAGTTTAAGATAAATTTAAACTAGTTTTAAATTTTTAATTTTATAAAATAATTATATATATATAAGTTATAGCTGTCATGTGAATAGTCATGTTAACTGAAAACTTCTAACCCATATTCTCTCCATGTAATAAAAAAACTAAATTCAAATAACAAGAATTCTACATAAGAACGATAACTAACTATTCAATTAATAAGATAACCTAGATAACCGACTCTCCCTATTTGGGAACTGAAAACATCTAACCCATATTCTCTCCATGTAATAAAAAAACTAAATTGAAAGAAAAATCCAAATAACAAGAATTCTACATAAGAACGATTACTAACTATTCAATTATATAACTGACTCTTCCTATTTGGGCCGGAAGTGTCCCAAGTTCTAACAATCACAGTTAGATTTTTTACCAGAGTTTATATAAAAAATTGTTAGAAAAATAAGGCTATTTAGTTAGTCTTTGTCCCACGTGGCACAAAAGTACCAAAGCTATTCTATAACTACTTTCCCATGTTCATTACTTTCCCTTAAAACCCACCAAATCAGTGGTCATTGCGAGGACATCTACGAGAGTGTCTTTAGAAAATGGTGGATGAACCCTTTTATTGTATGCAAATTGGTTTCATCCCAAATAGTAGGATCCCCCTCCATTTGTGCGAACAATACAACATTCATAACATCCAGATCTTCTTTGATTTTCTCTCATGGAGGGTTAATGAATTGGGTAGGAGAAATACTAGTTTGTTGCTAGATGAATCGGGTAGGAGAATTAATAGTTTGTTTCTATATTAGTTTGTTCATATATATACTAGTTTAAACATCAACACCACCTATCAACGATGGGTTAAAAGACATTTAGGTAGCAAAATTATGCAAACTTCTAATTTTTTGATAATTTATGAACTAAAAACTCATATCAGATATGTATTCTGAGATTATCCCATATGGTTGCAACCCTTTTTTATATTTATATATATATCTAGTGTCGTTTCTGGTATATGATGATGATAACGACAATGATGATGGTCTTTAACATCCCCCAAGACCAAATTTGCTATCTCAAACCTTAAGAGAAAAGAGAAGACATAAATTATTTGATTTGTTTTAAGATATTATTTCTATGCTCAAAGAGCTTGAAGAGGAGTGTCCCTAGCTTGCCATAATGTTGATGAGTTAGAAGGTTAAATAGGTCAATATTGGAGAAAATATTATGAAATTGAGATCTAAGAGAATGTATTTTTCATCTTCAATGCTCATAGACTTGCAAAGATGGCAAGTCTTTTCATCCCACAACATTTTATGGGTTTTCCAGCACCCAATTTCACTATGAAGCTCATGATGGTTCTTTCTAATGTTACCAACATTAAATTTGTTCTTTGATCTTGTTAATATAGAAAGATAATTTTAATCCTTAAGATTATGGTTAATGATCTCTTTGTAAAATCATAATTTTCTTTTAAGCTCTAAATATTCCTTGCACCACATTTTCTCTTCGAACGAAGAAGTAATAATATTTTTAATGTTATCAATATTTTGCAAAGTGGTTATTTCTTTGATCCCCAAATAATTTAACCAAATTGTGGCATATTTAATCCACCCCCTCTTGATCCTTAGTTTTTTTGGTTGGAGTTAAAAGAAATATTAGGAAAATTTGGTGATCTCCTATATTGTTTAGTTTGTGCTTATACATTATATATCTAATAATAGCCATGATTTCAATGGGGAAGAGCCCTTCTTCTAAGAGGAAGATATGATACGACTTATTGCTCTTAATTTTGAGGCTATAAGTAATAACTTTGCTTTTGGATTTGCACAATTATTCTCCATGATTATTTGAAATATTGCATCCCAAAGATTCAGAGCCATATAAGATAATGAGAGTGATGAGAGTTTTAGAAAGGAAATTATTTTTGTCTCATATTACAAGGTTTGTTTATTTACAATTTTTTCAATACCGAAGTAGGATTCCCATCCCCCATTAATCCTATTCTCGATGTTGTAGTTCTAGTTGAGCTTGTCATGGAATTCAATTCCTAGACATTTATAAAATGTTACTTCCTCCAAGTTTCTATTGTTATATACAAAATTGTCACAAGTACCCTTTTATGATCATTCCCATACTCGAGCATAAATCCTTGAGAATTATTAATTGATTCTCAATATCATAGGGGAAGCTTGACATAAGAACGATATGATTAGCATAGAGAAGAAGCATGATGACTATTCTTGCTAAGTTCATGCTAGCACAACTTGCTTCTTCTACACAACCTTGTAGCTTATCAATCTAAATGTTGAAAAGGGTAGGGGAGAGGGGCATCGTTGCTTAACTCCAATATTATAATTAATATCCCACATCCATTGCTTAGTGTTTCTGAATTTGTAAATGACGTTCTCATATTACCTTTATATAGTCGCAACCCTCAGCTTCGGAGGAACCTTCAACTAGATTCTAATCTATTCCATAGGTTTTTTTTAGGCACTGTAAAAAATTATGTAAGTTCATGAAAGAACAAAAGCTAATGAACCTTATGAATCTTGTCTCACCTTTAGCTCACTTTCCTTTGTCTTCTAGCCATATGTTAATCTTCTTTTCCATAATAATACCATAAAGATTGGCTAAAAGAGGACTAATCATAATGGTATGATAATTAGAGGGGTTATAATTATCTCTACTTTAAAAAATATGAACTATAAAGCTATGAGTCCAAATCCTAAGGAAACCATGCTTGATTGCTATATTAAAGAGGTTGCAAATGTAGGAGATGAGGATAGGCTTTGAGTTTTAAAGATTTTTTTAAATCCTCCCCCCCCACCCCCATATATATATATATATATGATTTATTGATCTGCATAAATGTAAATGGAAATAAACATATCTATCTATAAATAACTTCAAATTTTCAAACTATGAATAATAAGAAATTACAATATTCCAATATTGTAAGCTTAAAATAATAGTTATAGCCATATGCATTTAGATATCATTTAAGATTTTGATCTTTCTTGAGTTGATCAACAAGATTAACCTCACTTAAACAAATGTGGAGAGAAGATTCATTTCATGGTCGTCATATCTTGTTGTGCTTAAATGCATCTTGATTAGTTTATTAAATAGTATATTTTTATATTTTTATTAATGAGTTGAATGATTATGTTATATAGATTTGGTCATTAGTTTAATGTTTAGCTTTTGTTTAACACCAAATCACCCTCCACAAAATTAAGTGGATGGTTACGCCTATAAATTGTGATAAGCCTATCTACTGGCACAACCACATAGTTTGTGGTGGATTAGTGCCATAGGAATCAAATAGTTAATAGATAGTCATTAATGGTTGGTTATCCGTTCATAAGCTATAAGTTATGCATGCATAGCTACCACTTATATATATATATTATTTAGAATTTTGAATAACTACCATAGAGTCAATCTCAACATTACACTTATATCATCATCCGACAAGTTATCCATGTTATCCATTCATAAGTTCCAATATATATATATATATATATATATATATATTTCCAATTTTGAATGGTTGAATCAATCTAGACAATACCCTTATATTACTCTCATCCCTAGATGAGAGTAATATAAGTGTAATACCCTTATATTACACTTATATCATCATCCGACAAGTTATCCATGTTATCCATTCATAAGTTCTAATATATATATATATATATAATTGTTTATTTCCAATTTTGAATGGTTGAATCAATCTAGACAATACCCTTATATTACTCTCATCCCTAGATGAAAAAGCATAGAACTACAAGTTATCCATTCATAAGCTACTATATATATATAATTGTTTATTTCCAATTTTGAATGGCTGAATCAATTGGGACAATACACTTATATTACTTTGATCCTAGATAAAAAAGCCTAGAAAGTAATCCACCTCAAATCTCAAAATAAAAGACCCTATCTCAAACAAAAATTAAAAAAAAAAAACCTATTTATATATAATTGACAAACAAACTCAACACCTAAAAATTATTTGCTTAACTGAATAAACATAAATGCGCTTAAGTTTGGCTAGGCAAAACACCCAAAATTGAAAATAAATGCTGTTAGATTTAGGCACCAAATTAAAAAACAAGATAAAATGAATGCGGTGTACTATGACGCTCAGATTGTTTAGGTTTGTACAGGCTCCAAATAAAATTGCCTAGACACGTTCATAAATGTTTAAAATAGGGCACTTCAATTTGAATGCCAAAAGGCACTGCTTGGCAGCATAGTGGAGGTGATTGTCATCGAAGAATCAATATCATAAAACTGTTGGACAAGATCTGTGGAGTATACTGTTTAATTTCGTGAACCGCGTGCGATTTAATTTCCTGTACAGAGTTAATTATACAGGTTTTCAAAAGCGAAATGAGCTCCTAACCAAACGAGTGAAGAGCGAGTAAAAACGAGTGAAGGACAATTACAGTTTGGGCTTGAGTTGCAAATTTAAAAGCAGTGCCATTAATGACCATATTTTGTAGTCTTTCCAATCCTCCAAAGAACGACCATATTTTGTAATCTAAGTTGGTTACTTCATCCACAAAACAATTTTGTTGCAGATCCTACATATGGAGTTCACGGGGTCTTTAAAACTAGCACAAGACAACTCCTGCATAGGCCTCAAGAATTCTAAGTTGTCCGCAGCAATATCTGAGATATCATATTGCACTCCAGCTAGAGGTTCTGTATCCACTTCAACTATGGTAAATAACCCTTTACAAAAGAGATTAGTTTGGACTAGACGGTTGGAAGTCACATCCCTAATTGGCAGGGACTTATCAGCCACATCAATAGAATCTGGTCCTAGAAGAAACATAAGATTGGACTCCCCGCTTTCAAATCAGAGGAATTCCGACGACATATGCAATTTTTGGGACTACGATGATTGGAGGAGGAAACTGCGTAGACCTGATCTTTCTCCTAAGCAGAGTGTGGCGGGTAAATGGAGGGAATATCATGGCACCAATGACTCGAGGGGCCTGCATGATCCCCTTGATGAAAACCTAAGAAGGGAGATTGTTAAATATGGAGAATTTGCACAGGAAACCTATGATGCTTTTAACTGCGATCCCCACTCGACTTCCTATGGTAGAGGCTGCATCCCATCGGGTGAAGAAAAGTCGCTACAGAGTAACAAAATATCTCCATGCAACTACCAATGTCGATGTACCCCAATGGCTTTCGAAACTATCGAATGATACCTTTAAATGTCAGCAGTCTAACTGGATGGGATTCGCTGCTGTGAGTGATAAGTTGCAAGAGATCAAAATATTAGGTCGAAGAGATATAGTTATTGCATGGAGAGGCACCATGACTCAGCTTGAATGGGTTGAAAATATCAAGAGAGATTTAAAACCAATTAAGCTTTCTAATAATATTGATCAGTCTTATCTCAATCTGAAGGTGGAGAATGGATTTTTAAGTGTGTGTACCTCAAAGAGAAACAGAGATAATTGCAATCATAATAATAGCATGAAGAGTGCATCTGAGTAGGTTATGGAGGAGGTGCAAAGATTAATAGAATTATACAAGGGCGATGAGTTGAGTATTACCATTACAGGGCAGAGTCTAGGAGCGGCTTTGATGGCTTTGATGCTCTTGACTGCATACCAGATTGGAGAAAACTTGGCATCAAACTCAAGTAATGCATCAATTGCAGTGTTTTCTTTTGGGGGTTCTAGAGTTGGAAACCATGATTTCAAAAAGAGGCAACCCATCGTAATCCTGATTTCAGTTCCAATTTCAATCATCGCTTATCTCCTCTCTAAGTGACTTCTGAGGAGGGACCTCTTGACTTGTATACCAACCTTGTAAATAGAATAGGAATGGTGGTTTTTCAGTGCGAAAGGTGGCCCCCTGCTGGTCTCTAATCTCTACCTCTTAAAGTGAACTCTTAATGAGTATAGCCACAACTCACCTAAGCAAGATATTCGTGGTTGTAATGGCAAATAGAAGCTATACAGTGGTGATGGTACAAATTTGTATAGCCATTCAAAACTGTACTATTTCTTAGAGTAAAATGGAGTAGGGCCAAACATTTTTGTAGTTTTTAAATCACTTAGAAGTGAAACTCAATATTAAAAACGTGTAACAAAATTCTCATAATTCCTTTCTAAACTACCTATGTTTTGACACGTTAAGTCTTTCATTTTATGATTGCATCTTCAATATTTCACTTCTTCTTCGCATAATGGTTGTAGATACCATTTTTCTAACAATGACAACAATTCAAAAAAAAAAGGTGGAAACTCAATTGGGAGTAACTGAATATTCTAAATGATGGCATCTTAGGTTTGTGTGGTTAGATTCACAATAACCAAGATGGAGTATATTTTGGTAGTCAATTTATATATGTAATATACTCAAAACTGAAAAATAAATATTTATTATTTATTTTAGCAAAAACATTATGTTAAATCTATTGTAAAGTTTATGGCCAAGTGGGTCAAGGATGAATGTAATTGAATACGTGTTTATTTATAATTAACAAAAGGAGACACGTGTATCTATGAGAGTCTGTTAAATGAGTGTTCAGTGACCCACTAAGAGTAGGAAGCAAGTGTAGAAGGCTAGTTGACAAGTGGAAACACTAGCATTTCAATTTCTAGCTATTGCACGAGCATAATCCCTAAAAAAGTGGTCATGTTCCCTAAGAGGGGGCCTCATTTAATTCCAAAACTAACACAAAGACCTAAGAAATCTTATATAAACCATCAAATTGAGCAAGAGGCTCACTACTCATTCTGATTTCTAAGTGAATGAACCTTAAGACTGCTGCAAACTGAAAAGTCAGGCACACAAAGAATTTAATGAGGGGATAGCTAAAGTGATTTGATTAGTTAAGTCTGCTACTGAGTGCTAAGTCACAGAACGTTTGTTTTATGGCAAGAGATCTCCATCCTAGTGGTTTATTGAATAGGTTTAGGGTCTCAAGGTCCTAAGCAAGTAACTTTAGCTGCTTTAGGAGAAGGTTGGGCGGAACAGTCTCTGGTAGGTGTTTGTCTGCTTTTTGCATTCTATTCTAGGTTCAATTATTCTTTAATTTCTGCATTCTATTCTAGGTTCAAAATATAATATGAAACAAAATATAATATGAAAATAATGAGTTTTACTTAAAAATCGAAGTAATCCATCATCTCAGAAGTCTGAAGCAGGGCCATAGCATATGCCTCCACACGATGTGCAAGGGTGTGGAGTAACATGACGCTCTGAATGCTCTACATCTCCTCTGTGATTTGTAGATGGGTCGACCTTAGAAATGCTAGCCCCTTGGTCTACATTGCCTTAGACATCAGTCCGATGCTGAAGCAATGTATCTGCCCAGTCAAATAATGCCTCTTGTGTATCTTCAATCACAAGACCCGTTGGAGGATATAGTCGAGGGGGTTTTGGTGTGCGCGGAGGGTATGGCACACGATTATGATCCATCCTGTCCCATTCCCTATTTTGGGGCATCCCATGACCAACACCCTAGAAGCCTAAGATATCAAAGTAGTTAACATGTTTCCCTAGGATGAATTCTACATACAACTTCCTAAGGAAATAAAATGGGATGTCCCTATTCCCATGAGGGTCTTCATCGAAGACCATATACCAACGATCCATCCAATTGGCCTTTATGTTTGGTTCAATGCACTAGTCTATGGAAATGTGTGCTCGACTAGTGGGTGGAACCAATCCGGTGCTAGGGTCCTGGAAGAATGAAAATAATTGGTCTTTTGTAATTTTAAGGTCTTTGATGTCTTTATAACTCAATTCATCAGAGTAGTATTGCCTCTTGGATTCTCTATATGAGCTAATGTTGTACAGATCTCCTTGGGCATTGGCAATTGTGTTTGTTATTGTGTCCAATGCATCGGCTAAAGACTGTCTCAAATGATCCCCCCCTCTAATAGATGAGCTAAGGTGCCTCAATGATGCCAAACGCACAATAATCTGTGAGTTTCGATCTTGTTCCCCCTCTGGGTTTGGGTTTGGGTTCATGTTTGGGTTAGGTTCTGGGTTATTAGAGGGTGGTTTTTCCACATTGTCTTGTTCATTTCTGTTATCTGTTAATATTTAAACAAAAAAATACAAGTTGTTTTACTTAATCATTCTTTGAATTCATTCAATTTTTTTTATTAAATTTGTTTTAAATAATTAAAAAAACTATGAAATTAAGAAAAACAATAAAGAATTGAAGACTAACTAAAATGGATAAGAGAATTTACCTGCCATTGGAGCCTATTGTTGAAGGAGGAAGTCGATAAGCCGACTAGAATGGAAGTCGACTAGAACGATAGTCGACTAAGTCGATTAGACGGCTAATTAGAGATTAGGTTGGCCATATAAGGTCGTGTCGGTTGATCGAACCGACAGGTAGTTATTTGTAACTATTTGTAATTCATATATATTAGGCTATTGAGGCAGATGAGAACTTAGTTCAGTTCTCTGTATTGTATGGACCCTTTCACTATAATATAATCTATTGTTCTACCTACTTGTTCTTGTCTTTTGTCTCTGTCATGTATGTATGCTTTTAATATGTATTATTGGTAATCCTATGTGATATGTGAGATTACAACATTGGTTCCATTTCCGGGAGTACATGTCTCAGATGTATACAAGCAGATGATATCGGAACATGAGATTAAGGACTGATGGGAGCGTAAAATAGCAAACTACTTGTAGAATTACGCATGAAGAAACAGATTAATGACTGCTCAAGCGAAAGAAAAGTTCTTTACCGAGACTCATGAGAAGTTTGTAGAATCGGTACCCCAACTTTTGAAGAAAAATTTGGATGAAAAAATCGGAAGTGACTAAAGACCAACAGCTACTAGAAAAACTGATTCGAGGGGGAAGGAAAAACCTATCGGAGTGGTTTGAGAAGATCACCGACAAATTCTGCGAGGAACAAGCTATAGAAGAAAGAACTTCGGTGGAAACCATTCAGAAGAAATCCTATACAGACCTTACCGAGCAATTCCTGTGTTCCCTACCGACCTTGTTGTTCAAGTTCTTGATATAAAAAGGAGTGGATCATATTATCGAACCTCGTTCATTACTATGCAAACTGCCACAAAATACTAACTGGGCGGAGAAACAAAAGAAGTGAGAGAAATTCATTGCCGAAAGGGAGTGGAAATATTTCCTAAGCAAGTAAATAGAACTATCCGGGCTTTCTAAAGCATCGGGTAGGCTATGGGGGGGTAGCTGGTCGTATGTCGGGGTAAAGTAGAGAGGATTCTAGTAGACTAAAGAGATACCATTCACCAGCGATGAAAAGTCATCCTAAAAAGGAAATCGAATGGACAGTGTCACACAAAGGTACGGTGGATTTACAGAAAATAGAGAGAGAGAAGAGGATACAAAGAAGGGAAGAAAGAAGAAAAAGAGCTTTAGCACTGCAAAGAGGAATGAATACTAGGGTGGCAGACTAAGAGAGAAATTCACTAGATTCGGGTCATGGCCGACAAGAAGAAGGCGCGGAAGAAGAAGCATCACGTATGGAAGAATATTTGTGGATATAGCAGTGAGAAGTTCTCTAAATAAAAGTTCCCCAGGAGGTAAGACCTCTATCTCCAACGAATCCAAGTACCAGGATACAAGCCATTATCGAAGAGGACCTCAGACTAAGAGCTGGTGAGTTTGGTATATGGAGCCGACTAGATGATGAGATAAACGATGATAATCACCTACTTATCCATCAACTAGAAGAAGGAATTTGGGTCATGCTTCAAGCGTACCCCTTCAACCGAATTATCCACTTACTTTACCCGACACATGAAGGAGCACCCCCCTGCCAAATATAGCTTTGGAGAATACAGAAAAATTGGACCCGCAGATAAACAATTACAGTTGGACATCGATAGGAGAAGTCGACCCCGACCGACTGCTTGTCAAAGAAGAAATGACAAATAAAACAACCAACAGAAACGAGAGTTTTGTATACAAAAACTTTGCACAAAAAAATAAACAAAACATCCCACAAAACATTCCATCCCCCAAGTTCAGTGTAGCAGGTTTGACCTGATCAACCAATGGCACAACGGACTCAGTAGACTCTATATGGCCTTTTCGAGTAAAATCAAGTTGGTCAATAGTAACCAACTTTCCCTCATGTGGAAAAACCACTACACGAAAGACAACCGATGCAATAGTGGACATCGCATAAGTCCGGTTTCTTCCCAGAAGCAAATTATAGTCCAAAGGTGCATCAATCACTTCCACCTCAATAGACACTGCTTTCCCTACCAGCTTAATTTCAAAAGCTGGCAAGATACCATGCAGATGGAAGGAGCTTCCATCGAAAGCAGTAAGTAGAGTGTTTGATGGGACCAGCTCTGGGGATCCGAGATCTTTCCAACAGGTCAAGGACATAACGCATGTAGAAGCACCCTCATCAACAACTGCCCTTCCAATGGTCTTTCCACCATGGATGACATCTATTAATAAGGCTACATGATAAGGTAGGCAAATTTTAACATCCGACAAATGAAATTTCGCCATGAGACTTGATGAGTTCATGCTGCCTAAAGCTGCTAAGAGGGCATCCCGCTGGGCAGGACAACTCTGTAACACCTCTATAGCTGACATTGCACACGGGGTTTGGGATAAATCTTCAACTACGGAGTAGTTTGAAGCAGCCCTAGCATTAGGGTTATGCAAGGTCTTCTTGAAAGCGCCTTTCGGTATTTTCGGCATAGTTTCAGTAGATTTCTCTATTGTGAGAGGGTTAGAAGTTTCACCTATAGCTTTACCCTTCTCAGAAGTCTCTTTCTCATAATTTTTATTCCTTGTATGCAACAAAGTCGAAGATCAAACTATGTTGATATAGTTTGGGTCAGGGGCGTTTTGAGTGCCCCCTACTACATTAGAAGTTGAAGCAGAGTTCTGTCCTTGGGGAAAAGGATCCTTCAGGACAGCCAGTTGTTGAGCTTTAAGCAGCTTCTGGGCTTGTTCCATAAGGGGACAAAGGTGAGTAAGGTGGTCCTCGTGGCACAACTTACACGGGAACTTCACCTTCTTCTTTTCTTTCTTGCCCCCATCAGCATTATTCGTGGGCTTCTGCTTGTTTTGGTTTCCCTCTCCTTTCTTTCCTCTCTTTTTCTTCCTAGCGGGATGCTGATTGCCCTTCTGAGAGGTTTGTGCAAAAATATTTGCACTCTGGGGGGAGGGGGCAGCCTTTGCTGCCTCCGTCGTAGACTACTTGACAGACAACTGATGAAGTTGCTTAGCCAAAGATTCTACGGTGGGAGAGTTAACAGACCCAACCACACCATCGGCATGAGGTCCAGGCTTAGGCTTCTCTGCATCATGCGTAAACCTCGGTGCCTGAGGGATAATCTCATACAAGATCCCAGATTGTGAATAAATCAAATCCAATTGCTAGGCCTTAAGAATGGCTTCTTCTTCATTCGTCACTCCTGAGGTGGATATGTCCTTAGATATGTAGGGCGACAGGGATTTAAGGAACCACTCTAAAAGGAACTCAGGAGGGATAGTGAATTTTATAAGGCTCTTTCATCTCCTCCACTCTTGGATATGATCCGAGATGTGGGTAGCCTTGTTCTGCCTAAAGGTAGATAACAAGTCCGTTCCGAAATCATATCGAACCAAAAGCTGAAAGTGGCTAAGAAATGCACTAGCCAAGTCCCAGAAACTACTGAAAGTAGCAGAAGGAAATTCAATATACCATTTTGCCGCGATACTTGTTAAGGTTCGCTGGAATAGTCTCAACCTAACTGAATCTTCATTCAGTGAATTCGAAGAACACCATAAATGGAATGTGGTGGCATGAGCCCCAGGATATTCACCAACTTTGCCCTCGAATTTAGGGATGTTCGATGGCAATTTGGTGGGAACAGGTGGCCACGAGGGGTCATGCCTCACTGGGCCATTCATCAATTTTGACAAATATGGCAAGTTTAAAATTGCCAGGAATGGAAGTTTGGGTCGAACCGGGGAACTAAATGTGCCAGCCTGGGGATTAGAGGGACCTACCCTTGAATGCCCATAGGTAAAGGTGGGGTTACCCCCTACTACCGGTTGCAAAGTGGGCAGATTACTCTGAAATGGATTCCATCTGTACGCCACAGGATTGTGTGTGGGAGGTGTAGTATAAGAAGTTCGGGTCGTCCCAATCGAAAATCGAGTCTGAAAGATAGGAGCCGGTATCCCTTCTCTAAACAACGAAAAGGGAGAGCTCATAAATGGGGCTGAAATCGGACTTTGAAAACTTTGCCCATAAGAGGTATTGTTCCCAAACTGCACTTCTACATACGAAGGTGATGGGCCTATGTATGGAGTGGATGGGGGAATGCACCCCCCATTCCAAGTAAATCCTTGGACGAACGTCGAGGATCCTACCGGACCACTTTGGGTAGTGTATGGAAAGGAAGAAGGAACAGTAGGTATAGTAGGGATCCCAGTAACCATATCACTAGAAATACCCACTAGGTTTGAGTGAACCGGTCGTTGAACCATCTGGCTCGTTGGAGTCAAAGGTGTAGAAGGTATACTAGATCTAGGGGCACTTACTGGGGGAGGTAGTACCCCTTCAACCAGAACGGCTGAGGTGAACACAAAAGAAATTTCTTCCGCAGAAGACATAATCCTATCCACAGGGACACCTAAAATAGGTGAATCAAAAGGTCTAACCTGAATGATCACAGGATCGTTTAAATCAGTCAAGGGTGTGTTAAAATTCCTTGCAAACTTGTCAGTCTGCAAGTCTTCTATCTCAACTGTATCAAGATCAAAATGGTTAGCTATATGTTTTGGTTCACCTAGAACTTCGCTTATTCCTACCGGTTCAAATGAACCATCCGTGTCCAATCTCCGCCTTTGGGGTAGAGGTGGAGGTTCCAATGTGACGAGAAGAGGAAGGTTTCACAACCTTCTTGACCTTCTTATAGGTTGGTCCTCCATGATTGGAAATTTGACAAATCAAACCCTAAGGCCAACTAAGCACAGACAAAACCACAGAGCACTCACTATAAAAAATCCTAAAGCCTCAAACAATCAATCAAGGGTGAAAGATATGCTTTCTTGAAGAAAGCTAGAGAACGATTACTTAGCGTCCTTGAAGTGGTTCTTAGGCACAAGCGGAGGAATCACCCACCACCCTCCCACACTTACAACAAGGGTTACCTTCCAAGCTCGTTCAAGGTGAACCAGAAATAGCCTTCCGGTTTACCTAGGTATGAGCCCTAAATGTCAAGAGACTAAAGGCTACCTTAGCTATACCAACAGTCTGGGGGGACAGTCGCAAGCCTGACTCATACGCATGGGCAGGGTAGCTGAGCCCGAAACTCTGTCTAGGATAGAATCCCCAGATGCGTAAAAGTCTTGATTTACGTTTTGAAAAGGAATCAGAGGGTTATCTCCTCAGTCCAATGCCTCCATGTGGCCTCGTGCTTGACTCCCTTTTGAGAGGAGCTTCCCAGATACAATTGATAAAGATAAGGATTTACCTAAAGAATGGTCCACTACGTTTGAATTTTAAAACTTATGGGAAGTTTACACTTCCTATCCCACAAGTCTAGCCTAAGCTAGTAGGTGAAAGGCCCTTGAAAATAAGAATTACTAATAAATTTTAATTATTGCGTTCATTTTAAAGGGATTTTTCTTACTCAGAAGGAAATGGAGTGATGAACTATGGTGTTTTTGACTCGATAAGAAATAAAAAAGTAAAGGTGTATTTTTCAAAGCAAATTGCCACTATTAAAGAAAAACTCGTTTTCTTTTTGTAAATATAGATTGATGAACAAAAATTCAAGCGATAAAGAGAAACTAAGACTATGTTTTTGTAGTTTTGAGATTATATTTTAAAACTGAAATAAAAACTACTTATGCAAAAGCAAATGCAAAATCTTGAAAATGTTTTTTTTTCACTTTTTAAAATGCTCAACTACTACTATGCACCTAAAATGCACTGAACTTGAGTATACTTGGAACAAATCAACTGTATAAAAATAAACAAACTGAAGTAAACATGTTAATAAAACCAAGAATCAACCAACAAGGGCGACCGGGAATCCTAGCTTGGGTGTGCACAATGACAAGAAATCACTGTAAACTCACAAAGGTAAGTGACAAACCAACCACTATGAATAGATAAACTAGAAAAACAATGCCTAAAACCTTGATCACTAATTCGGACAGAGACACTTTAACCTCTAACCCAAGCAGACCAACCTACTTCAAAATGCAAACAAAAGACAATCCAAACAAAAGAAACCCAAGGGATTTACAAGAAAGCACAAAGTGTGGACACCAAGGTCTTCAGACTAACTACATAGTATTCATAAAGAAAGCCAACTAACAAATAGGAATTACAAAAAGATAGGGACAAGCAAACCCTAGCCCTAAATCCCTTTTTGCAGGCATGTACAAGACTGTGCACAAGGGAAACTCACGTATTGTACGTGACTGTCCAATAGAGCAACCCACGTGTGCAGGCCTCTGTACGCGACTGTGTATGATAGAAACCCGCGTACAGGTACAAAATTTTTCTCAAAAAAAAAAGAAAAATCTACAAGGATTTCAAACACTGTGGTAAGCACGAACCAGGATAAAATGCCACACACAAACTTCAAGGAAAAGACTGGTCAGGGGTGACAGAAACAACCTATAGCAGTCTGGGTCCCCAGTGGAGTCGCCAGTTCTATTGTAAAGGAATAAACACCTTATAATCAAAGGTCTGGGGTTACCAACATACTCATAAAACTTGCAGGAAATCGACTCTAGAGTACAGAAAAGGAAATAAGAGGATAGAATAGACTCACCCGATACACGACGGTTGATCCTAGCTTTGTCCTCTTCCGCTCTACTTCTTCTCCAAATCCTTTAGGGATGCTTCTCCTTCACCTGTCAAGAGCAAATCCTCCAAGTGCAAGATAATACATGTATATAAAATAGGTTAGATATAAATCATATACAGAGTGCTTGATCATAAATATTCATCAAACCATAATACATGAAAGACATCCAAAAACACATATAGAAGAAGGATTCTCTTTATTAAAAATAGTGAATGAGTTCAAATTACAACCCAACGCTTGAGACAAGGACTCCTCTGCAACCAAAGGATTCTGAGTTCCACTGCTCCAAATAATTCTGAATAGATACCACTAGCATAACTTTGCTCTCCAAGTATGATTGATTAATACCCTCCCCAAGGCCTTTATTTATACTTAGTGAAATAAGGCAGTTTCGAGGGTTGAGGAGGTTGAGACAGTTAAGATAGTTATAGTTAAGGGCTTAACAAATCTCAAATAATAGCGATTTATTATTTTTAATGTCAAAGGAATGTGTACGCGGGTATTGATACTGGCAACTCCCGTATGACACGCAAGTTCCTATAGCATAACTTTGCTCTCCAAGTATGATTGATTAATACCCTCCCCAAGGCCTTTATTTATACTTAGTGAAATAAGGCAGTTTCGAGGGTTGAGGAGGTTGAGACAGTTAAGATAGTTATAGTTAAGGGCTTAACAAATCTCAAATAATAGCGATTTATTATTTTTAATGTTAAAGGAATGTGTACGCGGGTATTGATACTGGCAACTCCCGTATGACACGTGAGTTCCTATAAAGGAATCCTGCGTACAAATATGTACGGGGGTTGAAATTACAAAGACTCGCGTACAGTACACGACATGTTGTAGGAGAAGTCGCGTATGTACGCGGGTTGCTTATACACAAAGGTGCGTACGACACTTGACATATTCAAAGGTAAAAATAACAAGCTGGATGGATGATAAATGTAGTTCATAACATACCCATCTATAGTGTTTTAGGCAACCTTAAATCCATAAGTGTCCTTTTGTGTGCCAACTTAGGGAATGTCGGTACTCGGACGGAGAAGTGCCATTTGGGTAGATAACAACCACCCCCACCACTGCCATCTCCTAAAGAAGATAGCGACAGCGAATCTAACATGGTGACGAGGACCCTAGACAACATTGGTTCGTCTGTGAGTCGACATGGGAGGCAAACCAGGTCACAGATGAAGATATATAGATGGCACAGTTCGCTGGTGCCTTAAGGAAAAGAGCATTAACATGGTATATGACCTTTTCTGAAAGAACCCCCTGAGTAACTAAAGCAAAAGTCAAAGCGCAATTTTTGTCGTTCTTTAAAACTCCAGATGCAAAACATCCAACAGCTAATAAATTGAAGACAACATCACAGAAGTCAGGAGAAACTGTCCACTACTACGACAAATGCTAGAAAGACCTTCTCATCCAATTGGATTATGTAATTAATGAGAAACTATTAATCCAGTGGTTTCTTGCAGGTCTGTCACAGAAAATTCGTCGGCACATAAGTCTAGAGACATTCAAAACTTATGAAGATGCACTTACTAAAGCTCTACAAGTAGATATGGATGAAGATATTCTAGCATACCCCATGGATCATAGACTGGAGGAACAACTCAAGATCGTGCATAAATCGTTAAAAGAGTTAAACCTTAAGAGTCAGGATATCTGGTGCATGAAATGCTCAACGACCAAACATTCAAAAGACAACTGTCGATAGGATATCAGTCGACAGGACGTTCGATTTGTGCAAACAAAGTGTTTTTGCGACATTTTCCAAGAGCACGAAGATCACATGATGAAAGATTGTCTGTTTAACATGAAAACTGACAAGGAATCTTGGTGTGCTATCTTTGAAACAAAGAATCACGCCATGACCGACTGTCGTCTAAACCTAAAAAATTGACAAAACTATCATGCAGTTTACCAGACTAATGCAGTCGCATAGAACAATGAGCAATGAAGCAATGCGCAAAACGACCATAATAATCAAAGGTATGAAATTCATCGATACAAGAGCCAGTTCGACAACCGATGTGGAGGATATGGAGGTCGAGGTCGATCCTCTAGGAATCGTGGCAACCAACCACGTCAGCCCATCCAATGTTTCACATGTTACAAAGAAGGACACCATTATGCACACTGCCCATACAAGGACAGAACTGACTTAAAATTTTGTACTAGTCGTGGAGTAGGGGATCACTCATTAGAGTATTTCCCTACCATGCTTGATAAAATAAATAAGAAGAAAAATTTTAATGTCTTGTCGTGTGTGCAAAAACATGATATAATCAATACAAAGAATTTGCATATAGTAACCCGACAAGGGACAAAAATTGGGAATGATAACACACGAATAAGCAAAATAAAATAAAAGAATGATTACCCTAATCCAGTTAAACAAAAACAACTGTATAAAGATGCAACAAATGTATTTAGAGAATTTGCTAGACAAGAAGAAGAGGTCGATACCGAAAATCCACTAGAAAAAGCTTATCAGCTGTTTGAGATCATGGTGTCGGTGCTATAGGAACAAATGCAGAACACAAGAGAGGAGTAAAAAGAAGAAATAGCTCGACTGTTGATGCAGCAGCACACAGCTTTTTCAGAAGCATACAAAGTACTGCAAGATCACATGGAGGAGTCGATCATTATTGAAGGAGTACTACAAGACTGGCCTACTTATTATGGGAAACTCTTTCAGCAAACCCGACAGACCCAACAAGAAATCCAAGCACTTGAGAAGAGAAAAAGCACTGAGGAAGCACTCAGAAGCACAATTGAAAATCAAATAGTGCTTGAAACATCCAAGCTGCAGAAGCTCGAGCGACAAACACACTAGTGGGTGCAACAAGAAATCCCAAGTTTAGACAAATTAGAAATCATCTGCCCGTAGATGAAATGAATTTTTGATACAGTAGAGGAAAAGGACAAGTTTATGGGTCCCGACATGGAAAGGATAGCATACCTTTCCATTAAACAAAAGATGTCGATACTCTCAAGCATTACTACATTAACCATCGACATCCAAAAAATAGTGCAGAGTTGGACGGAATTCCAACATCAGCTGGTAGTGACAACTGAAGCGATTGTCGAAGTCTGTGTACAGAAAAGGCCAACCATCAGACTTCACAACCCGTGAGGTCAAACACAGAAATAACTACTTAGGACATGCAATGAAATTTTGGTGCCTCCCTGTTTCTTTGGGATGAAGAAATGTTTTGTTTATGGGGGAGATGTTAGAGGAGAAAGTCGGTAAGCCAACTAGAATGAAAGCCGACTAAGTCGATTATCCGACTAATTAGAGATTAGGTCGGCCATATAAGATCGTGTCGCTTGACCAGACCGACAAGTAGTTATTTGTAACTGTTTGTAATTCATATATATTAGGCTATTGAGCCAGATGAGAACTCGGTTCAGTTCTCTGTATTGTATGAACCCTTTCACTGAAATATAATCTACTGTTCTACCTACTTGTTCTTGTCTCCTGTCTCTGTTATGTATGTATGCTTTTAATGTGTATTATTGGTAACCCTATGTGATCTATGAGATTACAACACCTATCCACCTCCAGCTCAACCTCCAACTCGACCTCCAAAATATAAAACACAAATCGCCTCTGCGTTTTTTCACCCACGCGCTTTATCGCTTTCCCGATCCCTGACTGTGCAAATGATATTTGAGGCCCGCGGCCTCTGTTTTTTCTTTTTTTTAGTTTTCAATATTGCATATGTGATATATCGCATATGCGATATATTGCACTTGCGATATATATCGCATATACGATATATCGCATATGCGATATATAGCACCTGCGAGCATAGAAATATGAATCTATAAAATAAACCATATCTCATTGTTACATGATTCTACCTGGAATCTTGGTTACAGTCACTAATGCATTGCCTCAATTTAAATTCAAATCTCGTTTTTCTTATATGAAGCTTTTAAATATATTATCTCCAATCACCGGTCTCCATGTTCACCTTCTCATTAGAATGAGACCACAATATCCTTCCAACTAAACAATATAAACAACAATGATCTTACAAGGAGTTTGGAAAATAATACTTTCCACAACTATGAGAGAAACATATTAACCATCGAGGACCAAATATTGAGGAACATTGCATACCTAACCAATGCTTAGGTGGAATAAGAAACCCTGGATGAACTCATCATTATGGAGTAATAAAAAGCTAGTTTCTTTTCTTTGATGGATGCAAAATGGTGAATAAAGAGAAGAGTCATTTGGCTCTTAGAAGGAGAAAACAATACACATTTTTTTCACATCAGGAAAATGGTAGGAGAATACAGTATGGAATGTCAAAAATAATCAAGGAGAAGAATTCCAATATTTCTCCTCTATTCCTAAAGAATTTGTCCATAATTATAAATATTTATATTTAGTTATCCCGAGAGAGAACATTAAGGAAATTATGGAAATATCTTCTCTCTTTGATAATAATATAACCCCATACGAGTGATAAGAAATAGAAAAATATGTCTCAAAATCTAAATTTCACAGTATTGTCCTCTCCTTTCAAGTAGGAAAGTCTTTGGGACTTGATGGATAGACCTATGAACTTTTCATCCATTTGTTGGATCTTATGGCTGGCGATCTAGTAAAAGTTGTTGAAGAATCAAGGATCTCACTTAAGATTCATCTACCCTTGAACTCAAGTTTTATTGCAAATATTCTGAAGAATGAAACCCCGTTAGGGATTGACCAATATTAACCCATATCCGTATGTGACTACAATTACAAGGTCATCTATGAAAATATTGATTGTATAGCCAAACCTGTCCTTTATTCAAATGTTCCCTTTGAACAGTTCAGATTCCTAGACCGAAGAATTATCCCTTAAGAAGTTGGGGTTGCTAAAGAAGATTTAGACTCCATAAAATCCAAATCTCAACCTTATTTTATGGTAAAAAAATAGCTTTTGAAGGAACTTAGCAAGGTAAATTGGATCTACCTTCACCTTATCCTCACATCAGTGGCTTTCCCCCATGCATTCATAAAATTTTGATATAATACTACTAAGAAAGTGTATACTTGTGATATATATTGCATATGCGATATATTGCATATGCTATATATATCGCATATGCGATATATATCGCATATGCTATATATAACACATATGCGATATATCGCACTTGTCATACTTCCTTACGAACCTTAGCCTTGTGTTTGGGCTCGGGTTATTCCGAACGTACCATCAATAACGCATATGCATTCTTGAGTTGCACTTCAGAAGTGCGTTTATGATTTCTTAAGTGGCACTAAAAAGTGGAACCAACTTCCTGCGAGCGCCCTTTATCTTATCTATAGGTGTTATGTATTTTTCAACTTTGCAACTAGTTTTTAAGATTTAGTTTTCTTTTGGTTTGTACAAATTTTCTTTAAGAGTGTATTTTTTGAGGTAGTTTTTTATTCAAATCAATAGAATATATATTTATCTATTTGGGTGATGTAAAAACCATCGATACTAATCCGTCTTTGAAGTAGGATCTATGCACTCTAAATAATCTTCCCTCCAAATCGTATGCCCTCTAAAGCAATATCCTCCCTCCAAATCGTATGCCCTCCAAATTGCCTTCCTGATATTTCTCATTTCCGTTCTGTGCGGCTTGCAATGCAAAATGAGCAAATAGAGGCCGCGGGCCTGTGTTTTTTTTTAAGTTTTACATATCGCAAGTGCGATATATTGCACTTGCGATTTGTAACTCATCAAAAACACAAGTGCGATATAGTCTAAGCATCTTTTTCTTCAGTTTTAGGCTCGGATTTTCCCGAACCAAACCATCCATAATGCATATGCGTAATGGATTTTTTTTTAGGACTTGCGTTTTTTTATTTTTACAATGGTACTAAAAAGTGGACCATCTTCGTGCATGTTCCTGTAAGTAAATACATTTTTGTTTCCTGTCATTATAGCTTTACTTAAACTTGAACTATTTTTTTTGTTGGTTAAGTGCCCTGTTACTTGTTGGGAAAACCTTTGGTCTAAGAAACCACAATCTAGGGGCATCTAAGCCATCAAAATCACCCAGGGATTGCACCCTGCCTGGACGCACCAACCCTTAGCATGGTTGGATTTAAATGTCGCCTTCCAGGAGCAACGGGTTTTGATCCTGAACCGCCAAACAAACGAAACCCCTCTCGATCGTTTTCTCTACCGGAATTTGACCTTAAACTATTAATCATTGAGAGGGATGAAATTTTTTGAGGTGTATTTTTTTCTTAATTCATCCATTAAAAAAAATTACATTTCAAAAAGTTAGATATCTCTAAGTATTTGAAAGATTAAAGTTTAGGATGGATTTAAACTAGTTTTAAATTTTTTATTTTAATAATAATTTTATATATATATAAGTTATAGTTGTCATGTGACTAGTCATGTTAATTCAAAACATCTAAACCATATTCTCTCCATGTAATTAAAAAACTAAATTTAAAGAAAAATCCAAATAACAAGAATTTTACATAAGAACGATAACTAACTATTCAATTAATAAGATAACCTAGATAACCGACTCTCCCTATTTGGGAACTGAAAACATCTAACCCATATTCTCTCCATGTAATAAAAAAACTAAATTCAAAGAAAAATCCAAATAACAAGAATTCTACGTAAGAATGATAACTAACTACTCAATTATATAACTGACTCTCCCTATTTGGGCTAGAAGTGTCCCAAGTTCTAACAATCACCAGTTAGATTTTTTACCAGATTTTATATAAAAAATTGTTAGAAAAATAAGGCTATTTAGTTATCCTTTATCCCACGTGCCACAAAAGTACCAAAGCTATCCTATAACTACTTTCCCATGTTCATTACTTTCCCTTAAAACCCACCAAATCAGTGGTCATTGTGAGGACATCTACAAGAGTGTCTTTAGAAAATGGTGGATGAACCCTTGTATTGTATGCAAATTGGTTTCATCCCAAATAGTAGGACCCCACTCCATTTGTGCGAACAATACAACATTCATAACATCTAGATCTTCTTTGATTTTCTCTCATGGAGGCTTAATGAATTGGGTAGGAGAAATACCAGTTTGTTGCTAGATGAATCGGGTAGGAGAATTAATAGTTTGTTTAGTTTGTTTCTATATTAGTTTGTTCAGATATATACTAGTTTAAACATCAACACCACCTATAAAAGACGGGTTAAAATAAAATTAGGTAGCAAACTTATGCAAACTTCTAATTTTTTGATAATTTATGAACTAAAAAATCATATCAGATATGTATTCTCAGATTATCCAATATGGTTGCGACCCTTATTTATATTTATATATATATCTAGTGTTGTTTATAGTATATGATGATGATAACGACAATGATGATAGTCTTTAACGTCCCCCAAGACCAAATTTGTTATCTCAAACCTTAAGAGAAAAGAGAAGACATAAATTATTTGATTTGTTTTAAGATATTATTTATATGCTCAAAGAGCTTGAAGAGGAGTGTCCTTAGCTCACCATAATGTTGATGAGTTAGAAGGTTAAATAGGTCAATATTGGAGAAAAGATTATGGAACTGAGATCTAAGGGAATGTGTTTTTCATCTTCAATGCTCATAGACTTGCAAAGATGGCAAGTCTTTTCATCCCACAACATTTTAGGGGTTTTCCAGCACCCAATTTCACTATGAAGCTCATGAGGGTTCTTTCTAATGTTACCAACATTAAATTTGTTGTTTGATCTTGTTAATATAGAAAGATAATTTTAATCCTTAAGATTATGGTTAATGATCTCTTTGTAAAATCATATTTTTCTTTTAAGCTCTAAAGATTCCTTGCACCACATTTTCTCTTCGAACGAAGAAGTAATAATATTTTTAATGTTATCAGTATTTTGCAAAGTGCTTGTTTCTTTGATCCCCAAATAATTTAACCAAATTGTGGCATATTTAATCCACCCCCTCTTGAGCCTTAGTTTTTTTGGTTGGAGTTAAGAGAAATATTAGGAATTTGGTGATCTCCTATATTGTTTAATTCGTGCTTATACATTATATATCTAATAATAGCCATGATTTCAATGGGGAAGAGCCCTTCTTCTAAGAGGAGGATATGATACGGCTTATTGCTCTTAATTTTGAGGCTATAAGTAATAAACTGCTTTTGGATTTGCACAATTATTTGAAATATTGCATCCCAAATATTCAGAGCCATATAAGATAATGAGAGTGATGAGAGTTTTAAAAAGAATTTATTTTTGTCTCATATTACAAGGTTTGTTTATTTACAATTTTTTTTCAATACCGAAGTAGGATTCACATACCCCATTAATCCTCTTCCTGATGTTGTATTTCTAGTTGAGCTTGTCATGGAATTCAATTCCCAGACATGTATAAAATGTTACTTCCTCCAAGTTTCTATTATTATATACAAAATTGTCACAAGTAACCTTTTACGATCATTCCCATACTGGAGCATAAATCCTTGAGAATTATTAATTGATTCTCAAGATAATAGGGGAACCTTGGCATAAGAATGATATGATTAGCATAGAGAAGAAGCATGATGACTATTCTTGCTAAGTTCATGCTAGCACAACCTGCTTCTTCTAAACAACCTTGTAGCTTATCAATCTAAATGTTGAAAAGGGTAGGGGAGAGGGGCACTGTTGCTTAAATCCAATATTATAATTAATATCCCACGACCATTGGTCAGTGTTTTTGAATTTGTAAATGACGTTCTCATATTACCTTTATATAGTCGCAACCCTCAGCTCTAGAGAAACCTTCAACTTATCTAATCTATTCCATAGTTTCTTTTTAGGCACTGTAAAAACTTTTGTAAGTTTGTTAAAGAACAAAAGATAATGAACCTTATCAAGCTTTTCTGGCCTTTAGCTCACTTTCCTTTGTCTTCTAGCCATATGCTAATCTTATTTTCCATAATAATACCATAAATATTGGCTAAAAGAGGACTAATCATAATGGTATGATAATTAGAGGGGTTATATTTATCTCTACTTTTAAAAATAAGAACTATAAATCTATGAGTCCAAATCTTAAGTAAACCATGCTTGACTGCTATATTAAAGAGGTTGCAAATGTAAGAGATGAGGATGGGATTTGAGTTTTTAAGATTTTTCTAAATTCCCCCCCCCCCCCCCCCCCCCCCCCCCCCCCCC
>LPNX010134698.1:92845-117386 GCA_001517045.1 Pseudotsuga menziesii
CTCTCGGCACGTCTGCGAATCAGAGAAACCGAATCCCCCACTTGGGGCCTCCACCACCTCAATCCTCCATCTCTCGATAGCAAGCTCACAAGCAAAAGGAAATCTTGGGAAGAACACCAAAAGTGCTCCAAGGGAGAAAGGGATGCAGACTCAAGCACAAGTTTCAGCAACAATGGACTATAGTTTCTTTGCTCCCAATTCTCTCATATGCCTTTAATGTATCAAAGAGTTCCTTGTATAGCTTTTCAAAGGGGTAATGAAAGGTCGAATCTGAGCGATCTCAAGGCATATGGAAGGCCAGGTGTCAAGTGAGTCGGATCCATGTCAAGGAAAACTCCAAAAGGATTTGGATTTTTTACACATCCCGATGTACGCGGTTTTAGTGGTCAAAACCGTGTATATACGCGATTAGGGGTTTAAAAGTCACGTATATGAATTTTCACATGTTTATAGGGATGGTCAAGGAAACATCAAAGGACAAAAAATGGTCGAAGGGGTCTAAGGAGTCTGCAAAGAGACAGGGGAAGGCCATACAAGTGTGATTCACCTAGAGTGGTAAAATCAGCTATAACAGATGCCCCCTAATGTGTGAGGTCAGAGGGGTCATACGATGGCCAAAATACATTATAAGTCGATACCCGAAGTGGAGTGATGAAGGATCCCAAATGGAAGACCATCCACCCGATCAACATAGTACAATGATACAACTCTGCACATAACTGCAAATACATCTAGCAGTCTCAGATACATAAGAGTACAATGGCCATGAATAGGCATGATACAAAATATCACATAAATGGTCATCGCCATGTACAATATACGTAGATCAGAATCTCCATGATGAAGATGTACAAAGGATCATGATCTCCATAATGGCTAAAGATATACAATGGATCAAGATCTCCATAATAGCTGGAAATGTCTGACATATACTGGAATCAAGTCACGAGAGCTGAAATCTCATGAACACTGGCACGATTAAGGAGGTAGCATATAAGAGATGCCACCAATCTGGAAGGTCTTCTACACAAATGTCTATGAGTACATGTCCTACTATGTGAATAGAGGTGTCAAGGTCGAACATAGTAGTCCATCATCTGATTACTGGTCATTGATGTATACTGTTAACAGACGCGAGATCACCCACCGATAATGAAAATGGGAATCAAGGTACTAGAGTGCAAACTAACAAGTGTGAATACATGTGTTGAGGTCGAACACTTGAGAGGATCCATCGATCAGGGGACATTGATGTATTCCCAAAGACTGTCGATGGCGAGAGAACCTGCCACTGATGACTACAAGTCTCAAGGCACTAAAAAATGACTCTAGATTCCAATCCCAGAATAAATGATCTGAAGTTGATGGGATGAAATTCGCTGGAAGGATGGCATTAAGGCATCCCCCATCATCGAACATGAGGTACTCAGCAAAGCTGTATAATGTGGAATCACTCGATCATAAGGTGCACAAACCAGTAATTGTACCGGGAATGGCCGACATGCAAAGTCAAGATAACTGAGGAATGGCCGACTGAGGTTTCAACTTCCTTCGAACAAGAGCATAACGGCGAACGGTGAATGAATAAAGGCAGCATAGACTTGATATACAAAACTGGGACATCTCTGCGACACAGGAGGCATTGACAGAGGCTCCATGGGGACTGGAAGCATAACTAGTCGGTGGAGATAAACTCAGATAAAACGAGTACAGCTCCTAAAGTAAAACTATAAACCCAACCAACGGATGTGATATACAGTGCTTTGTTCGAAGGTGACATGACTCGACAGCTGCCAGAAGATAACATCTTTCCTTGTTCGGCTTTTTGGTTTTTTGATTTTTTTTAGACTTTTTCAAATATTTAAAAATATTGAAAAAGAATAAAACTTCTTTATAGTTACAGACTAGGAGGAGACGAGTGTCATAGGGGCAAACAAGCTAGTTCCATGCAATGGAACATACCTATGCTCAATGCAAGGATACATGTGTAGGATAATGACACTCGGGGGAAAATCCCCTCCTGGTAAAAATAGGGAATCAAGCTGCAAATGATATATAAAATGGCTCTGCATGGCTAGACATGAGACAAGCTCGGGCTATATGGATGAAACTCAATGTCAAGGAATCCGATGTAAGGTTCAATAAGGCAGGCAAAGCTCATGATAATGCAATTACAACTTGACATAAGGGAGTCCTGAGGGAAATAGGCTAGAAAAATATCAAGAGGAGTATGAGGCTCTTGCGAAATGTCATGGCAATACTATACAACGGACTCCCACACCCTAAGGGACAAAACGTCAGCATGGGCAACAAATGCAAATAAGGTGCTAACTAGGGTACCCATGTAAGGTCAGGCTCTACCACTCATATCATGCCACTTCTAAAACAGCAAGAAGGTTCCATGACATAACAGAGTGGGTTTGTACTTAAGGCTATATTGAAACGGTCATAAGGTCATGCAAAATGCAAATGGTGATGAAACCTAACCTATATGCCAGTTTAGACATGATACCTGAAATCGGCACGAACGGGTAAATCCAACGGCTAAAACGACACTCAAAAAGGTCTCCTACATCATAAATTAGTCAAAAAACGGTCCAAAATGATTAGAAATGGTCCAAACTATAGGAAAGGGGGTAAAATTTTTTAAAAATTTGAAAAATTTCTATAAATAGTAAAAAATTCAAAACATTATAAAACATTTGAAATTTTTACCCAATTGAGCTCAGATTTTCAACAGTGAATTCCAGGAGATCCAGCCGATGAAATCCACTACCTTTTCTTCCAGGTACTTACCCATGCTCTACTCTTCCATTTTGATGCAATATTTGTCAAATTCCATGGTGATTTTGGATTTCTAGGCCAATCCAAGATAGGCACTGCGGCCCACGCGGAAATCGATGGTTTTTCCGCATATAGGGCTGGATATACGCAGAAAATTCCCTCACAGTCACGTATATACGTGGCTGTTTGGAAAATAGTCGTGTATGCGACCGCACATAAGGTTTTTTTAAGTGTTCTAATGGGTAAACTTCCAATTTTTTGTGCAGGATGGTCCTAGAATGGAGAGAACGTGAACATGGTGATGTAGAAGAGGCAGTAAGGGCCGATCTAATGGCTCAACAAGCGCTATGTACATGTGGGATCTACAAATTTTGGTGTCTTGGTGGCTTAAGGCCCAAACTAGGACTACTGCAGATGTTGGTGGACTACTAGGATCCAGACTCAGAGTCATTCCATATATATGGGATGTCCCTCAGCACAGAGGTGGAGGACATATACTTTATTACTGGACATTCCCGACAGGGGGAAGTAGTGAACCTACATTCTCGCTGGCCCGGAGGTGTCTTGACTATAGATGAGTACATTGTGATGTACTGCTATCCGGACATGGAGAAGGTGGGGAGTCAGATCCCAACTAACTCCATACAGGTGCTGGGCCTAAAGGCCATCCTATTGACACTGGGAAGGATAGCAGGCTTGGCTTCACTCCACCAGGCCTCGCGGCCTCTGATATTCTATGCAGTGGAGTGCATGAGACCCACGGTATATGACTGGAGCACTGCACTACTGGGCAACATGAAACATCAGCTCAGTGAGTGTAAGATCGGCAGAGTGTAAAACTTTTGTTTCAGTAGCACACTGAGCACGTTTTTCTTCGAGTGTGTTCTAGGATTGAGCCTTAGAGTTGATGTTCCTCTACACAGGGTTCGAGATCCAGCCCAACGGCGTTGGACAGATACGATGCACAGACTGGGGGGAGGTAGGGTGTCTAACCCCTATCCAATTGATTTCTTTCCGTGGTGGTGATGAGATATAGTTTCCATCGATGACTACCCCTAAGCGGGGATATATTTCTGGGGGGACCCGGACATGCCACTACCACCAGGATTGGCATACGGTGACATAGGTAACAAATCTCGACCCTCTCTTTAAATTTTTGAGTTATTTAATTTTTTTGTGTTTTCTGATTATATGGAATCAAAAGACATGTTTTTGGGTGACAATACATAGTGACATCTACCATATGCATGAAGATGTGGGACCACGGCGGCCTGAAGGCTTCCCTCGTCATAGACAGAGGGGAAGAGGATACAATATCATGGGTGTGGATGCTCCAGAGCATTCATACCAACTTTGTGAGGCTGACACACAAAGTTCCCATGGCGCAAGTCGAGGACTTGCCTGAGGCCATGCAGTGCCAAGTGGTGGGTGTACCATGAGCATGGGTGGGATTATTTCGATGGCTAGCTAGAGCCGTAGTGACATTCCATGATCACAACCCCCCTCCTCCTCCACAGGCTTAGATACTTGGCAGTGATACATTTTGTATTACTGTGTATTGTATTTTGGTGGCTCGAGAGCCCCATTTTTGTATCATGACACTATGTATTACCACATTTTGGATGTATATAAAAACTTTTATGATGATTGGTTTATTTATTTACATGTGTAAAAATTTGTGTTTGTGATGAGTTTATTGTGTATGAAACAAATGCCAATCTAACACGTAGTTAGCATATGAGTCAACAACTTGATTATTAATTCTTTGAATATGTATGTATGTTATATTGTCAAATTGCCGTTCTAATAATCTCACATGTAAGAATATTGTTAATAACGTCAGATCTCTAACATGGTACAAACCATTAAGTTGTGACACTACTAACTCTGAATCAAGACGTACCTCAAGAGAGAGAACGCCATGTAAAATGGCATCCTGTAGAAGCTCAATAACGACACTATATTCAGTAACATTGTTTGAATATGGTCGTAAGCATACGCCTCCTAAAGACAATACCTGACCCATAGGAGTATAAATCACCCAAGCAGCAGACGCTGAGTGTTGAGTGTGACGGCTTGCACCATCCGTGAATCCTATGAAGGTGGGAGATTCTATTGACATCTGACAAAAGAAATGAAAACTAATCATAAACCTGATCACTATAAGAAAAATACCTACCTATGTAAAACTGTACAATAATATACAATAACCAACCTTGGCTGAAAATCATGCATAGTATTTTTTGATATAGAGCCCATTTCTAGGCTCCACCAAGGTCGTTCCCTCGTAATCCTCTAACTCATAAGTGCTCTTCTCTAACACACGTTTGACATCGTAAGGACCATGCCACATGGGGTTAAAATTTCCTATCCCTAAGGGTTCTTTCGGTTGATATCACAAAAGGACCAAGTCTCCCTCACTAAACCTCCTTGGATGGACGGACTTATTGTACTGGACCTTTACACGGCGTTTATTTACTTCTAGAACCACCAAGGCATCTCAACGCTACTCATCAAGTTGCTCAAGGTGGACCAAATGCTCCTCCAATGGTGAAGTGTCTGGTAAGACTTTGATGGCTAGCTTTAAAGAAGGAATCTCACATTCAACCGGCGATATCGACTCCACTCCATGTACAAGTTGATATGGAGAAAAACCCGTGGCAGTCTTAACAGCGGTTCTATATGCCCACAAAGCAGGATATAACATAATGTGCCAATTGTTCTTGCTTTGTGAGATGGTTCGTTGGAGAATGGATTTGAGTCATTTTTTCACTGCTTCTACCTGTCTATTCGCTTGAGGGTAGTAAGAGAAGGAATGATCTTGTTTGTACCCTAACTTTGATGCCAACTCTTCCATCATACGATTCTGAAAGTGCGAGCCATGGTCAGTGACAAGCTCTTTCGGAATCCCAAACCGAGTAATATTCTGGTTGAATATGATGTGCATGGCTATCTCACCATCGGATTTAACTGTACACATAGCCTCAGCCCATTTTGTGAAGTAATCAATAGCCACTATGATATGATGACGCCCCCCAGTTGAAGCTGGGTTGAAATCCATAAAATCAAGCCCCCACTTAGTGAAGGGACCAGCAGTGATGATGGGATGTAACGGGGCAGGTTTCGAGCGCATATTACGTGCAGACACCTGGCAAGGGTGGCACCTCTTGACTGCATCTACACAATCCTTAAAGATTGACGGCCAGGAATAACCCACTCTTAAGATTTTTTGGGTTGTAGAAAGCCCAGATAAATGACCACCACATGCCCCTCCGTGGTAATCATTCAGCACTACCTTAGCCTAATCATGAGTTAAACAACAACGTAAAATGGAGTATACCCCACGGTGGTATAAAATGTTATCCACTATGAGGTAATTCTCAGACACGTGATGTAATCTTCGTTTTTCATCCTATGAGAGATGAGTAGGGACCTTCAATGTTTGTAGATATATAATGATATCCCCATACCATGGGTCTAAAGTTGAGATTAAGAAGATGTGCTCATCGATAAACGTATCTTCACAAACCAACTCCTCGGCCTCGCTTGGGAAATCCAATATAAGCTCTGCAAAAATTAATGATTTCTTCGATTTTGCCGAAACAAACTCGAGGTCGAATTATTCTAGGATGACAATCCATTTATTATACTTTCCCCCAATCATCCTTCAAGTGAGGACGAATTGAAATAGATTGACATGGGCTACAACCAAGGTTTGGCGAAGGAGAATATAATGTCTCAACTGTTGAACCGCATGTACGGTAGCTAAGGCAAGCTTCTCAACATGAGAATAACGAATCTCCGTGTCAATAAGATTTCGTCTCAGATAGTATATGACACGCTCTTGGAGCTCCTCATCCTCTTGAACCGAAACCATACCAATCGTCTCCATGGACGCGGCCACATAAAGTAGAAAATCATAGCTATAGTCTGGGGGAATAATCACCGGGGCCGATGCTAGGGCTCGCTTGAGCGCATCAAAGGACTCTTGGGCTTGCTCATCCCAACAAAAGGTGGTGTCCTTCTTCAAAAGACGCATGAAGCCTCTAGTCAAATTGGCGAAATTGACCACGAATCTCCATAAGAAGTTTTCCATGTCTTGCAAACATTGAAGATGACGAATATTTTTTGGGGGAGACAACTGAAGTATTGCCTCTACCTTCAAAGGGTCGACTCTTATACCCTCTTTAGAAACGATGAATCATAATAAGCGACCTGACTTCAAAAAAAAGATGCACTTGTGAGGATTTAACCTGACCAAATAATGGCGGCACCTTTCGAATACCAATCTCAAATGACGGGAATGATGCATTCTCATACGAGAATGAGCAGCAAGGTCATCCAAAAATACTTCGATAATCGATTTGAGATCGTGGAAAATCAAGGTCATTGCCCGCTGAAAAGTAGCTTTGACGTTCTTAAGGCCAAAAGGCATTTTTTGATATGCAAAAGTTCTCCAAGGACAAATAAATGCAGTCTTATGTTGGTCCTCAGGTTTAATTTGTATCTGATTATATCCGAAAAATCCGTCCATGAAGGAAAAAACCTCGCTACCCGCACACTCATCCAAAATCTGATCAATAAATGGTGTGGGGAAATTGTCCTTAGGACAGGCATGATTCAAATCATGGAAATCAATACATATGCAGATCGCTCCCTGATTCTTATCTATGATGGAGCTCTTCCCATGGTGGCTCAACTCCCGACATGGCCTCAATAATCGCTTCATCTGAAGGAAAAACACTATCAAGGCAGTCGTGTGCATGAGAAGACTGTACTTCCCATGCAGGAAGCACATACGAGTCCTCCTCCTCCATCCGTGAAGAGGAAGGACTAGGCTCTACAACACACTCAAGATTAAATTTATAAGCTACCATAGTTGTAGGAAATGGCATGTCCGTCATGATGGGCTCACTCGAAGTATTCGGTGTAGGAAGAATCCAAGGATCTTCCATATGACTCATGTGAAAAGGCACCGATCTTACAGATGTCGAAGCCTCACCAAAACTAGACCCTATCAAAAGGATAGGTGCAGGACAACTAAAAATTCCCATGAGGGATGGGTACATTCCCACACCCACACTCCCAGTTGCCGGCTGAGAGTGCTCTACGATCGAGATCGAAGCTCCCGAAGATGCGGTAACTAACATATTCTTGAATGACGTTTGATCAATCGTAACTATCTTCCCAGTAAATGGAAAGCACACAATGCGAAATAGGGAGAAAGCTACGGCTTGCATACTGTACATCCAATTCCTACCCAACAAGAGACTATAGTCAAGGGACACATCAACCACCTCGACCTCTACCGCAACGGTCTTCCCTCCCAAACGGACCTTAAGGGAAGGAAGGATCCCATGCGGCCTAAACGATCTCCCATCAATTGCAGTTAACATGGTCATGGACTTAGACAACTCAGGGGAACCTAAACACTTCCAACATGATAAAGACATCACAGAAGCAGCAGCACCTTCGTCAATCACAGTGTGCTTGACGGTCATGTTAAGACATTCTACGTGAATCAAAAGAGACACATAGTAAGGCAAGGGAGGTTGAAGTCCTGCGGTTTCAAATTTAATCATGGAGGAAGAATTATCATCATTCACACCAAGGGCAGAAAGCAAAGCCTTCCTTTGTGAAGGACAACTCTGAAGCACTTCCAGTACAAACATCGCACAATGAGTATGGCCCAAATCCTCGACAACTGAATAGTTCTGGGTGGCTCAGGCATTAGGATTGTGCCCCAAACGCTTAAGGACTCCCTTAGGAATGCGAGGTGTAGCTCTAGGTTTATCCACCGGTTTTTCAATACACAAAGGAGTCCCTAGTGGATCAGGCTCCTTTCCTAGTTTGGGTTGTGATGAACCATAGTCCTTTGCATGGGTCACAACTTTCGCAGCACGTACCATGTTAATGCAACCATGACCACTACCCTTCGGTGGATCTTGATCACCACCAGACTGATCATGGGTCCTTGAGTTCATATTTTTATTGTGAGGTAAAGGGTTAGTCAGCACAGTTGGACCCTATGCCAGGAATCTCGAGGCTTCATCGATACGAGGGCACAAGTAAGTGAGGCGATCATCCTTACACAACTTGCAAGTGAATTTAACCTTACGTTTAGCCTACTTGTCCCCACCAGCATTACGAGCATTGTTGTCATTATTATTAGCATTTTCATTCCTATTCCCACCCTTACGATTATTCTTACCCTTCTTTTTATTTCTTCTGGGCTGCTGGTTACCCTTCTGGTCCAATGATTGCACTGTAAGCACACTCACGGTTTGGGCGGGTTGAGACAAAGCTGTGGCTTGTCCCAAACCAGATTGGTTGATTGACAATTGAATAACTTGTTTTGAAACCGAATCTATAGGTTTAGCACTTACACAACCAACAATGCCATCGGCATGTGGTCCAGGTTTAACTTTGGGGTCGAAACTAGAATGTGGAGCATTGGGAATAATCTCATATAACAAACCAGATTGACCATAAATCAAATCTAGTTCCTGTGCCCTAAAAATGGCTTGTTCCTCATTTTGCACTACGGATGTAGAAACATCCTTCGCTATATACGACAATAATGACTTAAGGAACCATTCGAGGAGGAATTCCGACAGTATAAAAGCTTTAATCAAACCTCTTCCGTCTACACCACTCTTGGCTATGATCTAAGATATGTGTGGCTTTATCCTGCAGAAATGTCGACAAGAGTTTAGTACCAACGTCATAACGCATTGGTAGCTGGAAGTGGTTAAGAAAAGTCATCGCTAGGTCATCAAACAAAGTGAATGCCCCCCTAGGTAGCTCTATATACCATTTCACGGCAAGCCTTGTGAGGGTGCATTGAAACAGCCTTAAACGGATTGAGTCCTTATGTAAGGAATTCGAAGAGCACCATAGGTGAAAGGTAGTAACATGTTTGCTCAGATCCTCTCCCGGTTTGCCCTCGAATTTGGGTATGTCTAAGGGAAGCTTAGTAGGGACAGCCAGCCAAGCCGGGTCATGAGCTACAAGATCATTCGTCAATCTCGACAAGTTAGGAAGATTCAACATTGCAGGGAAAGGGAACCTAGGATGATTAGGTCGATGGACCACTCCCTGATAGTTCTGATTCACATAGGTCTGATTACCATAACTACCATGGTCTTGGCCATAGTGCCCTCCTCCCGTTTGACTTGTATAGGGTGGCATGGAAGCACCATAGTGTGGTGTACCTGGACTATTCGGAGCTACAAAGCCGTAATTTGGAGAGTAAGTAGGTTGTTGATACCCGCACCCATAAGGTGAAGAACCCTGTCCATACTGCATCCCATAATAAGGTCCACAAGTCATCGCATGCGATGTCCCATGAGACACTCTATAAGTAGGAATATACGCTCCGGACGTAGGAATATACGTTCCGGAAGTAGGAATATGACCTCTAGAAGTATGAACATGACCTCCCAAAACAACGGGTGGTGCATGAACCTGAGACACAACTGGTCTAGTAATTGCAGTACGGACATGAATCGTAGCAACGTTCCAGCCCGAAGGACCACATGAATGAGGTGGAGGGTGAACATTCGAAGAACTAGGGATAGAGGACGAAGGGGATTGAGTAATTATGTATGTGTTATTCCCTATAGTCACTCGTCTTGGATCTGGTATCCTAATCGGATCACTAACCCTAGACCTAGGAGGAATATGTGATGTAGCTTCCACCGCCGGGATGGAAGGTGCAATGTGACTTGTGCTCCCAAACCTCTCCGTATGGTAAGGAATGAGAGTGCCCCTAGGAATAGTGTTAGGCTCAAACTCAGATTCGACATGAAATGCCAAATCATGTGTGGGAAAACTAGACATACCATAACTACAATAACTAGTGCCCGCGGGTTCAAAATGAGTCTCATCATCCTCCGACATTCCATATCGGTGATGCGTCAATGGGGAATCAACCCTAGAGTAAGTAGGTCTATCATGAAAAGTACCTATCTCAGGAATACCTTCAACATGGTCTCCCATGGTGTGTGAATCAATGCACGAAGTAGTCTTCCTAGACTGTCTATTTCTCTCTCCCAAAGGAGGAGGAGATGTAGAAGGAAAAAGCCCTGCTAAACGATGAGAATGGCGAGGAGCCACACCCAAATCCACAATGACTAAAAAAATATAAAAGACTCTCTAGCTACGCAAACCCTAGGCAAGATAACATGCACAGAGTAATCACCAATAAAATCTAAAGCCAAACACAAGCAATCAAGAGTAGGATAAGTGAGCTCCTGAATGAAGCAGGTATGTCTCTCCTAGGAGAGGCTTGAGACTCCCATACACAACAAGCGGAGGTATGTAACCAATTATTGTGGCCCTTAGCTTCAATGCATAAAGCGACTATGTTGTTTGACCCCAACCTGGATGGGACACCCATAGAATAACCCCTGCAAAGTACTCCCTTAATATCCTAGGTATGGCCACTAAGGTCTCCTCAATATAATTAATGCTCAGGCAGATAGTCGTAGGCAGGATTGACCGTATGGGTAGGGTAGCAAAGCCCGAAACTCTCGAAAGAGCCCCCAGATATGAATACAATCCTGGAAATATCTCCGGTGCTACTCAGTTATGAATAGTGGTCATCCCAATCAATAACCGCTCACACTGCCTCATGCTTAACTCCCTTTTGAGAGGAGGATCCTGAGAAACACTAGTTATACCAAGGAATTTCACAAAATCACCTGGACAGACACATACATGTTGTTGTTTAGCGGCCTTGGAGAATTGACTCACAATGAACTATTTCAAGACCCTAAAACCTAATCTTGTTGGTGAACCCTATCAAATAAAATAGTGTAGTTCATTTTAATTTAAGCATTGATTTTAATTGGCTTTATTACTCAAAAGAGGTATATGGTCGTGCAAATAATGGTGTTATGACACAACATGAAGTAAAATGCACACCTAACAATCAATGTAAATGCATTGTATCCATGAAAACTAGGGTATGCTACTATGTGAAATGCATAATTTTCTTCAAATGATAAATGCAAACTTTCCTATATGAAATCCTGACTAATACTTCAAAGCAAATCTAGTGCAAGTACTATGCCAAATGCAAGATGCAATGCATGATGATAAGCAAATATTTTTGGATTTTTTGAAATAAAAATGAGATATTAAAAGCAAAAGAATGATTCTACAACCCCCAGACTCTACAAGCACACTCAAGCAGCACTCAAGCAAAGTACTAAGGTAAAATAAATCTAATGCACTAATCCCTAAACAAAAAATCGAAAATGCAATGACAAGAACATTCTTCAAAAAGAAAATTTACCCTAAAAAAATGTCTCTGGTTAGAAAAAGAGGCATATACAGAGTATAACAGTATGAAAGGAGACTCAATAATCATCAAACTTCACCCAGCAACCATCCATCTTCCTCTAGAAGGAAAAACTAAGGGCATATGCGACTGTTCGTAGTAAATCCGCATGTGTACACGGAAATAGCAGTGAAACCCAGGTATATACATGACTGTGAGTTAAAAACTCACATATAGGAAGAAAGGTGCATAAAAATAAAGTCAAATAGACGAGCTGAGACAAACTTCACACCAATCAGACACTACTAGGAAAACATGCCCCCAGACACGACATAGAAACTAGAGAAAAAGAGAAATTCAAAGTCATTGAGTGCCGATTGAAAACCCCCAAAGGACAACTACTAGGAACTCCCCAACAGAGTCGCCGATTCTGTTATGGAGAGAAATTCCTATGGCTTGGGGTACCATAACAGATAGCTTGACTCCAAAAATCAATCCTTTCCAATATGCAATAGAAATTAAATATCTAACACTAAAATATCATACCTCGTACCTTATTCCGAACGGTTGAAGTAGATCCCCATTGAGCTTTCCAACTTCAGCTTGAATTGATCATTCACTTCCTCAACAACAAGTAAACAATACAGGCATACTATATATATTGGTGTTAGATCTATTCTAGCATATATAATCAATAATATATAAGCATTTGAAATCATCCATGGATAAAATATTCATTGAAACATACATTATTGGACGGGAAAAGATATTTCTATTAATATAAAATTAGAGATTACAATGGATACAACCTCTATCGGCATGTCTGTGAATCAGAGAAACTGAATCCCCCACTTGGGCCTCCACCACCTCAATCCTCCATCTCTCGATAGCAAGCTCACAAGCAAAAGGAAATCTTGGGAAGAACACCAAAAGTGCTCCAAGGGACAAAGGGATGCAGACTCAAGCACAAGTTTTGGCAACAATGGACTATAGTTTCTTTGCTCACAATTCTCTCATATGCCTTCAATGTATCAAATATTTCCTTATATACCTTTTCAATGGGGTAATGAAATGTCGAATCCAAGCGATCTTAAGGCATATGGAAGGCCAGGAGTCAAGTGAGTCGAATCCATGTCAAGGAAAACTCCAAAAGGATTTGGATTTTGTACACACCCCGATGTACACGGTTTTAGTGGTCAAACCCGCATATATATGCGATTAGGGGTTTAAAAGTCGTGTATATGAATTTTCACATGTTTATAGGGATGGTCAAGGAAACATCAAAGGACAAAAAAATGGTCCAAGGGCTCTAAGGAGTCTGCAGAGGGACAGGGGAAGGCCATACAAGTGTGATTCACCTGGAGTGGTAAAATTAGCTATAACATGGAGTTCACGGGGTATTTAAAACTAGCACAAGACAACTCCTACATAGGCCTCAAGAATTCTAAGTTTCATGCAACAATATCTAAGATATCATATTGCACTCCAGCTAGAGGTTCTATATCCACTTCAACTATGGTAAAGAACCCTTTACAGAAGAGATTAGTTTGGACTAGATGGTTGGAAGTCACATCTATAATTAGCAAGGACTTATCAGCCACATCAATAGAATCCAGTCCTATAAGAAACATAATATAAGACTCTGGGCTTTTAAATAAGAGGAATTCGAATGACATATGCAATTTTTGGAACTACGATGATTGGAGGAGGAAACTGCGTAGACCTGATCCTTCTCCTAAGCAGATTCTGGTGGGTAAATGGAGAGAATATCATGGTGCCAACGACTCGAGGGCCCTGCTGGATCCCCTTGATGAAAACCTAAGAAGGGAGATTGTTAAATATGGAGAATTTGCACAGGAAACCTATGATGCTTTTAACTGTGATCCCCACTCGACTTCCTATGGTAGCTGTTGCATCCCATCTGGTGAAGAAAAGTCGCTACATAGTAACAAAATATCTCCATGCAACTGCCAATGTCCATGGCCCCCATTGGCTTTTGAAAGTATTGAATGATACGTTGAAATGTCAGCAGTCTAACTGGATGGTATTCGTTGCTGTGAGTGATAAGTTGCAAGAGATCAAAATATTAGGTCGAAGAGATATTAGTTATTGCATGGAGAGGCACCATGAATCTGCTTTAATGGGTTGAAAATGTCAAGAGAGATTTAAAACCAATTAAGCTTTCTAATAATATTGATAAGTCTTATCTCAATCCGAAGGTGGAGAATGGATTTTTAAGTTTGTATACTTCAAAGGGAAACATAGATAGTTGCAATCATAATAATAGCATGAAGAGCACATCTGAGCAGGTTATGGAGGAGGTGTAGAGATTAATAGAGTTATACAAGGGCGATGAGTTGAGTATTACCATTACAAGGAACAGTCTAGGAGCATCTTTGATGCTCTTGACTGCATACCATATTGGAGAAAACTTGGCATCAAACTCAAGTAATGCATCAATTCAAGTGTTTTCTTTTGGGGGTTCTAGAGTTGGAAACTATGATTTCGAATAGAGACAACCCATCATAATCCTTATTTCAATTCCAATTTCAATCATCACTTATCTCTGCTCTATGTGACTTCTGAGGAGGGACCTCTTGACTTGTATACCAACCTTGTAAATAGAATAGGAATGGTGGTTTTTAGTGCGAAAGGTGGCCCCCTTCTGGTCTCTAATCTCTACCTATTAAAGTGAACTCTTAATGAGTATAGCCAGAACTCACCTAAGCAAGATATTCATGGTTGTCATGGCAAACAGAAGCTGTACAGTGGTGATGGTACAAATTTGTATAGCCATCCAAAACTGTACTATTTCTTAGAGTAAAATGAAGTAGGGCCAAACATTTTTGTAGTTTTTATATCACTTAGAAGTGAAACCCAATATTAAAAACGTGTAACAAAATTTTCATAATTCCTTTCTAAACTACCTATGTTTTGACATGTTAAGTCTTTCATTTTATGATTGCATCTTCAATATTTCACTTCCTCTTGGCATAATGGTTGTAGATACAATTTTTCTAACAATGACAACAATTCAAAAAAAAAGGTGAAAACTCAATTGGGAGTAGCTGAATATTCTAAATGATGGCATCTTAGGTTTGTGTGGTCAGATTCAGAATAACCAAGATGGAGTATATTTTGGTAGTATATTTATGATAGAGAGAAGATTATTTAACCAAGATGTAGTATATTTTGGTAGTCAATTTAAATATGTAATATACTCAAAACTAAAAACTAAATATTTATTATTTATTTTAGTAAAAACATTATGTTAAATCTATTGCAAAGTTTATGGCCAAGTGGGTCAAGGATGAATGTAATTGAGTAATTATTTATTTATAATTAACAAAATGAGACACATGTATCTATGGGAGACTGCTAAATGAGTGTTCACTCACCCACTAGGAGTAAGAAGCAACTGTCGAAGGCTAGTTGACAAGTGGAAACACTAGCATTTCACTTTCTAGCTATTGTACGAGCATAATCCCTAAAAAAGTGGTCATGTTCCCTAACAGGGGGGCTCATTTAATTCCAAAACTATCACAAATACCTAAGAAATCTTATATAAACCATCAAATTGAGCAAGAGGCTCACTACTCATTCTGATTTCTAAGTGAATGAACCTTGAGACTCCTGCAAACTGAAAAGTCAGGCACACAAGGAATTTAATGAGGGGATAGCTAAAGTGATTTGATTAGTTAAGTCTACTACTGAGTGCTAAGTCATAGAACGTTTGTTGTGTGGCAAGAGATCTCCATCCTAGTGGTTCACTGAATAGGTTCAGGGTCTCGAGGTCCTAAGCAAGTAAATTTGGATGCTTTAGGAGAAGGTTGGGTGGAATAGTCTCTAGTGGGTGTTTGTCCCCTTTTTGCATTCTATTCTAGGTTCAATTATTCTTTAATTTCTACATTCTATTCTAGGTTCAATTATTCTTTAATTTCTGCATCTGTACTTTCATTTTGAAATATGCTTAGGAACTATAATTAGGATGTTTTATAATCTCTTTATCTCGAAGCTCTTAGGAACTATATTTATTGGTATTACATTTAAAGGATAGATCCATTGGTTTAGTAGTTTTTATACAAATATTTCATAACCTAAATAATGTTCTTTATGTATGAGTTTTGGATTATACTTAAGAACATAACTCTTTTACACTACTGTAACTAATTAGGGTTTTAATTTCAAATAAGATTTATATAGATTTAAGTTTACTCTGTATCTTATAATAATTCTAATATTCATCTAAGTTTTCTCCTTAACTTGAGTTCCTTACAATAGTCTTTCTAGGTTCAAGTCTTATCTCCTTAAACAAACTCTAGAATTAATCTAGAATAACCATTGTTCTAAATTAAGAGTAATAACTAAGCTAGTTTCACATAAGGGCATTTTAAGACCAAGTTATTAACGATTAAATTGTTTAATAACACCAAGTCAAGATTATCGACAGACCATAGCACTAGTTACATGCTTCAGGTCACGGTGGTGTTGTTTTTGGGCTTATTTAATTTTGAAATAGTATGATTAACTAACATAGTTTAATTCTTTTCAATAGTAATGAAATTTTACCTACATTCTCATGGCGTATTAAAATTATATAAACAAAGTTAAATACTCAAAGTAAAATCTTCACAGTCTTTAAATAAAATGATGAAACCTTAGGATCTTTTTATAACTGAATTTGTTTACATATACATAGTCATAATATTAACAACTCACCATCATGGCCATCATATGTATTTTATGAATTGAAATAACATCAATGGGGGTCTCACAACTGAATATTTTTTCTTTTAAGTTTTCCCAAAACCATGCTAACTGTAAATTGAAGGATAAAGAATCTGAAACAATTAAACTAATATCTAAAACCATATTTACAACATTACCTAAGCCCCAGGAAGAGTTAGTTAGCAATTAAAGTCTTTTGACAAAGGCCTTACGACCCTTATCTCAAATCCTGCATGGAAAGGAAAAGAATCCATGACCGAATCCCTTCGGTAAATAGGTTAACTACAAATAACTATGAACAGTAAAATAACCATATATAATTTTAAAAACATCAAGCTCTTTTGCAAATACATTACAGCTTCACCGTGAGAATAGAAAGACAAGCTATAAAAAAAATGGAGGACTTGATAAATGAAAATGCAATATCCACTTTGTTAAATAAAGTAGTGACTTTACACAAAAACCCTCATGAGCATTGTTCCATAACATATCCATTATAATATCAACAAACAGTAATACCACGGTGGCCTTTTAGCCCAAGAACAAGAATCAACAATAAGAGCCTCATGGCCTTATTGTTTACCAAATGTATACCACAACTGTAAACAAGGCTGAAGATTCATTCAGAGCCTATCCGTTATCAAATTTAGCAAACTGTGTTTAGATTAGTGAAGGTGGCTTCTAACCCCAAAAAAAAATATACAGAGTAGAGGTTCACGGCCACAACTTTTAAGCACTGTAAATAAACTAAACCACGAAGCCCTCGCAGGGTCAGACAGCTGAAGGTCTGTACTGTACATAAAATACAATTGATAGTATTGAAATAGAAGTGCTTTTCAACACCATATCTCTCAAACAGAAAGTGGCATAGTCGTAAGACTCTACAGACAATGATTCTTTACATCTCTGGAAAATAGATAGTTACTTAAATAGTGAAATAAATGAAGTTGTGGTATCAAAACCCTCACTGGTTCTTACAATATCAAACAAGTTTAGAACCAAAATGAATATACAAAGTGCCATAGTCACTTAAAAGACTCCACGGGTGATAAAATTATCCTTACAATAAATACGTATATATATTACCAAAGAAAGTATATCACTTCCACATCGCCAACCCAACACAGAGTGGAAAACCATAACGCCATGAATACACACTACAAGACCGAGTTGTTACCTAGAGTCATGTAAGGCCAAGACATGGCTCTTACTGGTTAAAAGGGGTCTTCGCAACCAGTGTTCCATCCACGTCCTCGTCACAGAGATTGTTTCTGCACTTACAAACTGTTACAACAGTTAAAAAACAGTCTCTCTTAACTGGTGCAAAGGAGAAAAAAATGAATAATGGAATTAGAGCTTACCTTCTTGGCGTTTCAGAAGTTCCTCGTCACCATAACAAAAAAGACTACATGCCCCATCAGTAATCAAATCAATCTTATTCAATTTTGAAGAATGACGATGGTTAAGAGCTCCCCCATTACGTATCTCAAAAAGAGGAAAGGTGGAATCAAACAACCGAAGGCCAAATGAAATGAAACAACTCACAATGAACAAAACCCCATCCTAACAATAGACACATTCTCCAAAGTGCAATAAAACCCTAAGGTTTAGCACTACGCTTGTTTCCTACCACTCCCGAGGCCATCACATGGTCCGAAAGGGAGAGACTTTATGGTTCGTACCTTACCTTTCACCATCACCATTAAGTCAACCAATGTGCCAGTGTAAAGGTCTATAAATTTGTTTAAATCCCCATGAATGGTTATTCTTAACATTTTAAAACCCTTTGTATATAGTTTTAATCTCACAAGCAAAGATTTTATCATCATTTGATTTTATAACCTTGGGTACATCTTTCTTGTTTGAAATATATTTTAATTTGCACAAATTGTTGAGTAGTTAGAGGGTTCCTTTGATTAGGCCTTTTATTTGTTATATTAAAATGATAAATATGGTTTATTAAATATCATCAGAACTAGGTAAGGATATATCCTTGTCCAAAACCTTAGGATTTCCTTTACCTTGTCCCTTGTGACGTTATAGCATAGAGTTTGTTCTTTAGCTGCAGTGTTGAGGTAACCTCACCCACCTGCACATTGGTAAAACAAAGGTTCATGCAGTAGCCATAATGACTAAGTAATACCATTATCTATCCCTTATGCAACTTATGAGTAGAATTAAGCCGAAGGCAATGATAAACTGTTTTACAAACATAAGGTTTCAACCAAATCCTTTAAGTCATATTTTTATGTCACAAAGTAGTGTCATGACGACAGTTCACAAAGTAAAGCAAGATGATAATAACATAAGTACCTAACTTCTACAACTAGTTAATAACGCCCGTAGTGCATGACAAAGGAATTATGAATTATAACATCTAAGTTACTTGCAGTAAGTAGTTTTTTTTTTTGAATTTTTAAGGATGTTACATGTGGTATCATAGCGAGTTTCCAAACACTAGGCCTCATTGGTTGACTCCCATATAAGTAAGAAAACCAATATACTAATTTTATTTGCATTTATTTTATACATAAATATAAAATCTGTTTTGCAAGAAAATGGAAGGTGTTGAAGCATCTTCTTGAAATGATTCTTCGCACAACAACCCTGACAACATTTATGTAGAACTGAATAATACAAAGTTACTACAAATAGTTAAGGAGTTAAAAGAGGAACTGCAAACTGTAAAAATAGACAATGAAAGAATTTTGGAAAAGAATCAAATGCTACTAGACAATATGTATAACAGAGGAAAATATAATCGAAATTTTTATGAAACTGATTTTGAAACAACGTCTTACAAACATAAAGGAAAGAAAACAAAATATTCTGATAGTGAAATTTTTTTAAAGGTAAATGCAAGGTCATATAGGGGAAGGTATAAATACATAAGTGACAATAGTGAAAGTGACCGTAAACCTAGGAGAAGGAAGTATAAACCATATGAGGAAATTTCTAGCGAATTCAAAAAAATAAAGCCCCTCATGTTTAATGCAGAGGTAGAGAAAGGTGAAGAAGCAGAACATTGATTGTCAGGAATGAAGAAATATTTTTAGATTTACAACTATTCTGACAAACTAAAGGCCCCGATGGCTATTTACAATTTGATTGGAAAAGCTGATATCTGGTGGCAAGATATAAAAATGGTAAAAAATATTAAGGAGAAGTACTTAACGTGGAGAGTTTAAAAAGTATTTTAAAGGAAATTTTTTATCTAAACAATACTACAAGGAAATATATTTAAGGAATTCTATTAATTAAAATTGGGTACCATGTCAACGAAAGAGTTAAGCAACAAATTTTTAAGTCCGTTAAGGTATGTACCTTACATAATAGATGAAAAGCCTAAAATACAAACATTTTTAAGTTGTTTTCCTACTAGTTTCAAAGATAGGATTGACCTTGATAATTCGAAAACTCTTGAGGAAGCTATTAGAAAATTTGATTTCTGTTATGAACAGAGTAAGAAAAGAGAAAGTTTACCTAATTGGAAGACTAAGAAGACAAGTCACTTTGACGAGAATAGAAGAGGATTTAAGTCAAATAAGAGTTTTGGGAGTAAATCACAGAATTTATTCAAGAATAACTATCAAAGAACTAATTTTAAGAATAAATCACCACATAATAATACAACACCAAGAGGTAGGGATATTCCTAACAACTTTGTTAAAAATAATTAACAAAAGGATCTTGTTAAATGATAGGAATGCCAAGGACCACAATATGCCAAGTACTGTTAGAACAGGAAGGGAAACTTCAACAATGTACACACTATCCAGGAAGAGTAAAAAGTTGGAGATGTGGCAAATGAGATGCCCAAAATAAATGCAGCTCTCGAGAACCGATAGGTGGACCATCATACTTCCATGGTGAAAGTGAAAGGTATGATACAAAACCATTCTGTTTCCATCATAATTGATCCAGGTGCTAGTTTAAGTTATATATCTCCTAGCATAGTGGAAAAATGTATTTCATCTTTAAAAAAGTTTGAAAAATCATGGCTGGTCCAGTTAGCTACATAAACTAAAAGAAAGGTGGTCAATTATGTTGAAAATTGTAATTTGCTTATGAGTCAGTTTAAAACTCAAGTCAAGTTAAATGTGTTACCATTAGGATATTATGATGTCCTAATAGGAATGGATTGGCTGAAAAAACACCAATTATTTTTAAATTGTTTTCAAAAAACCTTTACTTGTTTAAACAATGAAGGAGAAAGAATTACTGTCACCGAAATACCTAGGAAAATATCGGCTAGACAAATCTCAACCTTACAAATGAAAAAGGCTATAAGAAAGGGGTGTAAATTCTTTTTCGTACACATAATAAATAATGAACAAGTTAGTAAAGAAGATAAACCAAGATTTGAGGATATTCCAACCCTGTAAGATTTTGCGGGTGTATTTCTGGAAGAAATTCTATGATTACATCCCAAGGGAGATCTATATTTTATAATCGAGTTAGTACCCAGAGTGGTACCTAATTTGAAAGCTCCCTATATAATGAACATCTTGGAGCTGAATGAATTAAAATTACAATTACAAGAATGAATAGACAAACATTATGTAAGACGAAGTGTATCCCCATGGGGAGCACCGGTCCTTTTTGTTAAAAAGAAAGACGGTACTTTACGTCTATGTATAGACTACCGTCAAATTAATAAAATTAAAATTAAAAATATGCATCCCCTGCCCCACATTGATGATTTGTTTGATTAGATACATGGAGCGACGATATTTTCAAAGATCGACTTAAGATCTGGGTATCACCAAGTCAGAATTAAGCATGAATACATCTTTAAAACTTCATTCAGAACAAGATACGGGAACTACAAGTCTTGTTGTTATGCCTTTTGGGATAACTAATGCTCCAACAACCTTCATGTGCTTAATGAACAGTGTCCTAAGTAGATACTTAGAAAAATTCATAGTCGTCTTTATATATGATATATTAATTTATTCTAAGACAAAAAAAGAACATGATGAACACCTACAGATAGTACTACAAGTGTTGAGAGAACATCACCTATATCATAAGTTCAACAAATGTGAATTTTATAAAGATAAGATACAATATCTAGGGAAAGTAATATCTGAAGAAGGGATATTGGTAGACCCAGATAAAATAAAAGATATAATTGATTGGCCTATTCCTAAGGATGTAAATGATGTATGATCCTTTATGGGAATAACTGGTTATTACAAAAAAATTATCTAAGGATTTTCAAAAATTGCAAATCATATAACGTCATTACAAAAAAATGTAACAAATTTGTTTGAGATCATAAATGCGAAGACAGTTTTAATAAACTAAAAGGATTATTAGCCATTGCACCCATTCTAAAAATAACAGATCCAGGCAAATATTTCGTCGTATGCACTAATGCATGCAACGTAGGTTTGGGTGGAGTACTGACACAAGAGGGTTATGCAATTGTGTACGAATCAATAAAATTAAAAACTCATGAAAATAATTACACAACTTATGACTTAGATCTGGATACCATAATCCATGCTTTAAAAATGTGGCACCATTAGTTAATAGGTAAAAGATTTCTACTAATGTCTGATAACATAAGCCTAAAATATATATTTGATTAGCAAAATCTAAACGCGAGGCAAGCTAGATGGCTAGCTTTCTTTAACGAGTACGATTTCGAAATCAAACACATTAAAGGGGAAGAAAATAAAGTGGTTGATGCCTTAAGAATAATTGCAGCGACACGTTTTGTAGCTACCATTAGTAGTTATAAAACTAATTTAGAAGATAAATTGAAAGAAGGAATAAAGCGGCACCGAGAATACCAGAGTTTAAAAGAAAAGGTAACTCAGAATGTATCTGAAAAATATAATTACAGATTACAGTTTTAATGAAAAAGCTCCACTATTGTATAAAAACAAACTTTATGTGCCAAATATACCCAAAATTAAACGATTGATTTTGAATGAAATACACAAAAGTCCTTATTCTAGACATCTAGGGTATCAAAAGATGATAACCATGTTCAGAAGAAAAAAATACTTTTGGCCTAATAGGAAAAATGAAGTAGCTGAATTTTTAGCTAGGTGTATAGAATGTTAGCAAGTTAAATTTGAACATCGGGTCTCTTACAACCATTACCAATTCCAAATTGGAAATGAGAAGTCATTAGTCTTGATTTTGTAACTGGCTTACCTAAAAACCAGAAACAAAATGATTCAATAATGGTAGTTGTGGATAATCGAAGTAAGGCATCACACTTTATACCTGTTAAAACAACTTACAAAGCTCCTAACATTGCCGACATTTTCATGAAATAAATATTCCTCTTGCATTGAATTCCAAAGGTAATAAATTATCATCGAGATCCTAAATTTATTGGTAATTTTTTGAAATATTTATTCAAAGGGCTAAATACTAAATTGAATTTTAGTACTGCTTATCATCCACAAATGGATAGACAAACATAAAGAGTTAATCAACTACTAGAATATATGTTACGAATGTATATTAGAGACTATCCCAAGAAGTGGGAAGACTATTTGCACTTAGTTGAATTTGTTTATAATAACCATTATCAAGCTTCAGCAAAGCTTAGTCCTTTTGAAATATTATATGATAGAAAGTATAACACTCCTATTACGTGGAGTAATCCAATTGACCGTTTGATGTTAGGACCTGACTTGTTAAAAGAACTAGAACTAACAATGAAACATGTACAAGGTAACTTGAAAACTGCTAAGGACAGAAAAAATAGTCATTTCGACCTTAAAATAACTCCAAAAAAATTCCAGGTAGGTGAGCATGTGTTTGTTAAGGTGAAACCTAGAAAGAGCTCCTTTAAACTAGGGCTTTGTGCTAAATTAGCACCTAGGTATTGCGGACCGTTCAAAATACTGGCAAAAGTGGGGCCAGTGGCATATCAGTTATCCTTGCCTCCTAACCTTAAAATACATAATGTCTTTCATGTTTCTATTTTGAAAAAGTATATACATGATGCTAATCATGTGATTGAATGGAATGTGATTCAGGTAGAACCAGAAGAATATTTTCCAGTGGAACCAGACTGTATTCTCAACACAAGGAAATTTTTTCTTCGAAATCGCACCATTGGACAGGTAAAGGTGCAATGGAAATACCTCAATCCAGATGAAGCAACTTGGGAATTAAAGAGTGATATGCAGGTGGCATATCAAATTCTGTCCCAAGAAGACTCATAATAACTTAAGCAACATCGAGGACGGTGTTGAGCTTAACTGGGAAGTGTTTGTAACATACTCAGAACTGAAAATAAATATTTATTATTTATTTTAGTAAAAATATTATGTTAAAATTACTGTAAAGTTTATTACCAAGTGGGTCAAGGATGACTGTAATTGAAGAATTAATTATTTTTATAATTAATAAAAGAAGACACCTATCCAGGGGAGACTGTTAAATGAGTGTTCACTGACCCACTAGGAGGAAGGAGCAGCTGTAGAAGGCTGGTTGACAAGTGGAAACACTATCATTTCACTTTCTAGTTGTTGTAGGATCATAATCCCTAAAAAAATGGTCATGTTTCCTGAGAGGGGGAACTGAGCTGGTGGCTCATTTATGTAATATCCCGAATTTTGGACCTAACACTTATGGGAATGAGCCCCATTGATCATGATGCTACCTTGATATTTTATTTTGATATACTGGATGTAAGCCAACTGCATATGATATATATATATATACATATACATATATATATATATATATATATATATATATATATACATA
>LPNX010134698.1:117682-225689 GCA_001517045.1 Pseudotsuga menziesii
GAATTGCACTAAGTTTGTAACTCCCTATTAATAGCATTGAGTATGGCCTTTGGTAATCGCTAGGAGTTACTGAAAAGAATTAATGATTCCCTAGTGAAAACAACTCGAGTAAATATAGATCCCATCTGTCTTATTTATAAGTGATTAAATGAAATTTTGAATTTCTGTATTCTCATCAAGTACTAAAGAACTACCATGTTATACGAGAGAATCCAACATGAAAGGATGTTTAGAGTTTCCTAGCCTAGTAGACCTAACCATCTACCTTATGACCTTGATGAAGAAAGTGTTGTAAGTCTAGGGATCACAATATGTGATACCCTAAGACAAATGTTACCAAATAATATATTATTATATATTTTATATAGAGTATGTATAAAGAGTACACATATAAATAATATTAGTAATGTAAGAAAGAAGGAAAATTTACATCTATTACTATTATTACTAAGATAAAAATTAAATATTATAATACCTATAAAAGTCCAATTACGAACTAGTTAAAAGTTACTATATTTAAATATTAAAAGTACTAAATTAAATAAAAATGGTTAAATCAAGAAATGAAATGATTCTTGATTTAACTGCCCCTTTGATTAAAAAGTCTGTCTATAAAGTCCCAAGCCAAAGAGAGGCTTGGGGATCTCTTCCATCTTTTTGGAGTCATTATTCTGCCTCATTATTCTCAAGAGAGTTCTTGGAGAAATTTTTCCTACAAGGAAAAAGGAGAACTGATCCAGACCTAATATACCAGTTAGGGAAGCCTTACCTTAGGAGGTCTAAGCTACTTACATGTTGGAACCAACTTGGGGGTATCCGGATTAAAACCAAGAATGGTTCCAGGTCATGGTTGGGTGGAACATGGTAGTTCCCAAGTGATTCGGTCATCTATACAGAGGTCATATCTTCCCGTGAATTGTTAATGTTGGGTAATTGAGTGTGCAAGTTTCAGCCTTTAAAAGAGTTTACTTTTTAGGTATGAGGTTCTTGATTGCCTATTTCATTATATAGATTAAATGCTGGCTATATTATGCAAGAGTTTTATTATATTTCTAACCCTATGTACCTTTATTTTCGTGTCAAAATTATTTTAGGGTTTACATTTTTCATTATAAACCATAGGGTGTAATTTAATTCCTGTTTAAATATTTATCAAGGGTTTTGTACTTTTTACATTTGTATTGTCTTTTACAACTTAGAACTTGTTTTCCTACAGCCTAGGAATTATTTCTAATAAGTACCTAGATGTTCATTTATCTATGTACTTTACTGACAGATTTCATATTGTTGACAGAGCTACGTTTAGGAGTAAAAGGCTAGTTCATATTTAAGCTTCAAATAAAACCTAAATATAAATTACCATTAACTAAATATAATAAATAGAACCTGATGAATACATTATGTATATATTATATCAGGTATAAAACATAAATGAATTTCTAAATTTGCAAACACTATAAACACATTTAAGAGTACCCATAAATTCAAAGTATAAAAATCAACTAAGACCTTTGAGGGTCTATATAAACATCATCATTCTTCTTTAAAACAAACATCATCATAAATCAAAGATACAGAACAAGTATCGAGACCATATAATGGTTCACGATTTATTACTACCAACTACTTTCACGAAATTATAATTACAGTAAACAATTTATCCATATAATAAATCTTTTGCAAGTTTAAATAAAACAAACCCTTTAATAATTACAAACCATAAATCGCATGCGATAAACAATAGTCCATACGTAAATAAAATCCAACATAATATCATTTATAGTATTCATTAAAACCAACATAATTGCGTAGAGGTCACAAAATCGATTCATGTGGACATTAAAGCCCCAAATCGTATCCATATAAACTAAACCCTCATCACAGTAAATGACCCAGGATCGAATCCTATAGGGTCTACTAATATTTTAGAAATCCAAGCTATTTTATTTATACACAGGCTGCCAATAAAACATAAACTCTCTACACCATAGTCGAAAGACCCAAATAAAAATATACATGCTATAATCTATGGCTTCGGCCTTTTACATTATAAAAAACAACAATTACCAAATATTATAACATTGTCAACGTCATCAACAACGATGACTTGTATTCGTGAGGATACACCACAGACAAACCCCATAATCATATATATAACAAAACCATAAACAATATTTACGCTATTGCAGTTGCCATTTGCGGGAAAAGCCAATGCCATACGGCATGGACCCATAGCCATAACGTTGTCGCCCTTTTTCATCTATACAACCAACGCAAAAAATGAATTCATTTTCTCATAGTAAACAAAACAACAACCATTGAAATCGACACAGCATATATATAAACCCTGTCTTTGTAAAAACATTAACGAGTTGACACAGTCTTTTACTTCCAGCCTTGCGCCATTACAAGCAATGGTGCTTCCCATTGCCATTAATATAGCTCAAAAAATTAATTTCAAAATACACAGATCTTGTTGAGGGTTTACCTGAGATCTCTTCACTGCCGAGATTCACCATTTAAATACATCCCATACATTTCAAGCTCAGTCCCGAAGGCAGTCAAAATCCCAACAACAAAACCCCAAGCCTGTCGCATTTCAAACACAGAGCTCATCTAAGATACAGTCAAACCCCCAACCCAAAATGCATCTATTGGAACCAGACTCAAGCAAATCCAACCTACGATGAGTGACAACTGAGTCGCAACCATGATACCTCAAGAGGGGACAAGTAAATACTTGCATATTAGTCTTACCGAAGGTGTATGGCTTTGCCCATGGTTTTTTCCATGAGCTATGACCCACGCCTATACTCGCAACCCCTACAAACCTGCAACAAAGTAGAGCCACGATGTGAGAAGTATGAATAATATCCATTTCCAAATCAGCAACGATTATAATGAAACAGGACACCCATCATACCTGTCTGGTAAGCCATCGCAGTCACCTTCCTTCACACTGAGCAGGAGCATAGAACAAGTAGCAATGCTGTGAAATACCAAACTTGATCACCCCATATCCCAAGGCATATTGATACCGCCACCTTGGCCACCATTAATGTACTCTAGACCTATAATTGTATAGTCCTTGGACTATATTACAACTTGCCACCCAAATAAACATAAAGGATTAAACCATTTCATGCATCGAATAAACTTAGGATTTAAGCCTCAAGTCTATGGTATATGAAATATGCCATGGAACATTTAAGCCAAGGGTTTTACAAATGTATTTTTTTCCAACTATTCAAACCATATAGTAAAAATATGATAGGGTATGAGCAAGTCATACACATTTACACCATAGTAAATAATTATCACATAAATAATAACTTGGTATCACGTAAATGATAAGCGCTAAAGTGACCACGTCACTATTCAAAAAGTACGTAAATAATAATAATAACAACCAGTGAATGTAACTAGGATAGAGCCGCAAATGTGAGCGTTAGTGACCAAAACAATCAGCACTTCCAGTTAAGATTTACAGACAAGTTTTTTGTTGCCAAGTGCACATACACGCACACGGGACAAGAATGCAATAGTTTGACAGAACTAAGTAAGCCCGTTGTGACAAGTAGAAACTGCTACCTCTTAGGTGGTTACAAGGGAAACTAGTCTCGCCACTCCACCCCTTTATCCATTAACAAAGTCAAGTTAGAATAATGTATACGATAGTAAACACATGCTAATAAATAATGAAGGATGTAAGCAAATAACTAACTTACACATCAATTCTTAGCCATAGTACAAACAATAATCAACATCACAACAATGTAAGTAACATATTAATAACCGCATCGAGAAATATGGAAGCAATATGTAAGAATATCTTACGACAATACAACAGTACAATTAGAGTATGACACATTCCGCAAAGTTCATTTAATGTCCAACATAGGTAGTTTTGACTAGCCTAATAATTTTTTTTTCAATTTTTGGGGACATTACAATTTAGCTCCAAAACTAACCCAAAGACCTCGAAGATATTATATGAACCATCAAATTGAGCAGGAGGCTCACTACTGATTCTAATATCTAAGTGAATGAACCTTAGGACTGTTGCAAACTGAAAAGTCAGGAACACAAGGAATTTGATGCGGGGATAACTAAAGTGATTTGCTGAGTTAAGTCTGCTACTGAGTGCTAAGTTATAGAAGGTTTGCTGTGTCACAAGAGATCTTCGTCCTAGTGGTTCAGTGAAAAGGTTCATGGGTCCTAAGCAAGTAACTTTGGCTGCTTCAAGAGAAGGTTGGGTGGAACAGTCTCTCATGGGTGTTTTTCCCCTTTCTGCATTCTATTCCGTGTTAAATTATTCTTTAATTTATGCATCTGTACTTTCATTTTGAAATATGCTCAGGAATTGTAATTAGGATGTTTTATAATCTCTTTGTATGGAATATGTTAGGAACTATATTTATTGGTATTCAATTTAAAGGATAGATCCATTGGTTTACTAGTTTCTGTACATATATTTTATAACCTAAATAATGTTCTTTATGTATCAATTTTGGATTATACTTAAGAACAAAACTCTTTTACATTACTGTAACTGATTAGGGTTTTAATCTCAAATAAGATTTATACATATTTAAGCTTAACTTGTATCTTATGATAATTCTAATGTTTAGATATAAGTTTCCTCCTTAACATCCATGGCTTACAATATTCTTTCTAGTGTCAAGTCTTATCTCCTTAAACAAACTCTAGAATTAATCTAGAATAACCAAGGTTCTAAATGAACAATAATAACTAAGCTAGTTTAACATAAGGGAATCTTAAGCCCAGTTTCTTAATGTTTAATTGTTTAATAACACCAAGTCAAGATTATCGACATACCGTAGCACTGGTTACAGGATTCAGTTGACGCTGGTGTTGTTTCTATAGTATTTCGCTTGCAGAAGGAAGTTATTGACATCCTTAGGGATTATTTAATTTTGGAATAGTATGGTTAACTAACAAAGTTTAATTCTTTTTAATAGTAATGGAAGTTTACCTATAATCTCATGGCCTATTAAAATTATATAAACAAAGTTAAATACTCAAAGTAAAAGATTCACAGTCTTTAAACAAAACGACGAAACCTTAGGAACTTTTTATAGCTGAATTCATTTACATCTACGTAGTCATACTATTAACAACTGGCCATCATGGCCCTCATATGTCTTTTATGAACTGAAATAAAATTAATGGGGGTCTCACAATTGAATCCTTTATCTTCTAAGTTTTCCCAAAACCGTGCTAACTGTCAATTGAAGGATAAGGATTGTGAAACAATTAAACTAATATTGAAAAACATATTTACAACATTACCTAAAACCCCACAGAGTTAGTTAGCAATTGAATTCTTTTGACAAAGGCCTTATGGCCCTTATCTCAAAGCATACATGGAAAGGAAAAGACTCCACATTTGAATCCCTTCAGTAAATAGGTTAAATACAAGTAACTCTGAATAGTAAAATAACCATATATGCTTTTAAAAAAATCAAGCTCTTTTACAAATACATTATGGCTTCATCATGACAATAACAATACAACTTGTAAACAAAATGGAGGACTTGATAAACAAAAATGTAACATCCATCTTGTTAAATAAAGCAGTGTGTTTCCACATAAACCGTCACGAGCATTGTTCCATAACATATCCATTATAATATCAAAAAATAGTAATACGATGGTGGATTTTTACCCTAAGAACAAGAATCAACAGTAAGAGCCTCACGACATTATTATTTACCAAATTTATACCACAACTATAAACAAGGCTGAAGATTCATTTAGATCTTGTCCATTATCAAATTTAGCAAACTACGTTTGAATTAGAGAAAGTGGCTTCTAACCCCAAAAACAAATCTACAGAGTAGAGGCTCACGACCACAATTTTTAAGCACTGCAAATAAACTAAACCATGAAGCCCTCGCACAGTAAGACAACTGAAGTTCTGTACTACATAAAATACAATTGAAAGAATTGAAATAGAAGTTCTTTTCAACACTATATCTCTCAAGAAGAAAGTGGCATAGTCACAAGACTCCACAGACAATGATTCTTTACATCTCTCAAAAATACACAGTTACTTAAATAGTGAAATAAATGAATTTGCGGTATCGAAACCCTAACAGGTATTTACAGTATCAAACAAGCTTAGAACCAAATAGAATGTACAAAGTCGCATAGTCGCTTAAAAGACTCCATGAGTGATAAAAATACCCTTACAGTAAATATGGATATATATTACCAAACCAAGTATACCACTTCCACATCGCCAACCCAACACAGAGTGGAAAACCACAATGCCATGAATACATACCACAAGACCCAGTTGTTACCTAGAGTCATGCAAGGCAAAGACATGGGTCTTACCAGTTAAAAGGGGTCTTTGCATCTAGTGTTCCATCCACGTCCTCATCGCAGAGATTGTTTCTCCACATATAAACTATTACAGGAGTTAAAACATAGTTTCTCTTAATTGATGCAAAGGAGAAAAAAATGAATAATGGAATTACAGCTTACCTTCTTAGCATTTCAGAGGTTCCTCATCACCATAACAAAAAGGACTACAGAACCCATCAATAAACAAATCAAGCTCAGTCAATTTTAAAGAATGACGATGGTTAAGAGATATTCCATTGTGTATCTTAGAGATAGGAATGGTGGAATCAAACAGTCAAACGCCAAATGCAATGAAACAACTCACAATGAACAAAACCCCATCCAAACAATGTGCGCGTTCTCCAAAGTGCAATAAAACCCTGGGGTTTAGCACTATGCTGGTTTGGTGGCACTTGGAAATCCTCAATTCATCACATGGTTTGTTAGGATTATTAATTCTCCCTTGTCCAAATTTGGTCATATGTCTAAATCGGGAGTCATGTCTAAATAGGGAGTCCATCCAGTCTATTTATAGTCATTAACACCATTGAGTCCACTTGACCTAATTGGGGCACATGTTTCAGTTACTAAAGTGTGGGGAACACTAATTGAGGCTCACTACCACTGATTGCACTTGATTGCATCAGTTTAGGAGCCTCCTAGACCAATCCCTACAATTTAGGAAGCCACTGGGAGTGCTGAAACCAACCAAGGTCAGTTCACTTCAGTTAATGACTAGTCAAGCTAAGTTAGGAGTCAGTTACATTCAGTTCTAGTCCTCGACATTCAGTTAGCATTAGGTTTACTTGACTGAACACATGTGGGGTGCATTTCTCACCTACCACTATCAGTTAACCTTAGTCAACACTGAATGTAACACTTGAGTTATGTTTTAGAGCTCTGATGAACTCTGGTTATGGTTTAGACAAGGTCAGTTAATTATTGAGTCCTCCGATAGTGATTTAGACAAGGTCTTCGTTACCTATAGTCAAGTAGAGTCTAATCAATTCAAACTTCCTCATGTGGATTCGAATTTCTTGTGGCTATTAAATCCATTGTACTTCATTGTAATTATCTATCTAATTACTCTTTGATTAATGAAAAGCATTCACAGCTGCAAGCCATTTTTGCACTGTTTCATTCTTCAATAACTGAGCAAATTGTGTGATCTATCATGTGAGTTGTGTGTTTGTCCATAGATCTATCTGCTCAATTTAATATGGTATCAGAGCTTCGGTGGACAAGGCACTTCTCCTCCTTAGATCTCCTACTCGATCATTTTTTGAGCAAAATTGCTCCTTCCGGCACTACACCAGAAGCGGAGAATTTACCACTTAATACCCCAAGCAAAGGAATTGTTGATCAAGCTTGCTTGATTAACTAAGTTGGGTGTGAATAAAATTCCCAAAGTACAAGCTGTTCAACCTTACGATTCCCTTTTTTGTTTTGCAGGTACAACTTCGAATGGATTCATCAGTTCCTCTTCTCACCCTGTCCTCAAATTATTTAGAATGGAAGAAGGAGATGATTTCATCTCTGATGAGAAAAGGTCTTTGTCGGGTGTCTATTGGACTTGATAAAGAGTGTTTTAGTAATATTTATTGGCTAAATATAAGTGATGGAGCTTTTGGAACAATAGCAACGGGACTTTCTCGTAGCTTGCGCTACCTCATTAGATCTTTTGAAGACTCGAGGGAATATATTGAAGACCCGAAGGAACTATGGACAAGATTGGACAGAACCTTTGGAGTGATTGATGATGATCATAATAGAATTTTGGAGAGAATATCCAGCACCATAAGAACTATTGATCCAAAAATCTCATCCTCTACTCTCTCTGATGAAGTTGCTCAAGATGAAGAAGAAGCAGAAACTTCTACACAGTCAATTCGAATTGAAGACAGTCTCCATGCGTGACTCCTTTTCCTGATGTTCCGGAAGTTCATGAGATATCTGATATCTCATCTTCTCATATTGCTGAAACAGAAGAAGAAATTCAAATATCTGATATTGAAGAAAAATTCTGCTGCACGTCCATGCAAACATTCACCGGTGATTTTCCTTTAAATTCTGTGCAAAATTTACTAGTAATTGCTTCCGAAAGTGAAGAGAAATTTGATTTTTCTCCCCATAATGTTGCTGCTGGTGTGAAAATATGTGATACCTTGGATATTTTGGAAGAAATATCAGATTACCAGAGTGATCCATTCGCTCCCCATGATCTATATTTTCCAGCAAATTCCTGCAGGATTGCATGCACCAAAATTCAGAATTTTGAAGAAGAAGAAAGCTGTGCATCCACTGTCTCGATTAACCATTTATTTGAATTTGATATTAACCTTATTGGATCCGATATGATATTATTTAGATCTGATATGATATTGCTTGGTTTAATATATCAAATTCATAATCTTTCAGTACCACTTGTAGCTGTTCTCATCAATGGTGTGAAGAAACAAGTACCACAAGTCTCCTACAAAACTGCTGCTGGGGATTTGATTCCATTTCACAGTTTTGGATCTATTTTGAACCTATTTAGATCTGATTTACTTTCTGATATGATATTATTTGGTTCATATTTTAAAATCCAAAATCCTTCAGTCATGCTTGTAGCTGCTCTCACCAATTCCGGTGTGAAAAATCAAGTACTGCACTTTCTCTTCAAAACTGCTGATGGGGATTTGGTGTTAGTTTCCTCATATGAGGTTGCTGATATTTTATTATGTGATTCATTATCTATTTCAGAAGCTATATCAGACTATGGAGCTCAAGCATTTTCTCTCAACAGTACCAGTGCTTCTCTACCATTGATCACATGCTCATCTCCTCACAGAACTAGTAAAGAGGAAGATTTTCTGCATCCGCCTGGACACCTGCTCCTAGCACTTGGTTCTGTTCTTACCACTCATGGTTTGTTGTTCATGGATGCAACATATCAGTTTCTTGAGTGTTCCTCACATTCTATGAATTCTCAAGAACCTTTTCTCACTTTTCAGTTGACTTCAGTTGCTCTACATGGGTCCAGTCTTCATCCAACAGCTGTCTATATTTCTGATTTAGTTGAGCATATCATTCTTCTTCCAAAGAGGAAGATTCCTCTAGACATAATGATGGATAGGTTCACATGCTAGGCCCCAAGATACCTGTGCACAGAAGAACCAGATTGATCCTGATTCTACCTGCTTAATTAGAGGGGGGGATTTTTTCCCATGTGGTTTTTCCCCAGCACCTTGTTTTTGAGCAGTTGCTTTACTTTACTTGATGTAATGGGTGACCTATGGTCTTAGTTACCAGGGCCCACAGATTGTCCAAGTTAGAATTCAGGGGGGGTGTTAGGATTATTAATCCTCCCTTGTCCAAATTTGGTCATATGTCTAAATCGGGAGTCCATCCAGTCTATTTATAGTCATTAACACCATTGAGTCCACTTGACCTAATTGGGGCACATGTTTCAGTTACTAAAGTGTGGGGAACACTAATTGAGGCTCACTACAACTGATTGCACTTGATTACATCAGTTTAGGATCCTCCTAGACCAATCCCTACAATTTAGGAAGCCACTGGGAGTGCCGAAACCAACCAAGGTCAGTTCACTTCAGTTAATGACTAGTCAAGATAAGTTAGGAGTCAGTTACATTCAGTTCTAGTCCTCTACATTTAGTTAGTGCTAGGTTTACTTGACTGAACACATGTGGGGTGCATTTCTCACCTACCACTGTCAGTTAACCTTAGTCAACACTGAATGTAACACTTGAGTTATGTTTTAGAGCTCCGGTGAACTCTGGTTATGGTTTAGACAAGGTCAGTTAACTATTGAGTCCTCCGATAGTGATTTAGACAAGGTCTTGGTTACCTATAGTCAAGTAGAGTCGAATCAATTAGAACTTCCTCATGTGGATTCGAATTGATTGTTGCTATTAAAGCCATTGTACTTCATTGTAATTATCTATCTAATTACTCTTTGATTAATGAAAAGCATTCACAGCTGCAAGCCATTTTTGCAATGTTTCATTCTTCAATAACTGAGTAAATTGCGTGATCTATCATGTGAGTTGTGTGTTTTTCCACAGATATATGTGATCAATTTAATATGGTTCGAAGTCATACCTTGCCTTTCACCATCACCATTACGTCAACCAATGTGCCAATGTAAATGTCTAGAAACTTGTTTAAATCCCCGCGAATGGTTACACTTAACATTTTAAAACCCTTTGTATATAGTTTCAATCTCACTAGCAAAGCTTTTATCATCATTTGATTTTTATAACCTTGGGTACATCATTATTGTTTTAAATATATTTTAACCTGCACAAATTGTTGAGTAGTTAGAAGGTGCCTTTGATTAGGCATTTTATTTGTTATATTAAAAGGATAAATATGGTTGATTAAATATCATCAGAACTCGGTAAGGATAGGTCCTTGTCCAAAACCTTTGGATTTCCTTTACCTTATCCCTTGTGGCCTTATAGCATAGACTGTGTTCTTTAGTTATAGTGTTGAGGTAGCCTCACCCGATTGCATATTGGTAAAAAAGAGGTTCATGCATTAGTCATAATGACTAAGTAATACCATGATCTATCCCTTGTGTCACTCATGAATAGAATCAGCAGAAGGCAACGACAAACTATTTTACAAACATCAAGTTTCAACCAAATCTCTTAAGCCATATTTTTATGTCACAAAGTAGTGCCATGACAACAGTTCACAAAGTAAAGCAAGATGCTAATAACATAAGTACCTGACTCTTACAGTTAGTTAATAACGTGTGTAGTGCATGACAAAGGAATTATGATTATAACATCTAAGTTACTTGCACTATTTTTTTTTTTGAATTTTTAGGGATGTTACATGATACATGTGAATTCTATGAAAGAAGTTAATATTTGTTAATATAATATTTTTAAATATTATATTTAGTGTTTAAAATTATTATAAAGTATATTATGTTTTAATAATAATTTAATATTTTAATTTTTTTTTATATAATGGTTTAATTAATTTATAAAAAAAATTAACACAATTTTAAGTTTAGATTATCAAACATTAAGAGAAAAAACAAGATAGAGATTATTTAATTTGTTTTAGAGTATTATTCTTATTCTCAAAAAAATTAAAGATGAGTGATTCTAGCTCACTATAGTTTCGAGCTAAAAGGTTAGAAAGGTTGGTGCTCAAACAAAGATTTTAAAACCGAGATTTAATGTGGATGTAAGCAGGGCATTCTATGAGAAAGTGATTTTCCTAAGAGAAAGTGGTTTTCATCAACACTCATAAACTTCCATCCATGGAATATATTCATAGACTATCATAGATGGTAAATCCTTTCAACACAAGGAGTTTTAGTGGTTGTCAATGCCCAATTTCACTATCTCATCACTGCAACCTTATATTATATTTTTTCTTTGAACATAGAAGTGATAGAGTGTTTAATGTTATGGTGTAGGTGGCTTTGTCTAGAGTTAAGAGCAATTTTAGAAAGCGAATAGTGCAATTTTAGGAAGCGAGTAATCCCTTATATTATTTAATTTGTATATGTACATTATATATCTAATCATAACGATTTTTGTTTTCAATGGGAGAGTGCCCTACATATAATATCATGTATATAGAGTACTTTAATTTATATTTGTTTATATTTAAATTTTAAAATTATACTTTTGTTTTTAGAATTTGTTATGTTTTAATAATAATTTTTTATTCTTAATTTTTTATTAATAGTAGTTTAATTTGTAAAATTATATGTATATATATGATTATTAAAAAAAATTATAATATCATTTAAAAATATATGTTTAAATTATTATTTTAATATATTTTATATTCAATTATTTAAATATAGTGATTTTTAAAAATTTATTATTATATAATTTTTATTTAATTAGCTAATAAATGATCAAACAATTTATAGCATTTACATTTAAAATAAAAATGCCAACTTAAGATGTTTAATTAGTATATTTAAACAAAATTATACAATTCATAATTTTCTTAACAAATTATTAAAAACAACTCAACATTTAAATTTTGAAAAAAAACAACCTAAAAAAATTACTTAATATATTTAAACAAAATTATATAATTTATATATCTAAACAAAATTATATAACTAATAATTTTCTCAAAAAAATTCTACAACATCTTTATTCTATCAATCCACCATTCCCAAATGTAATGTCCCCAAAATTTGAAAAAATAAATAAATTTGTAGGCTAGTTAAATGCTACCTTTCATGAACAATATTTATCTTTTGCAGAATGTATTTGTCGTTGCTTACTAGATCTGAGTGTCGTAAGGTGTCTTCCCCTTTTTATGTATTTTCCTATGTAATGGTGACATGTTTATGTGATATGGTTATGTTACTTTGTCATACCATTAGAGCTTATCAACTTGCTTGGTTTTCCTGTGATACAATTTAACTCATATTCTTTACCTTCCCATGAAAAGTTTTTGAAAATTAAAATCCATTGGACATCAAAGACAACATCAACACCACCCATTGGGATAGAAATCATTGCACTATTCAATACATATTCCCCCATATCCATGTTTATATTATAGCATTTCCCTGAGAAATTTATAGTTCCTCTTTCTGCAATCATTACTTGAAATTCCAGTGCTGGATAAACAAAGCAATTAAGAACTTTGGCTAATTTAAGTGAATGAAATTTTTAGTACTACCAGAATCAATCAACACTGTTACTTATTCTTTTTAATGTATCCTTCTATCTTGAGAGTTTGATGAGTGTTAATTCCATCCAATGCATGACAAGATATGGTGGGAGTAATTTCTTTTGAAGTAGCCTCTTCTATTTCTTCTAAAGTCGCCTCTTCTTGAGATAGTTCCTCTTCTTTTGGTTCTTCCTCTTCACAATCTATGTAGAGTAATTCCTTCTCGTTTCACTTATGTCCCTTACTATACTTGTTGTCACAATTAAAGCATAATCCTTTTGCTCTTTGTTACGGAGAAAACTTCATATTGCTTGAGGTGTACCACAACAGACAAAGAAACCGCATAAATCAATCCCTTCCCAATATGCAAGAGAAATAAAACATCTAACACTGAAGGATCTTGACACATACCTTATTCCAGATGGTTGTAGTAGATTCTCGTTGAGCTTTTTCGAATCCAATTTGCGTTAGCAATTTACTCTCAACAACAACAAACAAGGAAATCATGCTATATAATATAGTGTTAGGCCTACTCTAGCATATATAATCAATGATACATAAGCATTTAAACACATCCATGGATTTAATATTCATTTAAATGCACATCATTAGATAGGAAAAGATATTTCTATTAAGTAAATTAGAGATTACATAAGTGATAACCTTTGTCGGCACGTCTGCAAACCAGAGAAACTGAGTCCTCCACCTGAGCCTCCAACACCTCAATCCTCCATCTCTCAATAGCAAACTCACAAGCAAAGGCAAGCTTGGGAAGAACACAAAGTGCTCCAAGGGACAAAGGGCTGTAGAGTCAAGTATAAGCAAGCTACGACAAAAATGGACTATAATTTTCTTGCTCTTCAATTCCTCTTCTTCAATGTATCCAAAGGGTTCCTTTTATAGTGCTTCAATGGGGTAATGGAAGGTCAAATCCAAGTGATCTTGAGGCAAATGGAAGGCCAAGAGACAAGTGACTCAGATCCACATCAAGGAAAACTCCAAAAACATTTGGCCTTTTGCACACATCCCGATGTATGCGGAAGTAAGGGTAATATCCACGTATATACGCGAGAAACAGATTAAAAGTTGCGTACATCAAATAATGAGTGCTTTTAGGGATGATATTGGAAACATCAAAGGTACAAAAATAGTCCATGGGGTCCAAAGAGTCTGTAGAGGGACAGGGAAGCCCATAAAAGTGTGATTAACCATGTGTGGTAAAATCAGTTGTAACAGATGCCCCCTAATGTGTGAGGTCAGAGGGGTAACATGATGGCCGAAATACATTATAAATCCATCCCAGAAGTGGAGTGATCAAGAACCAGGTGGAAGAACCAACCATCCAACAGTATAATACAATAATAAAACTCTGCTTATGACTACAAATACATATATCAGTCCTGGACACATAAGAGTACAGTGGCCATGAATAAGCATGATATACAAATTGTGACATGTGTGGTCATAGCCACGTACAATATATAATAGATCAGAATCTCCATGATGAAGATATACAAAGGACCAAGATCTTCATGAAAGCTAAAGATATACCATGGATCAATATCTCCATAATGGCTGAAGATATCTGACATACACTAGAATCAAGTCACGAGAACTGAAATCTCATGAACACTGGCATGATCAAGGAGGTAGCATAAATGAAATGCCACCAATATGGAAAGTCTTCTACACAAACCACTACGAGTACATGTCCTACAATATGAATAGAGGTGTTGAGTTCAAACATAGTAGTCCATCGTCTGATTACTAGTCATTGATGTATACCGTTAACAGACACGAGATCACCCATCGATAATGAAAATGGGAATCAAGGTACTAGAGCGCAATCTAACAAGTGCGAATAAATGTGTTGAGGTCGAACACTTGGAAGAATCTATCGATCAAGGGAGATTTATGTATTCCCAAAACTGTCGATGGTGAGAGAACCTACCACTGATGAGTGTAAGTCTCAAGGCACTCAAATGACTCTAGACTCCTATCCCAGAATAAATTATCTAAATTCGATGGGATGGAATCCGCTAGAAGGAGGGCATTAAGGCATCCCCCATCAACCAAAATGAGGTAATCAACAACGCTGTATAATTTTGAAGGACTTGAACAAGATGTGCATGAACCAGTAATAGTACTGGGAATGGCCGACATGCAAAGTCAAGGCAACTAAGGAATGGCCGAATCGGGCTTCCACTTCCTTCGAACAAGAGAATAAAGGTGAATGGTGACAAAATGTAGGCAGCATAGACTCAATATACAAAACTGGGACATCTCTACGACACATGAGGCATCGACAGAGGCTCCATAGGGACTGGAAGCTTAACCCGTTAGTGGAGATAAACTCATAGATATGAGTACAGCTCCTAAAGTCAAACTACTAACCCAACCAATGGATGTGATATACAATGCTCTGTTCGAAGGTGACATGACTCGACTGCTGCCAAAGATAACATCTTTTCCTGTACGACTTTTTGGTTTTTAAATTTTTTTTGGACTTTTTCATATCTTGAAAAAGAATAAAACTGTTTTATAGTTACAAATCTAGGAGGAGATGAGTGTCATAGGGAAAAAAAACTAGCTCCAAGCAGTGGAACATACCTATTCTCAATGCAAGTAAACATGTGCATGATAACGACACTCGGGGGAAAGTCCCCTCCCGATAAAAAATGGGGAATCAAGCTGCAAAAGGGATATAAAAAGGCTCTGCTTGGCTAGACATGAGACAAGCTTGGGCTATATGGTTGATAATCAAAGTCAGGGAAGCTGACATAAGGCTCAAAAAGGCAAGAAAAACTCATGATAATGCAATTGCAACTTGACATATACAAAGGAGTCCCAGGGAAAAGGCCAGCATAAAGGTCAAGAGGAGTATGAAGCTCTTGCTCAAAGTCATGGCGGTACTATACAAAGGACTCCCACTTTCTAAAGGAGAAATGTCAGCATGGGCAGCAAATGCAATACATGATCTAACTAGGGTACCCATGTATGGTAAAGCTCTACCATTCACAACATGTCACTTCTACAAGCAACAAGAAGGTTCTATGACAAGGTGGAATGGGTTCGTACCTAAGGTTAAAATGAAACGGTCATAAGGTTAATTAAAATGCAAACGGATGTGAAACCTAACCTATATGCTAGTTTAGACATAATACCTGCAATAGGCACGAACAGATCAAATCCACAGTCAAACTGCACTCAAAATGGACTCCTACATCATCAAATTAGTTCAAACAGTCCAAAATGGTCAAAAACTATAGAAAGTGGGTAAAAATTTCTATAACTAGTAAAAAATTTAAAAACTTTCATATCATTTGAAATTTTTATCCAACATAGTGTATTTGAGCTCAGAACTTCAAAAGCAAATTCTGGGAGCATCATCCAGTAGAATCTCTCCCTGTTTGATCTAGGTAGATTCTCATGCCCTCCTCTTCCATTTTCATGCAAATTTTTTGAATTTTCATGGTCCATTTTATTTTTGAAGCCATCCATACTTGTGCATTTTGGCCCACACAGAAATCTGGCTTTTTTCCGCATATAAGGCTCGCCATATGTGGAAAAAACACTGAAACCCACATACATATGCATCTTTTTTGAGAACAGTCATGTATAGGGCCGCAAACAAGGTTTTCAAAGGCAAAAAATGATCAAAACTTTGGTTTTTTGTGCAGGATGGTGTTAGAGTGGAGGGAAAGAGAGAATGGTGATGTGGAGGAGGCTATGCAAGGTGATCTTATGGCCCAACAAGCATTACAGAATGTGGCTTATACAAGTTTTGGTGTCTTGGCAGCCTGAGGGCCAAACCAAGACTACTCCAGCTGCTGGTGGATTACTGGGATCCAGAATCTGAGAAATTTCAAATAGACGGGATGTCACTTAGCATTGAGGTTGAGGACATATACTTTATCACTGTTTTGTCCTAACAAGGTGATATGGTGAACCTCCAATCTCGTGGGCCAGGAGGCTAGTTGACTACGATGAGTACATAGCTGTGTACTACTTTCCAGAGACGGAAAAGGTTGGGATTCAAATCCTGACAAACTCTATGTAGATTTTGGGGCTGAAGGCCATACTTTTGGCATTAGGAAAGATTGCAGGGTTGGCTTCACTCCACCAGGCCTCGCGACCAATGATGTTCTATGCGGTAGAGTGTATGCGATCTACAGTGTATGACTGGAGTACGACACTGTTGAGCAACATGAAATAGCAACTCGGTGACTGCAATATGGGCAGGGTGCGGAACATCAGATTTGGTAGTATACTGAGCACATTTTTCTTTAAGCAGGTGCCAAGGCTAATTCCTAGGTTGGACATTGCTACACATGGAGTTTGGGATCCATTCCAATGACGCTGGAAAAATTTCATGCATAGACTGGGTAGAGGTAGGGTGGCTAACCCCTACCCAATAGACTTCTTTCCATGGTGGTAGAGATAGATCGTCGCCATAGACGACTACCCCTATGCAGGGATAGACTTCCGCAGAGGTCCAGATATGCCACTACCACCAGGAGTAGCATATGGAAACATAGGTAATGAATCCCAAACCCACTTTTTAATTTTTGAATTATTTAATTTTTTTTTTGTTTTTTGATATATTGACTCAAAAGACATATTTTTGGTGTGACGACACGTAGTGACAATCTGTCATGTATATGTAGATATAGGACCACGATGGCCAGAAGTATTCCCTTGTCATCGATGGAGGGGAAGAGGAGACGATATCATGGGTGCAGATGCATAGCAGACACTCCAAAGCATCCACATGAACTTCATTCATTTGACACACAGGGTACCCATGGCGCAAGTCAAGGACTTGCGTGAGGTGATGTAGTGTCAGGTGCTTGGTGTACCACGAGCATGGGTTCGACTCTTTCAATGGCTAGCTAGAGCTATAGTGCTATATCATGATCAAAACCCCCCTCCTCCTCAGGCTTAGAGACTTGAGTGTATTCATTTTTGGATGACCGTGTATTATATGTTGGTGGCTCGGAAGCCCCAATTTTGTATATGACACTTATGTATTATGAAGTCAATTTTTGGATATTAATGAATTTTTTTATGATGATCGATTTTATTTATATTTACATGTGTGTAAAATGTATGTTTGTGATATGATTATGGTCTATGAAACAAATTCCAATCTAACACATAGTGAGCATACGAGTTAGCAACTTGATTAAAAAATACTAGAACATGAATGTATGCTATATTCTCAAATTGTCGTTCTAGCAATCTCACACATAAGAATCTTCATAATAATGTCGGATCCCTAATACGATACAAGCCATTAAGCTGTGAAACCACTAACTACGAATCAAGACGTACCTCAAGAGAATGGACACCATGTGAAATGGCATCATGCAATAACTCAATGATGTCACTATATTGAATAACATTGTTTGAAGAAGGCCGTAAACATATGCCTCCTGAAGACAATACTTGACCTGTAGGAGTATAAATCACCCAAGTAGCCGAATCTGAGTTTTGAGTGTAGCAGATAGCACCATCAACGAATCCTATGCAAACAGAAGACTCCATCATCATCTGTCATAAGAAATGAAAGCTAATCAACAAACCCAATCACCATAAGAAAATCTAAATATGCAATGCAAAAATGTACAATAATATACAACAATCAGCCCTAGCTGAAGATCATGCATAGTTTTTTTTGAGATAGAGCCCATTTCTAGGCTCCGCCAAGGCTGTCCCTTCATAATCAACTAGCTCATAAGCGCCTTTCTCTAAGACTTGTTTAACCACGTAAGGACCATGCCACAAGGGATTAAATTTCCCTAGCCCCAAGGGATCCTTAGCTTGATCCCACAAAAGGACCAAGTCACCTTCATTAAACCTCCTTGACGTGATGCTTTTTAACCTTTAGAACCACTAAGGCATCTCGGCACTGCTCATCAAGCTGTTCTAAGTGGACCAAATGATCTTCCAATGTGGAAGTGTCAGGTAAAAGATTTATAGCTAGCTTCAGAGAAGGGATTTTTCATTCAACTAGTAAAACTGACTCCACCTTATGTACAAGCTGATATGGAGAGAAATCGGTGGTAGTCTTAATCGCTGTTCTAAAGGCCCACAAAGCAGGATACAACATAATATGCTAATTGGTCTTGCTTCGTGTGATGGTTTGTTGGAGAATAAACTTAGGTGATTTGTTCACTGCTTCAACTTGTCCATTCGCCTGAGGGTAATAAGAATATGAATGCTCTTGCTTATACCCTAACTTGGAAGCCAACTATTCCATCATCTTATTCTGAAAGTGCCTACCTTGGTCAGTGACAAGCTCTTTCGAAATGCCAAACTGGGTGATAATCTGGTTGAAAATGAAATGCGTGGCTATCTCACCATCAGTTTTAAAGTAATCGACAGCCACAATAATGTAATGATGCCCCCCATTCGAAGCTGGGTTGCAATCCATCAAGTCAATCCCCCACTTAGTGAAGGGACCAACGGTGACAATAGGATGTAACAGGGTTGGATGTGAGCGCATATTGCGTGCAAACACCTAGAAAGGGTGGCACTTCTTGACCGCATTAACGCAATCTTTGAAGATGGACGACCAAAAATATCTTGCTCTCAATATTTTTTGGGCTATAGAAATCTGAGATAAATGACCACCACACACCCCTCTGTGGCAATCATTCGGCACAACCTCAGCCTCATCATGGGTTAAACATTGACACAAAATGGAATCTAACCCATGGTGCTACAAACTGTTATCCACTATAAGGTAGTTCTTAGCTACATGACATAATCGTCATTGGTCATCCCATGAAAGATGACTAGGGACCTTCAATGTTTGCAAATATACAATGATATCCCCATACAAAGGGTCCAAAGTTGAGATAAGGAAAATATGCTCATTAACAAACGTATCCTCATAAACTTCCTCCTCCTCCAAACTTGGAAAATTGGATATAAGCTCTGCAAAGATCAATGATTTCTTCGATTTCGCCAAAATGAACTCAATATAAAACTCTTGCAAAATGAAAATCCATTTATTGTACTTTCCCCCAATCATCCTTCTAGTGAGGACGAACTGACATAGATTGATATGAGGTACGAACAAGGTTTGGCAAAGGAGAATGCAATGTCTCAACCACTAAAATGCATGAATGATAGCCAAGGTTAGCTTCTCCACATGGGAATAGCGAAGTTTTGCATCTATAAGGTTTCGGCTCAAATAATATATGACATGCTCATGGAGCTCCTCATCCTCCTGAACCAAAACCATACCAACCGTCTCCATGGACGTGGCAACATAAATCAAGAAATCACGACTATAGTCAGGTGGACTAAGCATGGGGGCTATTGCTAAGGCTCGCTTAAGAGCATCAAAGGATGCCTGGGCTTACGCATCCCAGTAAAAAGGGGTGTCCTTCTTCAAAAGACGCATAAATCCTTTAGTCAAATTGGCAAAATTAATCACGAATCTCCACAAGAAGTTTGCCATGCCTTGCAAATACTGAAGATATCTAATATTATGTGAGGGATACAATTGGAGTATTGCCTCAACCTTTAAGGGATCGACACTTATACCCTCCTTGGATATGATGAATCCTAGCAAGCGACCAACAGTCATGAAAAAGATGCACTTACAAGGATTTAAATGAACCTGGTAATGATGGCACCTTTCGAATACTAATCTCAAATGATATGGATGATGCACTCTCAAACGAGAGTGAGCAGCGAGATCATCCAAATACTTTGATAATCGTTTTGAGATCTTGAAAAATTAAGGTCATGGCCCGCTGAAATGTAGCTCCGGTGTTTTTAAGGCCGAAGGGCATCTTTTGATATGAAAAAGTACCCCAAGGACAAATAGATGTGGTCTTATGTTGATCCTCAGGCTTAATATGAATATGATTATATCTAGAAAAACCGTCCATGAAGGAAAATACCTCACTCCCAGCACACTCATCAAAAATCTGATCAATAAAAGGTGCGGGGAAATTATCCGTAGGACATGCGCGATTTAGGTCACAGAAATTAGTGCATATACAGATCATTTCCTGCTTGTTATCCAGTGGAACTATGTTTGAAACCCACTCCATCAAGGAAATGGGATAGATAAAACTAGCTTTCAATAGTTTCTCTATCTCAGCCTTAATGGTGGGTGCTTTTTGTAGGATTCACAGCACGCAAATGTTGTCTAACCGGCTTTGCATCCAGATGGGTTTTCATCTTATGTTCGACAATATGAGGGTTGATACCTGGCATCTCATCGTATGACCAAGAAAATATGTCATGAAACTATTTAAACAGCTTGGTATACTCCTTGATCTCATCAGGGGAACAATCCGCCCCAATGTAGACATTCTCAACCTTGCCAGGATCATGAGAAATATTGATAGGAATATTTGGTTATACATTAGCCATGTTTCCATCAGCCATCAGACCAGGAGAGCTTAATGGAACAACAGGGATACCAATCTTCTCGCTAAGAATCACCCTAAAGTCATCACACTCCATATGATCAAGCTCAGGAAGAAAATATGATCGATGATGTAATTCCTCCCAAGTTTGCTCAACTCTTGACATGGCATCAAGAATAGCTTCATCCGATGGGAAAACATCATCGAGGTGATCATGTGAGTGAGATGAATCTACTGCCCATGATGGCATCACATATGGGTCCTCCTCCTCTATTCATGAAGAGGAAGGACTAGGCTCTACAACCTGAACAAGATTCACTTGATAAGCCACCATCGTTGTAGGCAATGGCACGTCAGTCTAAGTGGGAACACTTGAAGTACTCGTTCAAGGAAGAATCCAAGGATCTTCCCTATGGGAAGTGCGAAAAGACACTGAATTCAATGAGGATGAATCCTCACTAAAGATAGAGCCAATCATAAAAATAGGCACATGGAAATTAAAGGTTCCCATAAGAGAAGGATACATACCTATGCCCACACTCCCAGTTGTCGGCTAAGAATGATTGATAATCAGGATGGAAGCTCCCGATGATGCATTGACACTCGGATTTTGGAATGGCGTTTGATCAATCCTAACAATATTCCCATTAAACAGAAAGCATATCACTCAAAAGAGGGAAGAAGCTATGACTTGCATACTATACATCCAATTCCTACCCAGTAAAATATTGTAGTCAAGTGGTGCATCAACCACCTCGACCTCGATCGCGATGGTCTTCCCTCCCAATCAGAATTTTAAGGAAGGAAGAATTTTGTGCAGCCAAAACGATCTACCATCGAAAGTTGTCAACATAGTAGCGGATTGAGACAACTTAGGAGAACCCAAACCCTTCCAACAAGGCAAAGACATCACGAAAGCGGCAGTGCCTTCATCAATGGCAGTACGCTTGACAGTGTTGTTAAGAGACTCTACATGAATCAAAAGAGACACGTAGTAAGGAAAGTGAGGCTGTACTCCCATGGTTACAAATTTGATCATAGTAGAAGAGTTATCATCACTAACCCCAAGAGCAGATAACAAATCTTTCCTCTGTGGAGGACAAGTCTGAAGCACTTCTAACGCAGACATCACACAAGGAGTCTAGCCCAAATCCTTGACAACTGAATAGTTATGGGAAGCTCAAGCATTAGGATTGTGCCCCGAACGCTTTAAGACTCCCTTAGGAATGTGAGGTGGAGCTTCAAGGGCACTTGAGTGGTGAAGGTTCTTTCCTAAGGTCTGGTTGTGATTAACCATAGTCTTTCGTATGAGTCACAACCTTAGTAGCACTCATCATGTTGATGCATCCATGACCACTAGCGGCCTCCGGCAGGTTTTGATTTCCACCCAATGCATAACCAGGATCAATGGTCCTCGAGTTCATATTTTGATTGTTGGGTAAAGGATTAGTTAACACAGCTGGGCCCTATGCTATGAACCTCGAGGAATCTTCCATACGAGGGCACAAGTGAGTGAGATGGTCCTCCTTACACAATTTGCAAGGAAACTTCACCTTACGTTTAGACTGCTTGTCCCCCCCAGCATTAGTGTTTTTGTCATTATTATTAGCATTTTCATTGTTGTTCCCACCATTATGATTATTTTTTCCTTTTTTCTTATTCCTTCTAGGTTGTTGGTTGCCTTTCAGGTTCAACGTCTGCACAGAAAGTACATTCGATGATTGCGTGGGTTGAGACGAAGCCGTAGCTTGTCCCTACGCATACTAGTTAATTGAAAATTGGCTCACTTGTTTCACAACCAAGTCCACAGGTTTGGTACTTGTACAACCCACAATACCATCGGCATGTGGCCCAGGCTTGACCTTGGGGTCGAAATTGGACCTAGGAGGATTGGGTATAATCTCATACAAAAGTCCGGATTGAGCATAGATCAAATTCAACTCTTGTGCCCTAAAAATAGCTTGTTCCTCATTTTGAACTCTGGATGTCGAACATCCTTCGCTATGTAAGGTGATAAAGATTTGAGGAACCACTCAAGAATAAACTCTAGTGGTATAAAAGCTTTGATTAATCGTTTTCGTCTATGCCACTCTTGAATATGATCCAAAATGTGTGTGGCTTTATCTTGCTGGAAGGTCGACAAGAGTTCGGTACCGACGTCGTAACGTATAGGTAGCTGGAAATGATTAAGGAAAGTCAACACAATATCATCAAATGTAGCATAAGCCCCCATGGTAAATATATATACCATTTCTCCATAGGACCCATTAGGGTGCGTTGAAAAAGCCTCAAATGAATGGAATCATCATGTAAGGAATTGGAATACCACAAAAGGTGGAAAGTGGTGACATGCTCACGAGGATATTCACCAAACTTACCTTCGAACTTAGGAAATGTTCAAAGGAATCTTGTTAGGGACAACTGGCCATGCCAGGTTATGAGACATAGGATCATTCATCAATCTCAACAAGTCAGGTAAGTTCAAAGTTGCAAGGAAAGGGAGCCTAGGTTGAGCTGGTCGATTCCACTCTCTGTGGTAGTTTTGATTCGTGTAAGGTTGATTTCTTTAAATACCATGGCCTTGGCCATAATAACTTCCTCCTATTTGACCCATGTAGGGTTGCATGGAAGAATTATGATGTGGGGTGCCTTGATTATGAGGCACTACAAAGCCATAAGTGGAAGAGTAAGCGGGTTGTTGATACCTGTACCCATATGGTTGATATTTGTGTCCATAGTATGGTCCATACGAATGTCCATGAGAAGCTCCATAAGGTGTTCCATGGGATGTACCATGATAATGTTCATATTTAAGGGTATGGGAAGATCTAGAAGCTGGAACATGAGATGATCCAGAAAAAGGTACATGACATGTTGACACAATAGGAGGTACTTGACTCTAAGATACTATCATGCGAGCAGTTGCAGAATGAACATGGCTAGTAGCAACATTCCGGCTTGAAGGCCCACGTGAATTAGGGGGAGGATGAGTCATTAAAAACGCATTTGAAGGAATAGTTTTTGAAGATGAGGGGACATGAGAAGGAATGTAAGTGATGTTCCCAATGTTCACTCATCTCGGTTCTGGTATCCGCATAGGATTACTAACACTAGGTCTAGGATGAACATGTGAATTTTCCTCCACCACAGGGATGGAGGGTGTAATGTGACTAGTGCCCCCAAATATCTCCACATGGAAAGGGATGGGAGTTCCCCCAGGCATAGTGCTAGGACCAACTTTTGACTCAACATGATGTGCCGAATCGGGTGCAGGGATATCAAACATGTCATATCTAACATGACTAGTGCTTACAGGTTCATCGTGAGTCTCATCACTCGAAAACCAATACCTGCGACCTCTGAATGAGGGATCATAACCATATCATGAAGGATTTTCATGTGAAGCATCATATGTGCTAATAGGATATTCCTCCTCAACCTCATTAGGTGGAGAAGACATCTCTGGAATCTCATCAGCATGATCTCCCATGGTGTGTGAATTAAAGTGAGAAGTAGTCCACCGAGACTGTCTGGTTCTCTCTCCCAAAGGAGGAGGAGAAGTGGAAGGCGAAAGTCCTGCTAAACGATGAGAATGGAAGGGTGCCACACCTGAATCCAAAATAACTCAAAAAATTAAAAAGACTCGATCTAATTACACAAACCCTAGGAAAACTAGCGTGCATAGAGCATACACCTATAAAATGTAAATCCAAATCACAAACAAAAAAGGGTAGGATATGTGAGCTCCCAAATGAAGCAGGTATGTCTTTCCTAGGAGAGGCTTGAGACTCCCATACAAAACAAGTGGAGGTTCATAACCAATTATAGTGGCCCTTAGCTTCAATACATATAGCGACTGTGCTGTCCAACCCCTACCTGGCCAGGACACCCGCAGAATAACCTCTGCAAATACCCCCTCGATAACCTAGGTAAGAAAACTAAGGTCACCTCAATATAATCAATGCTTGGGTAGAGAGTCGCATGTGAGATTGACCGTATGGATAGGGTAGTAAATCCTGAAACTCTCGAAAGAGCCCCCAAATACGAATACAATCCTGGAAATATCTCCAGTGCTACTCAGTTACGACCAGGGGTCATCCCAATCATAACCGCTCACACTGCCTCATGCTTAACTCCATTGTAAGAGGAGGATCCTAAGAAACACTAATTATATAAAGGATTTCACACTCTCACCTGGACATACACCTAATTGTTTTGTTTAGTGGTCTTGGAGAATTGACTCACAATGATTTATTCCAAGACCCTAAAACCTAGTCTTGTTGGTGCACTCTAGAAAAGAAAAAAGTGTAATTCATTTTATTATGCGTTGATTTTAATTGGATTTATTACTCAAAGGGTAAATGGACGTGTAACTAATGATGTTATGACACAACAAGAAGTAAAATGCACACCTAAGAATCAATGCAAATGCACCGTGTTGAATGAAAAACAGGGTATGCTACTATGTGAAGTGAAAAATTTATCCTTTAAATGTATATGCAATCATTTCCTATATTTAAATCTGACTAATATTCACCAAGAAAACCTAATGCAAGCACCATGCGAAATGCAAAATGAAAACAATGCATAACAATGCAAAAAAGAAAAATGTTTTTTGTATTTTTGAATTAAATGAGATAAAAAGCAAAAGTATGACTCTACAACCCTCAGACTCTACAAGCACTCACCAAAAACATCCAAGCAAAGCAACAAGGTAAAAGATACCTAATGCACTAATCGCAAAACAAAAAATAGAAAATGAAGTGACAAGAACATTTTCAAAAATCAAATAAAAAGAGTCTCTGGTCAGAAATAGAGGGGAGATACAGACTCCAGAAGCATCAAAGAAGACTCAGGAATCACCCAAACTCACCCAGCAACACTTAATATTCCAAAAAAAGAAAAAAATCATGCCATACATGACTGTTCTCAGTAAACCTGCATACATACGTGATTTTTCTAGGAAAACCCACGTGTATATGTGACTGTGAAAGCAAAACCCGCATATAGGAAGAAAAAGATAGAAAAAATAAGGTAAATGGACAAACTGAGACAAAATTTACTTCTTTGGGATACTACTGGATAATCATGCCCCCAGACCCGACACAGAAACAAAAAAATCAGAGCAATAAAAGCACATTGTATGCCGAAAACCACCAAATAAAAACAACTAGGAACCTCCCCAGTATGGTCGCCAATTCTATTACGGAGAAAACTTCCTATGGCTTGGGGTGTACCACAACAGATAGAGAAACCGCATAAATCAATCCCTTTCCAATATGCAAGATAAATAAAACATCTAACACTAAAGGATCTCGACACATACCTTATTCCAGATGGTTGTAGTAGATCCCCGTTGAGCTTTTTCCAATCCTGCTTGAGTTATCAATTTACTCTCAACAACAGTAAACAAGGAAAGCATGATATATAATATAGTGTTAGGCCCACTCTAGAATATATAATCAATGATACATAAGCAATTAAACACATCCATGGATTCAATATTCATTTAAATGCACATCATTGGACAGGAAAAGATATTTCTATTAAGTAAATTAGAGATTACATAAGTGACAACCTCTGTCGGCACGTCTGTGAACCGAAGAAACTGAGTCCTCCACCTGGGCCTCCACCACCTCAATCCTCCATATCTTGATAGAAATCTCACAAGCAAAGGTAAGCTTGGGAAGAACACAAATTACTCCAAGGGACAAAGTGATGTAGACTCAAGTATAATCAAGCTACGGCAACAATGGACTATAGTTTTCTTGCTCTTCAATTCCTCTTCTTCAATGTATCCAAAGGGTTCCTTATATAGTGCTTCAATGGGGCAATGGAAGGTCAAATCCGAGTGATCTCAAGGAAAATGGAAGGTCAAGAGACAAGTGACTCAGATCCACATCAAGAAAAACTCCAAAAACATTTGGCCTTTTGCACACATCCCGATGTACGCGGGTTTAATGGTAATATCCGCGTATATATGCGAGAAAGGGATCAAAATTCATGTACAACAAATAATGAGTGTTTTTAGGATGATCTTGGAAACAACAAAGGTACAAAAATAGTCCATTGGGTCCAAAGAGTCTGCAGAGGGATAGTGAAGGCCATAAAAGTGTGACCAACCATGTGTGGTAAAATCAGCTGTAACACTCTTCTTTCATCTAGTTTTGGGGGTGTCAACCTTTGTGGTGGTTTAGAAGAAGGAACATTATTTTCTCTATATGTGTTGGAGAAGGAATTTCTAGTAGTCATTTCCATATTTTTATTTTCAACCTTCCTGGCCATCATGAAAGCCTTCTCTAGCGATGATGGTTCAAAGAGATGCACCTCATGTTGAATGTTATCTTTCAAGGTTCCAATAAAGAGATCTAACAAATTATCTTTTGAAATATTCTTCACTCTGAGACTTAGCTGCTGAAATTGCTTGATGGGATCTATAACTGAACCTTTTTGTTTAATATTTACCAACTAATTGAAGAAGGTGATGTTATTTTATCCCCATAATGTGAAATCAATTCTTCGGTGAATATAGACCAAGAGATAATATAATCATTTTTTCAGTCACAAAGCCATTGGTAGCATACAAACTGACTAGGGTCTAAATGCGAGGATGCAATAGTTACCTTTTGCATGGTGGGCACCTGGTGTAGATTAGATAATTGCCCCATCTAAAAAACCACGTGATTGGATCCTTGCCATCAAAATTTCGCATATCCATCTTGGGGATAAAGTAGTTTATTGGACATGAATTGAACCCATGATTTTGTAGTGAATCATTAACTTTTGAGGACTCCAAATTCCTACTCTCCAATTTTTTTTTTCAATTTTCTCCAAACGTGACTGGAATAAGTCATCATTTTACTCCTTATCCTCTTCTTGAGTACATAATTGAGCAATAAAGATATGTTTTATATCCTTGATAAAATCATTCAAGTCTTGAAGATCTTATTTACTAGCCATCCCTTTGAGATCCTCTTTAGTAGCCATCTTATTTTCCAATTTAGCAAAGTCATCAATTTTCACATTTCCTTTAATCATATCTTCCAACTTGGACACTCTAAAAGAAATGTCTTCCATTTTCTCGTATGTCAGAGATGAATCCTCTATGGGTTTGAGTGGAGTGTGATTTTTTACAATTCATTTTGGTGGCATTTTTAACAATATAACACCCTAGGATTTACCACAAATATATCCTTTTACTAAAAACTATTCAAATGCAAAAATGGCGTACCTTTTTCAAACCCTGATTGGAAGACTGTTTTAGGTCCTACTTGTAACTGAGGTAAAATTTGAATTGAAACTCCTATAAATATGAAACTTAATCCTATAATACCTGTATCTAGAATTTTTCCAATGCTATAGGTATAACCTAATTTGAATGAACCAACAAAAAGTTATTACAAATATACCAAATCTTGTTATTTTTGGCCTATCCAGAAGAGCAAACTTGTATTGCATGCAACGTGCACACTATTTTTTTCCTGTATTTGAAACTTCTACCATAGATACCATGGTCCATATTATTTCATATGAAACTATTATCACTCCATTTGGACCTCGAATTCCTTAGATATGACCTTTTCCAAAGAACACTTGTTTTAGACTAGATGTAGGACTAGTAAAAAGCCATAGATTCCTCTGCAATTATCTCTGAAATTGTAGTAGATCAGGATTTGAATTTTAGACTGGAGATAGGTCAGCTTGTTTTGAAAGTGGGTTTTTAATCTTGATCTTTGAATCCTTATAGAAACAAAATTTGTAACAAAATTTTTAAGATGACTTATTTTTCAAAAGCCTATCCTGAGGAAAGAGCTCTGATACCAAATGCAATGCAACCAAGTTCCATATATAGCATAAAAAGAGAAGAAATAGATAATAAGAGAGTAATCCACGCCTAAAAATGAATAGTATAGATAAATATCAATCCTATTTGATGGATAAACATCCTTACACAATTAACTGAGTACACAAGACAAGATAAGATACTATGATGACTAAAATGATAAGATCTCCCTCATATATATAGGAGATACATGTGTACAATAACAACTAATAAACCCACTAATAGACCCAATACTACATAAATAATACATAATGCACCACAATATAGGGGGTAATGTGCCACACTATATGGTGTAATGTGTCATCATTAAGGGCTTAACATAATGACTGTTCTAAATAAGAGGACGGTTGTTGGATATGTTCCACTAAAGGCCGGGAGATTGTTACAGAGAGAAATTCCTATGGCTTGGGGTACCACAACAGACATATTGAATCCAGAAATCAATCCTTTCCAATATGTAAGATAAATCAAATATATAACACTAAAGGATCAGACCTCGTACCTTATTCCGGACGGTTGAAGCAGATCCCCGTTGAGATTTCCAACTTTAGCTTGAATTGATGAATCACTTCCTCAACAACAAGTAAACAAGACACGGATACTATATATATTGGTGTTAGATATACTCTAGCATATATAATCAACGATGTATAAGCATTTGAAATCATCCATGGATAAAATATTCATTCAAACATACATTATTGGACAGGAAAAGATATTTATATTAATATAAAATTAGAGATTACAATGGATACAATCTCTGTCGGCACGTCTGAGAATCAGAGAAACTGAATCCCCCACTTGGGCCTCCACCACCTCAATCCTCCATCTCTTGATAGCAAGCTCACAAGCAAAAGGCAAGCTTGGGAAGAACACCAAAGTGCTCCAAGGGACAAAGGGATGCAGACTCAAGCACAAGTTTCGACAACAATGGACTATAGTTTCTTTGCTCTCAATTCTCTTATGCCTTCAATGTATCCAAAGGGTTCCTTGTATAGATTTTCAATGGGGTAATGAAAGGTCGAATCCGAGCGATCTCAAGGCATATGGAAGGCCGAGATACAAGTGAGTCGGATCCATGTCAAGGAAAACTCTGAAAGGATTTGGATTTTGTACACATCCCAATGTACGTGGTTTTAGGGGTCAAACCTGTGCATAGACGTGATTAGGGGTTTAAAAGTCGCGTATATCAATTTTCTCATGTTTATAGGGATTGTCTAGGAAACATCAAAGGACAAACAATGGTCCAAGGGGTCTAAGGAGTCAACAGAGGGACAGGGGAAGGCCATACAAGTGTGATTCACCTGGTGTGGTAAAATCAGCTATAACAGATGCCCCCTAATGTGTGAGGTCAGAGGGGTCATACAATGGCCAAAATATATTATAAGTCCATCCCAGAAGTGGAGTGATGAAGAATCCCAAATGGAAGACCAGCCACCCAATCGGCATAGTACAATGATACAACTCTGCACATAATTGCAAATACATATAGTAGTCCCTAATACATAAGAGTACAATGGCCATGAATAGGCATGATACAAAATATTACATAAGTGGTCATCGCCACGTACAATATACATAGATCAGAATCTCCATGATGAAGATATATAAAGGATCATGATCTCCATAATGGCTGAAGATATACCATGGATCAAGATCTCCATAATAGCTGGAAATGTCTGACATATACTGGAATCAAGTCACGAGAGCTGAAATCTCATGAACACTGGCACGATCAAGGAGGTAGCATATAAGAGATGCCACCAATATAGAAGGTCTTCTACACAAACTGCTATGAGTGCATGTCCTACTATGTGAATAGAGGTGTCGAGGTCGAACATAGTAGTCCATCATCCGATTACCGGTCATTGATGTATATCGTTAACAGATGCGAGATCACCCATCGATAATGATAATGGGAATCAAGGTACTAGAGTGAAAACTAACAAGTGTGAATAAATGTGTTGAGGTCGAACACTTGAGAGGATCCATCGATCAGGGAACATTGATGTATTCTCAAAAACTGTCGATGGTGAAAGAACCTGCCACTGATGACTGCAAGTCTCAAGGCACTAAAAAATGACTCTAGATTCCAATCTTAGAATAAATGATCTGAAGTCGATGGGATGAAATCCGCTGGAAGGAGGGCATTAAGGCATCCCCCATCATCCAACACAAGGTACTCAGCAAAGCTGTATAATGTGGAAGGACTCGATCATAAGGTGCACAAACCAGTAACTGTACCGAGAATGGTCGACATGCAAAGTCAAGATAACTGAGGAATGGATGACTAAGGTTTTAAATTCCTTTGAACAAGAGCATAATGATGAATGGTGACTGAATAAAGGCAGCATAGACTCGATATATAAAACTGGGACATCTCTGTGACACAGGAGGCATCGAGAGAGGCTCCATGGGGACTGGAAGCTTAACTATTTGGTGGAGATAAACTCAGATAAACGAGTACAAATCCTAAATTCAAACTATAAAACCAACCAATGGATGTGATATACAGTGCTCTGTTTGAAGGTGACACGACTCGACAGCTGCCAAAAGATAACATATTTCCCTGTCCGGATTTTTGTTTTTTTAATATTTTTGGACTTTTTCAAATATTTAAAAAGCTTGAAAAAGAATAAAACTAATTTATAGTTATAGACTAGGAGGATACGAGTGTCATAATGGGCAAACAAACTAGTTCCAAGCAGTGGAACATACCTATGCTCAATGCAAGGATACATGTGTAGGATAGCGACACTCAGGGGAAAGTCCCATCCTGGTAAAAATAGGGAATCAAGCTGCAAAGGATATATAAAATGGCTCTGCATGGCTAGACATGAGACAAGCTTGGGATATATGGCTGAAACTCAATGTTAGGGAAGCTGGCGCAAGGCTCAGTAAGGCAGGAAAAGCTCATGATAATGCAATTACAACTTGACATAAGGGAGTCCTGAGGGAAATAGGCCAGCAAAAGATCAAGAGGAGTATGAGGCTCTTGAAAAATGTCATGGCAATACTATACAATGGACTCCCACACCCTGAGGGACAAAATGTCGGCATGGGCACCAGATGCAAATAAGGCGCTAACTAGGGTACCCATGTAAGGTCAAGCTCTACCACTCATATCATGCCACTTCTAAATCAGCAAGAAGGTTCCGTGACATAATAGAGTGGGTTCGTACCTAAGGCTATAATAAAACGGTCATAAGGTCATGCAAAATGCAAACGGTGATGAAACCTAACCTATATGCCAGTTTAGACATGATATCTGAAATCGGCACGAACGGGTCAATCCAATGGCTGAAATGACGCTCAAAAAGGTCTCCTACATCACAAATTCGTCCAAAAACGGTCCAAAAGGATTAGAAACAGTCCAAACTATAGGAAAGGGGGTAAAAATTTCAAAAAATTTCAAAAATTTCTATAAATAGTAAAAAATTCAAAACATTATAAAACATTTGAAATTTTTACCCATTTGAGCTTAGAACTTCAACAGCGAATTCCAGGAGATCCAGCCGGCAAAATCCACCACCGTTTTTTCCAGGTACTTACCCCTGCTCTGCTCTTTCATTTTGATGCAAATTTTGTCAAATTCCATGGTGTATTTAGGATGTTAGGCCATTGTAAGATGCACACCATGGCCCATGCGAAAATCGAGGATTTTTTCGTGTATAGGGCTGGCTATACATAGAAAATGCCCTAAAAGTCTTGTACATATGCAGCTATTTAGCAAACAGTCACGTATGCAGCCGCGCTCAATGATTTTTTAAGTATTCTAATGGACAAAACTCAAATTTTATGTGCAGGATGGTTCTATAATGGAGAGAACATGAACATGGTGATGTAGAAGAGGCAATAAGGGCAGATCTAATTGCTCAACAAGCATTACATGCAAGCGGGCTTTACAAATTTTGGTGTCTTGGTGGCTTAAGGGCCAAACCAGGACTATTGTAGATGTTAGTAGACTACTGGGATCCAGACTCAGAGTTGTTCCAGATAGATGGGATGTCCCTCACCATAGAAGTGGAGGGCATATACTTTATTACTGGACTTTTCCGACGAGGGGAAGTGGTGAACCTACACTCTCGCGGGCCCGGAGGTGGCCTGACTATAGATGAGTACATTGCAGTGTACTGTTATCCGGACATGAAGAAGGTGTGGAGTTAGATCCCAACTAACTCCATACAGGTGCTGGGCCTAAAGGCCATCCTACTGACATTGGGCAGGATAGTAGGCTTAGCTTCACTCCACCAGGCCTCACAGCCTCTGATGTTCTATGCAGTGGAGTGCATGAAACCCACTGTGTATGATTGGAGCACTGTGCTACTGGGAAACGTGAAACACCAGCTCAGTGAGTGCAAGATGGGTAGAGTGCGAAACTTCGGTTTCAGCAGCATACTGAGCACATTTTTCTTTAGGCGTGTTCCAAGATTGAGCCCTAGAGTTGACGTTCCTCTACACGGAGTTTGAGATCCGGCCCAACGGCGTTGGGCGGATGCGATGCGTAGACTGGGTGGAGGTAGGGTGTCCAACCCCTATCCAACTGATTTATTTTTGTGGTGGCGACGACAGATAGTTGCCATCGATGACTACCCCTATGCAAGGATATATTTCTGGGGAGACTCGGACATGCCGCTACCACCAGGATCGGCATACGGTGACATAAGTAACAAATCTCGACCCTCTTTTTAAAAATTTTGAGTTATTAATTTTTTTTGTGTTTTTTGATTATGCGGAATCAAAATACATGTTTTTGGGTGACAATACATAGTGAAATCCACCATATGAATGCAAATGTGGGACCACGGCAGCCTGAAGGATTCCCTCATCATATATGGAGGGGAAGAGGAGACGATATCATGGGTGTGGATGCGGAGCAGACGCTCCAAAGCATTCATACCAACTTCGTGAGACTGACACATAGAGTACCCATGGCACAAGTCGAGGACTTGCTTGAGGCCATGCAGCGCCAGGTGGTGGGTGTACCACGAGCATGGGTGCGGCTATTTCGACAGCTAGCTAGAGCCATAGTGACATTCCACGATCACAACCCCCTCCTCCTCCACAGGCTTAGATACCTGGGAGTGATACATTTTGTACTACCATGTATTTATATTTTGGTGGCTCGAGAGCCCCATTTTTGTATTATGACACTATGTATTACCACATTTTGGATGTTTATAATTTTTTTTATGATGATCGATTTATTTATTTACATGTGTAAAAATTTATGTTTGTGATGAGATTGTTGTGTATGAAACAAATTCCAATCTAACACATTGTTAGCATATGAGTCAGCAACTTGATTATTAATTCTTGGAACATGTATGTATGTTATATTGTCAAATTGTCGTTCTAATAATCTCACACGTAAGAATCTTCTTAATAATGTCGTATCTCTAACATGGTACAAACCATTAAGCTGTGACACTACTAACTCCGAATCAAGACGAACCTCAAGAGAGAGAACACCATGTAAAATGGCATCCTATAGAAGCTCAATAACGACACTATATTCAGCAACATTGTTTGAAGACGACCGTAAACATATGCCTCCTGAAGACAATACCTGACCCATAGGAGTATAAATCACCCAAGCAGCACAGGCTGAGTGTTGAGTGTGATGGATTGCACCATTCGTGAATCCTATGAAGGTGGAAGATTCCATTGACATCTGCCAAAAGAAACGGAAACTAATCTCTAACTCGATCACCATAAGAAAAATACCTACCTATGCAAAAATGTACAATAATATACAATAACCAGCCTTGGCCAAAAACATGCATAGTACTTTGAGATAGATCCCATTTCTAGGCTCCGCCAAGGTCGTTCCCTCATAATCCACTAACTCATAAGCGCCCTTCTCTAACACACATTTAACGACGTAAGGACCACGCCACATGGGGTTAAAATTTCTTGACCCCAAGGGTTCTTTTGGTTGATCCCACAAAAGGACCAAGTCTCCCTCACTAAACCTCCTTAGACGGATAGACTTATCGTACTGGACCTTAACGCGACACTTATTTACTTCTAGAGCCACCAAGGCATCTTGACGCTGCTCATCAAGTTGCTCAAGGTGGACCAAACACTCCTCCAATGGTGAAGTGTCTGGTAAGAATTCTATGGCTAGCTTCAAAGAAGGAATCTCGCACTCAACTGGCAATATCGACTCCACTCCATGTACAAGTTTATATGGATAAAAACCCATGGTAGTCTTAACAGTGGTTCTATAAGCCCACAAAGTAGGATATAACATAATGTGCCAATTATTCTTGCTTTGTGCAATGGTTCATTGGAGAATAGATTTGAGTGATTTGTTCACTGCTTCTACCTGTGCATTCACTTGAGGGTAGTAAGAGGAGGAATGATCTTGTTTATACCCTAACTTTGATTCCAACTCTTCCATCATACAATTCTGAAAGTGTGAGCCATGGTCAGTGACAAGATCTTTCAAAATCCTGAACCAAGTAATAATCTGGTTGAATATGAAGTGTGCGACTGTCTCACCGTCGGATTTAATTGCAGGCATAGCCTCAGCCCATTTTGTGAACTAGTCAACAGCCACTATGATATGATGATGCCCCCTAGCTGAAGCTAGGTTGCAATCCATAAAATCAAGCCCCCACTTAGTGAAGGGACCGGCGGTGATTATGGGATGTAACGGGGCAAGTTTTGAGTGCATATTATGTGCAAACACCTGGCAAGGATGGTACCTCTTGACCGCATCTACACAATCCTTAAAGATTGACGGCCAGAAATAACCCGCTCTTAAGATTTTTTGGGCTGTAGAAAGCCTGGATAAATGACCAACACATGCCCCTCCATGGCAATCATTCAACACTACCTCAGCCTCTTCATGAGTTAAACAACGACATAAAATAGAATCTATCCCATGGTGGTACAAAGTGTTATCCATTATGAGGTAATTCTTACACACGTGACGTAATCGACGTTGTTCATCTCGTGAGAGGTGAGTAGGGACCTTCAATGTTTGTAAATATATAATAATATCCCCATACCATGGGTCTAAAGTTGAGATTAAGAATATGTGCTCATCGATAAACGTATCTTCACAAACCAACTCCTTGGCCTCGCTTGGAAAATCCGATATAAGCTCCGCAAAAATTAACGATTTCTTTGATTTTGCTGAAACAAACTCGAGATTGAATTCTTGCAAGATGACAATCCATTTATTATATTTTCCCCCAATCATCCTTCAATTGAGAACGAATTGAAATGGATTGACATGGGATATAACCAAGGTCTGGCGCAGGAGAATATAATGTCTCAACCGTTGAACCACATGTACGGTAGCTAAGGCAAGCTTCTCAACATGGGAATAATGGATCTCCGTGTGAATAAGATTCTGGCTCAGATAGTATATGGCATGCTTTTGGAGCTCCTCATCCTCTTGAACCAAAACCATACCAATCGTCTCCATGGACACGGCCACATAAAGTAGAAAATCACGGCTATAGTCTGGGGGACTAATCACCGGGGCCGATGCTAGGGCTTGCTTGAGCTCATCAAAGGACTCCTGGGCTCGCTCATCCCAACAAAAGGTTGTGTCCTTCAAAAGACATATAAATCCTCTAGTCAAATTGGCAAAATTGACAACGAATCTCCGTAAGAAGTTTGTCATGCCTTGCAAACATTGAAGATGATGAATGTTTTTTGGGGGAGACAACTGAAGTATTTCCTCAACATTCAAAGGGTCGACTCTTATACCCCATTTAGAAACAATGAATCCTAATAAGTGACTAGAATTCACACAAAAGATGCACTTGTGAGGATTTAACCTGACCAAATAATGGCGGCACCTTTCGAATACTAATCTCAAATGAAGGAATGACACATTCTCATATGAGAATGAGTAGAAAGGTCATCCAAAAATACTTTGATAATCAATTTGAGATCATGGAAGATCAAGGTCATAGCCAGTTGAAAAGTAGCTACAGAATTCTTAAGGCCAAAAGGCATTTTCCGATATGCAAAGGTTCCCCAAGGACAAATAAATGCAGTCTTATGTTGGTCCTCAGGTTTAATTTGTATCTGATTGTATCTGGAAAAGCCATCCATAAAGGAAAAAATCTCACTATCCACACACTCATCCAAAATCTGATCAATAAATGGTGTGCGGAAATTGTCCTTAGGACAGGCACGATTCAAATCACGGAAATCAATACATATGTGGATCGCTCCTTGCTTGTTATCAACCGAAACAAGGTTTGAAACCCACTCCATCAAGGGAACATGATAGATAAAACCGACTTTTAACAGTTTCTCTATCTCTGCCTTAATCCCGGGTGCTTTCCTAGTATTCACTACACGCAAGCGTTGTCGAACAGGCTTAGCATTGAGATAAGTCTTAATCTTGTGTTCAACAATGCGAGGGTCGATACCTGGCATTTCATCATAACACCAAGCAAAGATATCATGAAATTCTTTAAACAGCTTGGTGTATTCTTGAATGTCAGCATGGGAACATTCTGCCCCAATATAGACATTCTCTATCCCGCCAGGATCGCGAGAGATATTGATAGGAATCTGTTATCTCCCAAATTGACCACCGTCATTTTGGATGATAGAATGGGTAAATTTTTTTATTTCTATGAGTCTTGGCCTTCAAAATCAAAATTTTCAGCTTTCGGATTTAACTAAGTCTGTGGAAGTTTAGTTAGCTGTCGAAACAGGCCTATTTCGGCAGCTAAGACGGTCTGTCAAAATTACTTTAGCTGCCGAAAATGAACAACATGAGTTATGATGTTCAGTTCTCTTCGGATCGTACAAATGACACTCACTTTCACGAGATCGACCTCATAACCGAATACAATTCACATGATGACATTCTGAGGATCACGTACAAGATGGATAACATCATAATGGAGCATGGTCTCTTGCTGGGCTCATTTGAATTGGCATCTTATTTCTCAAACGTTGCGAGCAAAGCTAAGGTCTCGGGTGTTTTCATGTTATCACGCAGTTGAAGTTCCTGTTCCATTCAGGCGGTTTTCATCAAAGTAGAGCATCGGTCCAGAGGTGTTCTCATCAGGACGAGATTCATGCACAGGAGGGGTCAACGTTTAATTTAAACTCCGTGATTTCGGCAAGAGGTTCCTCTATTGTCTGCCACAGAATATTTTCTTATGTCATGACTGGCTGAGTCTCTCTCATAAGCTGGAGTTTACTTGAATGCTTGGTATGTTGAAAAAACTTCTTCCCATTTCGAATCCTAGCCAAGTGCTTAAAGAATGGTCTGTTAGTATCCCTGATTTTTAGCTGGAAGAAGTCATCTGTCAGTCTTGGAGATGTGAGTATCATTACAAGTCTCAGTTTCTAAAACATCTATGCCTATGATCTCATACTGTTCTCTGTCACATCTAATAACTCAAGTCTATGGTTAAACGTTCATGATTTGATTCCTAAATTTCAGCCACGAAATCAGTTCGACTAAAACGCCTCATTCCTACAATCTCAGGTTAAAACTCCAGTTGCTATGCCATGTGTCTGTTGCAATATGCCTTTGTTAATAACACAGACCTGTAACAAAGGATTGGAGGAATTTTCTATTGAAATCATGTGATTTTGTGGGGAAATTTCGACAGCCTTCCTGAGCCCTAAATTCAAATCTGAAAGCACCAGTAGATAGCTTATGATCTATAGATCAAAATCGACTATTTGAACATGCAAAATGGACATCGGACGGCTGAGAAAATTGATTTTTTCCAAAGGCAGTTTTTTTAGGAATTCTACAGGTTTCGGCAGCTTAGGCGAGCCTCCAAGAGCTCATTAGCTGCCGAAAAGGCTGACTTTCGGCAGCTAACGCGTGAAACTGGCAGAAGGCTTAGCTACCGAAAGCCTGTTTTCATAGATCGCTTAAGTTTTTTCCCAGATCGCGGATTTTCTAGTTGGAATGGCGGGAGGCCGAGCAGAATAAGCAAGTTATGAATTATGCTACCATTATCTACAGGAGGTTTGTGAAAAATGAAAATCAAAGTGGGTTGGTTGCTATATTTTAGCATCTTTTTAAGACAACAGTTCTGGGATCGACTGCCACATCAGCTAGGTTGAGTCTGCACGTACCTAATCAAAGCCACCGAGCCTTGGGAGGCTAACTTCACTTCATTAACCATCGAGCACTAGAAAGAAGACCAACTCATTGTCATTTCCTTGTTTTTAGGGATCAGTCCCTATCTTTTTGCATTTGCTGTCCAGTTAGTGTTTTAGTTAACTCAACAGATCCATGTTTTTAGGATCTGTAGACTATTTTGTAAAGGCTATAAAGCCTAAGGACTGAGGCTGAGCAGAGGGTTCGATTTTGGATAGAGTAATCTGCTATTGTACTCAGTCTTCTTTATGCTAATACAGATCACAGGTTTCTTTCAGTTTTGATGTCAGCTTTCCATATTCCTTTTCACTATTATCTGTGTTGTCTAGCTTTGAATGGTTGCTTTTCCATTGTTTAGCTCATAGCCTGATATTAGTTTCTTGGATGTCTCTTGAACCCTACTCTGTACTGGTTTAGTTACATTCTTTTCTTCATCCATCTTTAAAGTTATCTACTGATTAATCAAATATTGAGAGCACTGTTTTATTTGTTTACCATTCTGAATGTTTGAATGCCATACTCGGATTGAGTTGTCCCATTGATCCACCTTTACAAAAACACAAAACATGATTTCTTAAGTTACCAGGCATACCTAGCTTATAACCCTAGGTAGTTTCCTAGAGTGATAACAGAATCGTTGGAGATATATTTGCCATGTTCCCATCAGCCATCGGACCAAGAGAGTTTAATGGAACCATGGGACTAGTAACTCTCTCACTAAGAACCTTCCTAAAGTCCTCATGCTCTAAGCGGTCAAGCTCGAGAAGAAAATAAGATCTATGATGCAACTCTTCCCAAGGTGGCTCAACTCCTGACATGGCCTCAATAATCGCTTCGTCTGAAGGAAAAATACTATCAAGGCAGTCGTGCGCGTGAGAAGACTGAACTGCTCATGCATTATTCCCAAACATTATGTTAAATTTAATGCTAAGTGGAAATTGATGACTCAACAGAGTCAAGGATGTGGAATGTAATTCTGAATATTTAATTTTTAATAAATAAAAGTGGAGACAACATTCTGGGAGAGCTGTTAAAAAGAGTGTTACTGGTCAAGTGGTGGAAGGAACTAGGTGGAGAGAAAAAAGACAAGTGCCAGCATCCTCAAACACTTCCTATGTTGCAGGTGGCAACTTCCCTACATTTGGGGTCATGATCCCCCAAGAAAGTGGGATCAGAGTAGGTGGCTCAATTAATGACAACTAACCCCAAAAGAGCTAGGCAATCTTATTAAAAGTTCCCAATGTAGAGAGGTGAGGCTGATCATTTCCAGGAGAAGAATCATTCAGGTGAATGCACTTCAAGGAATTTATTGGGAAAGGGAAATTGAAGGAAGGTGTTTGAGGGGTAAACTGCAGGAAGATGATCTAGTGCAGCTTTGGAGCTGAAAGATCTTACTGCAGTGTGTAGAGTTGGTATTGAGTCTCAGGACTGGTACTTTGTTGATTGCTCCACCTAGTTCTAGCCAAGTAGACCAAAACAGGCTCGGGGGTCCTCAGAAGTCGCTATTTGAGCGCTCTCCAAGATTTGGTAGGGAGGAACGGCCTCCCATTGCTGTTGTCATCCAACTTTAAAGATAGGTTTCATTATCTTTTAAATCCTTTATTATAGTTTATCTCTATACATGATTAGTAAATGAATGATGTTATGATATGCTGTGTTAAAACCTCTTAGTTATTTTAGACTAAATCTGTACCGTGATGAAAGATAAATCCTACCTGTGTTTTTCTCCATCGGAAGTAATCCAGATCGTACTCTAGCACAGGTAGTTTTTTTAAGTAAATAAAGCATGATAGGATTATAATGAATTGAATATTCATGTTCAGAGATATGAAATGTTACTTTTTAGTAGATAGATGCTTTCTAGAATATTATTAATTTATTTGCAGACATGTCATTAGAAATAGACTGTGTAAATAGCATGTTAATACAGAATATTACTCATAGTATTGTTTGACATTAGTAAGTAAATTTTATCAATTATTTTCTACACAGTCTTATTTACATAAACTATACTTTACTTGGAAATAGAAGAATTAGTCTTATCATCTAGAAGTTAATAGCTTATGTTAAGAATAGATATAAATATATTACTGATAGCTTTTCCCTTTAGTAACAATTAATTTTCCTGTATCTATTTGAACTATACTTAAATAATATGAAAAAGATTACAGTAGTCCTTACTGAGCTTTAATAGCTAAAGGACAGAAGTAACTTAGAGTTTTAAGTAAATATTGTAAACTATATTATACTTCTGTAGAACTATGTAATATAAAGAACACCATAAGTATGGAGGTTCTTCAACTTGGTATTCTAAGTAATCCACAGTGACCAATTAAATTAAAATAACATAAAGGTTACAGCCTGCCTTTAGTCATAACCATTATATAAACAAGATTTAACATAAACTTAAGAATGTATGTTCTACTTAAATAATAGTACTATAAATGTAAATATTATTATTATTATTATTCTTAAACATAGACAACTATAGGTTAATAATTCATCCATACAAATTAAAGAAAAATTGTATACAATAATAATAATTACAAGATAATAACATAGGAAACACTATCCTATTAAAAATAAAAGGGAGTAAAACCCTAGCTCATGTATTGAGCATAAACAATAAATATTAAAATATAAATTATAAATAATTCTAAGTACTGTAGTAACCTAGGCCATGCTTAGGTTAATTTCTTTTAAAAAAAACTACTCTCTAACAGGTGCAATGGCATTTATAAAAGAAACAGAGTCTATTAAAAACAGTATGCATCTAAATGTCAGGGCTTCAAACCCTTAAACTAATACATTACCATTACTGACAATAACAATCTTTTCTTGTGTAAACTTTGTAATCATCATAGATAATTAAATAATCCATTCTCAGTCCTTTAAGGACAAATAGACTAAAATAGAGAAACAACATAATCATTAACGTAAGAGTAAAATAAACCAAACAAGGGTTTTATAGGTTAAACACGAACCGGTGAATTTCATCAAATACTCAAGATTTACATCACGACTGTGAGTACAGATTTTAAAATTTAACATATAGAAACCTAATAAATATTCAAATAGAGTTTAACTTCATTAATTTTCAAAAAGGGTATAAACCCTAAATTTTATAGAGTACAGCTCAACGGCTAGCAATCAAAAATAAGTTGCAGCGAAGCTATTTTCGCACGTATACATTCAAAACTGACTGTGAAGCCAAGCTTCAACAAAAAAAACTACACTCACCAAGTGCATCCACCCTATCAAGGGTTGATTTTATAACATGTTTTTAATAACCTGTAACAGCATAAAAACAACACAATATAACTCGTGGCAAGACGAGAAAGTATATTCAAACCCTGGGTGAGTCCAATGACCACCCCAACTGCATTTAAGGAGAGAACCCATCCATCAAACCATGGGGCTTACCCAAAATGGAGCCATGAGCCACGACTGTCACCAGGGTTGTCTTCTTATCCCTGTACGAGCTACACTTCAACGAACACCTGCAGCAAGTGTAAACCCTTGTCAACAAACCTTTTTACGTGTAAAAAAAGCTTGAAAGTATTGCTCTATTGAAACTTGCTGTGTATAAAAGAAAGGTTTATGTAATCTTTACCTATCACAGGGAGTATGGTGAGCCATTTTGTGAGCACTGTCACCTACAAACGGCACAGTAGAAAACCCATCCACTATCAAAACCTCACACAGTAGCAAGCTACGAAGAGCCGAGAAGAAAACTGAAGATTCACCAAACTACACAGATCGAGGGGAGAAGGTTTCACAGGCAGTGAGACACAAACAACAAAAGAAGAACAACTCCATGACTGACAGAGGAAGACTAGCAATCAAAACTACTCAGTGGAGGATGGAGGTAGCACAAAGTCAAGGTTTAAAGTGACAGTAACCAGGAGAACGACGACGGCCATGGAAGACGAGTCCAAGAAACCCTGGAGCAGCCTAAACTGCGAGACAACAATGATTTAGGTTAGGTTTCCAGAGTGTTTTATACTCTCTACACTTGGACAGGATTCCTCCATGTAGCCTTAAAATTATTTCAACAACGAGGGTTTTGATCCATAGTTCCTACATGGAGGAATATATTATTTTTTTATTTTGCAGCGCGGGGTAAAAACTATATCAACAGCCCAATAATTTGGAGCCAACCTCTAATCATTTGCATTATGCATTATATGAACCCAATCACCAAATCATTAACATGGAAGAGTTTACGTTGACCAAGCAAGGTGTCATGTATAACTTTAAACATACACCCGACATGGAATAAGCCAAAACCCTTACCATAATAACATATAATGTTTTATATTAAACATTATCATAATGAGTTAAGCGATGGCATAACTAATTTCCAACTTGGTTTTAATAAGTTAGATAGCATATGATATATGATATGTTTTTAGATTAGGACATAGTTGAGTCTTAGTATAGTTTTACTAGAGTGTATATTAACTATTATAAGACCGTGGTGACTCTAGTAACAAATCTTTAATACCCTTGAGTTGTTCCTTACAAACTTGAACTCAATGAAGGTTGGGATTTGAGTGCTTGGTAAGTTATCCATTGATATACCACTCATTTTTTTATAGCTTGGGCATAATAAACCCTTTTTACTTAGGAAATTTCTAAGTCTAACATTTATAGATAGTATCTTATAATAATGCCAATAAGTTAAGGCTAGATTTGAATACGTGACAATAACAAACTTATGTAGATTGTTGGCTCATCAAACAAGTCTTTTATGCATCACTAAGCATTATAAATGAACTGATATTTCCCATAGCATTGAAACTATGAAGTAGTACAGTTTTAAAGATAAAAGTATTATCACAAAATTATGTCATATAGTTTATGTGACATTACTTTATTAATACTTGGGAGTATTTCTAGTTTGGCTTTATGTTCATACAAAGTTTCTAGTGGACAGTAATATAATTACAAAGATAAACCGATGATAGGAATAAGGATGATCCTATTTCATTTTCAAAAGTAAATAGAACTCAGAGTTATACTTGGGAACAAAATATGGGTAGCCTTAAGTTCTTGTAGAAGAGTATAATGGTCGTAGTTTCTACATTCAAAAGTTCTTACTATTTATAAGATAATAGATTATAAGTACCCTATAGAAATAAGTTAAGGGCCAATGATTATATAAGCAAGACAAGAAAATATTGTCAAAGTAAAACAATGTTTATAAGTATTACTAGCCACTTAGACTAAAGAAGAAATACACATATCTGAGAGTCTAGTGATAAAGTCACAATTATGCTGTACTGTCACTACACTTTTTCCAAGCTTGTTTATTTGAGCAATTGATGAAAATCAAATGATTTTACCTTACAGGAGCTGTCTAGTGTTTAGCATCTTATTGTACTAAGATTTTTAATTTGCAAATAAAATACTGCTGACACTAATAAATCTTTAAAAATATATGCTCGATCGATCATACCTGTAAAAACCTGTAAGAAACAGTATTCATCTACGTTAGCATGAATACTAAGTAAGCCTTGGATCAAAAAGTAGATTCCACCTACTGACATAAAAGAGCTAATCAGTAAACTGAAGCAAATAGAACACAAAAAGATTTTTATCCTACTACAAAAAATAAACTGTTAAGAAACCACTTACTTAACTGATCTTTAGGCTAACTGTTAGCTGTTAGTAGAACCGCAGGTTATAACATTTATTATTAACTCAAAAATTTTAAATTTTTATGAAAAATTGGGGTTGTGACAGGATAGGTGTAGGACAACTAAAGCTTCCCATGAGGGATGGATACATGCCCACACCCACACTCCCAGTTGCCAGCTGAGAGTGCTCTACAATTGGGATCGAAGCTCCTGAAGATGCGGTAACCGACGGATTCTTGAATGATGTTTGATCAATCGTAACTATCTTGCCATTAAATGGAAAGCATACAGCGTGAAATAATGAAGAAGCTATGGCTTGCATACTGTACATCCAATTCCTACCTAGGAAGAGATTGTAGTCAAGGGGCGCATCAACCACCTCGACCTCTATCGCAATGGTATTCCCTCCCAAACGGACCTTAAGGGAAGGAAGGATCCTGTGCGGCCTAAATGATATCCCATCAAATGCAGTTAACATGGTAGCTGATTTAGATAACTCAGGGGAACCTAAACCCTTCCAACATGATAAATACATCACAGAAGCAGCAGCGCCGTCGTCAATCACAGTGTGCTTGACGTTCATGTTAAGACATTCTACTTGAATTAAAAGAGACACATAGTAAGGAAAGCGAGGCTGAAGTCTTGCGGTTTCAAATTTAATCACAGAGGAAGAATTATCGTCGTTCACACCAAGGGAAGAAAGCAGAGACTTCCTTTTCGAAGAACAACTCTGAAGTACTTCTAGTGCAGACATCGCACAAGGAGTGTGGCCCAAATCCTCGACAACAGAATAGTTCTGGGCGGCTCGGGCATTAGGATTGTGCCCCGAACACTTAAGGACTCCCTTAGGAATGTGAGGTGCAACTTCAGGTTTATCCATAGGTTTTTCAATATGCAAAGGAGTCCCTGGTGGATCAGGTTCCTTTCCTGGGTTGGGTTGTGATGAACCATAGTCCTTCACATGGGTCACAACCTTCGCAACACCCACCATGTTAATGCAACCACGACCACTACCCTCCAGCGGATCTTTATCACAACCATACTGATCATGGGTCCTTGAGTTCATGTTTTGATTTTGAGGTAAAGGGTTAGTTAGCACAGCTGGGCCATGCGCTAAGAATATCGAGGCTTCATCGATACGAGGGAAGAAGTAAGTGAGGTGATCGTCCTTACACAACTTGCAAGGAAATTTAACCTTATGTTTCGATTGATTGTCCCCCCCATCATTACGGGCGTTCTTGTCATTATTATTAGAATTTTCATTCCTATTCCCACACTTAAAATTGTTCTTACCCTCCCTTTTATTCTTTCCGGGTTGCTGGTTACCCTTTTGGTCCGACGATTGCACCAAAAGCACACTCACCATTTGGGTGGGTTGAGACAAAGCCGTGGCTTGTCCCAAATCATATTGGTTGATTGACAATTGACTGACCTATTTCACAACCAAATCCGCATGTTTAGCACTCGCACAACCAATAATGCCATCGGCATGTGGTCCAGGTTTAACTTTGGGGACAAAACTCGAACACAGATCATTGGGAATGATCTCATATAACAAACCAGATTGAGCATAAATTAAATCCAGTTCCTGTGCCCTAAAAATGGCTTGTTCCTCATTTTGCACTTTGGATGTATAAACATCCTTCGCTATATAAGGCAATAAAGACATAAGGAACCATTTGAGGAGGAATTCCGGTGGTATAAAGTCTTTAATCAACCTCTTCTGTCTATGCCACTCTTGGATATGGTCCGAGATATGTGTGGCTTTATCCTGCCGAAATGTCAACAAGAGTTTCGTACCAACGTCGCAACGCACTGGTAGCAGGAAGTGGTTAAGAAAATTCATCGCTAGGTCATTGAACAAAGCGAATGCCCCCCTAGGTAGCCATATATACCATTTCGCAGCAGGCCCTATAAGGGTGCCTTGAAACAGCCTTAAACAGATTGAATATTGGTGTAAGGAATTTGAAGAGCACCACAGGTGAAAGGTAGTAACATGTTCGCTCTAATCCTCTCTCGGTTTGCCCTCGAATTTGGGTATGTCCGAGGGAAGCTTAGTAGGGATAGCCAGCCAATCTAGGTCATGAGCTACAGGATCGATCGTCAATCTTGACAAGTCAGGAAGATTTAGCGTTGTGAGGAAAGGGAGCCTAGGATGAGTAGGTTGATGGACCGCTCCCTGGTAGTTCTGATTCACATAGGTCTGATTACCATAACCACCATGTCCTTGGCCATAGTGCCCTCCTTCTGTTTGATCCATATAGGGTGGCATGGAAGAACCATAGTGTGGTGTACATCGACTATTTGGATCTATAAAGCCATAATTGGGAGAGTAAGTGGGTTGTTCATACCCGCACCCATAAGGTGAAGAACCCTGTCCATACTACGTCCCATAATAAGGTCAATAATTCATCACATGAGATGTCCCATGAGACACTTCGTAAGTAGGAATATACACTCCAGAAGTAGGAATATACATTCCGGAAGTAGGAATGTACACTCTGGAAGTAGTAACATGACCTCTAGAAGTATGAACATGAACTCCCAAAACAACGGGCAGTACTTGAACCTAAGACACAACTGGTCGAGTAACAGTAGTACGGACATGACTTGTAGAAACGTTCCAGCCCAAAGGACCACGTGAATGAGGTGGAGGGTGAACATTTGAAGAACTAGGGATAGAGGACGAAGGGACCTATGTAATTATGTACGTGTTGTTCCCTATAGTCACTCGTCTTGGATCTGGTATCCTAATAAGATCACTAACCCTAGGTCTAGCAGGAATATGTGATGTAGCTTCCACCGTCGGGATGGAAGGTGCAATGTGACTTGTGCTTCCAAACCTCTCCACATGGTAAAGAATGAGAGTGCCCCCAAGCGTAGTGTTAGCCTCAAACTCAGACTCGACATGAAATGCCAAATCATGTGTGGGAAAACCAGACATACCATAACTAGTGCTCGCGGGTTCAAAATGCATCTCATCATCCTCCGGCATTCCATACCGGTGACGCGTCAATGGGGGATCAATACTAGAGTAAGTAGGTCTATCATGAAAAGTACCTATCTTAGAAATCATAGGACCTAACTCAGTCAAATCAGGTGAAGGATCATAGTTAGGAGTAAACTCCCCATATTCCACTTGAATGGGAGAAGGTGGTTCAGGAATACCTTCTACATGGTCTCCCATCGTGTGTGAATCAATGTGCAAAGTAGTCCGCCTAGATCGTCGATTTATCTCTCCCAAAGGAGGAGGAGATGTAGAAGGCAGAAGTCCTGCTAAACAATGAGAATGGCGAGGAGCCACTCCCGAATCCATAATGACTCAAAAAATATAAAAGACTCTCTAATTATGCAAACCCTAGGAAAGCTAATCTGCATAGAGCATACACCAATAAAATCTAAAGCCAAAAACAAGCAATTAAGGGTAGGATAAATGAGCTCCCGAATGAAGCAGGTATGTCTTGCCTAGGAGAGGATTGAGACTCCCATACACAACAAGCGGAGGTACGTAACCAATTATTGTGGACCTCAACTTCAATGTGTAAAGCGAATGTGCTGTCTAACCCCAACCTGGCCGGGACACCAACAGAATAACCCCTGCGGAGTACCCCCTCGATATCCTAGGTAAGGAAAGTAAGGTCACCTCGATATAATCAATGCTTAGGCAGCCAATTGCAAGCGGGATTGACCGTATGGGAAGGGTAGCAAAGCCCGAAACTCTCGAAAGATCCCCCAGATATGAATACAATCCTAGAAATATCTCTGGTGCTACTCAGTTATGACTAGGGGTCATCCCAATCAATAAATACTCACACTACCTCATGCTTAACTCCCTTTTGAGAGGAGGATCCTGAGAAACACTGGTTATACCAAGGAATTTCACACACTCACCTGGACAGACACATACAGGTTGTTGTTTAGTGGTCTTGGAGAATTTACTTACAATGAACTATTCCAAGACCGTAAAACCTAATCTTGTTGGTGAACCCTATCAAATAAAATAGTGTAGTTCATTTTAATTAAGCGTTGATTTTAATTGGATTTATTACTCAAAAGAGGTATATGGCCATGCAACTAATGGCGTTATGACACAAAATGAAGCAAAATGCACACCTAACAATCAATGCAAATGCATTGTGTCCATGAAAAACAAGGTATGCTACTATGTGAAATGCATAATTTTCTTCGAATGATAAATGCAAGCTTTCCTATATGAAATCTTGACTAATACACCAAAGCAAATCTAGTGCAAGTACTATGCAAAATGCAAGATGCAATGCATAATTATAATCAAATATTTTTGGATTTTTTGAAATAAAACTAAGATACTAAAGAAAAAGAATGGTTCTACAACCCCCAGACTTTGCAGGCACACTCAAGCAGCACTCAAGCAAAGTACTAACGTAAAAGAAATCTAATGCACTAATCCCAAAACAAAAAATTGAAAACGCAATGACAAGAACATTCTTCAAAAAAGAAATTTTACCCTAAAAAAAAATGTCTCTGGTTAGAAAGAGAGGTGTATACAGACTCTAGTAGTATCAAAGGAGACTCAGCAATCATCCAAATTCACCCAGCAACAATCAATCTTCCACTAGAAGGAAAAACTAAGGGCATACATGACTGTTCATAGTAAACCTGCGTGTGTACATGGAAATAGCAGTGAAACCCGCGTATATACGTGACGGTGAGTTAAAAACTCACATACAGGAAGAAAGGTGCATAAAAATAAAGTCAAACAGACAAGCTGAGACAAACTTCACACCAATCAGACACTACTAGGAAAAAACGCCCCCCGACCTGACACAGAAACAAGAAAAAAAAGAGCAATTCAAAGTCATTGAATGCCAATAGAAAATCCCCAAAGGACAACTACTAGGAACTCCCCAGCAGAGTCACCAATTGTGTTATGGAGAGAAATTCCTATGGCTTGGGGTACCACAACAGAAAGCTTGAATCCAAAAATCAATCCTTCCTAATATGCAAGAGAAATCAAATATCTAACACTAAAGGATCAGACCTCATACCTTATTCCAGATGGTTGAAGTAGATCCCCGTTGAGCTTTCCAACTTCATCTTGAATTGATGAATCACTTCCTCAGCAACAAGTAAATAAAATAAGCATACTATATATATTGGTGTTATATCTACTCTAGCATATATAATCAACAATTTATAAGCATTTGAAATCATCCATGGATTAAATATTCATTCAAACATACATTATTGGATAGGAAAAGATATTTCTATTAAAATAAAATTAGAGATTACAATGGATACAATCTCTGTCGTCACATCTGCAAATCAGAGAAACTGAATCCCCCACTTGGGCCTCCAACACCTCAATCCTCCATCTCTTGATAGCAAGCTCGCAAGCAAAAGGCAAGCTTGGGAAGAACACCAAAGTGCTCCAAGGGACAAAGGGATGCAGACTCAAGCACAAGTTTCGACAACAATGGACTATAGTTTCTTTGCTCTCAATTCTCTTATGCCTTCAATGTATCCAAAGGGTTCCTTATATAGCTTTTCAATGGGGTAATGAAAGGTCGAATCTAAGTGATCTCAAGGCATATGGAAGGCCAGGAGACAAGTGAGTCAGATCCATGTCAAGGAAAACTCCAAAAGGATTTGTATTTTATACACATCCCTATGTACACGGTTTTAGGAGTCAAACCCACGTATATACGCGATTAGGGGTTTAAAAGTCGCGTATATCAATTTTCTCATGTTTATAGGGATGGTCTAGGAAACATCAATTTTCTTATGCATAAGGGGTCTAAGGAGTCTGCAGAGGGACGGGGGAAGGCCACATAAGTGTGATTCACCTGGTGTGGTAAAATCAGCTATAACAGAGCTGCTTGGAGATTGAACTAGTTTTGGGCCTCCATGCAAAAGCGGATCCAACCATATTGGTAAATATTCCAAAGCAAAGACCTTTTGATGCCAGTAAAAGAAATGTTGTCTTAAAAGATCTAAGCTTAACTAAAGAAGCAATGGAAAGCATTCAAACACCATAGGACATCCCACCGAAGACTCCAGACATACTTGCCAAGAATTAATTGCCACAATGCATGGTATCCATTGCTAGGAACTACCATTATGAATGAATTTTTGGACTGAGAGAGGAATAAACGGAGGCCAAATTCATCACCATCATTACTATAACCTTCTCAAACTATGGGGGATGATGACGATTCCAAAGACGCCTTGCACTGGCATACCCTGAGGGGGGGAGGTACTACATATTGTGAATGACACATCTTGCCAGCACTATAAAAAAAATAAACATCAACTAGATGCTAGACTGAGTGAGTGCTGTGAGCTCTAAGGCTTACCCAGAAGTCGCATACTCATCCACGGGTAATTCCAAGGAATATTATGAAGGGAGGAAGGAAAAACTTGGGGAAAGATGGAAGTTGAAGCCAGAAATGATGACAAAGAAAATTGGTATCACCGATAAGTCCCTCATCCTTTGCGTTCTACCCTTACATCCTACTCCACTAAGCAGTAAGAGCAACCAGAAGCAAACAAAAATGACAAATCTAAAAAGGAGTTAGTTCTATTGATGAACAAAAGTGCCTTATTGATGTCTGGATTTGCAATAATGATAGTAGTGCCAGAAGTATAAAGACGACAACAACCTGCAAACATAGAAGTAACATACGCTGCAGGAACATAAGGAACATATCCTCAAACACAGAAATAACATATATCTAGACACAAAAGGAACATAATTTATCTTGTACACCAAAAGGTGCACGGTGTAGCAGCCTCTATAGAAAGAGTCATGTTGAAACACGTCAGTTTCGACATGGTGGAGCACATGTAGAAAATATAAGAAGAAGTGCACATAGAGAAATAGAATTTTCTAAAAATCATGGAGGATTTTCAGACCAAAATCAGCACAAGTTGGATCATGGAGGAATAATCCACGTGGCTTGGGATGAGCCACAGGTGAGTGTTGGGGGCCTATTGGGCCTCGAGATGGTAAGGAAGAATTCATCTAAAATTATTCCCAAGTATGGACAAGGAGCATTAAGGAAAATGGAAGGATGTTGTGGCATACAAAGGAAAGAGAAGAAGAAGAGAAAGAGAAGGTGTGGGATGAGGAAGCTGTGACAGATTAGTAAGCCACGACAGAAGGACAGAGCAAGATATGAGATAACATGGAAGAATATCCACCAAAGAAGGTGTGTGAAGAAGCGTAATGAAATGAAAATGATAGTAAGGAATAACATTGAGAAAGCGAGAGTCCTTAGCGATCATGGGTACGAGCTTGGCTAGAGCTGGCGAAAACCATGCTCATGAAGGAATCTTTGTAAGTCAGGTCAATAGAGATTTTTTGTTATGTGTTGCTAGAATAGGAAACACAGTTTGTTGGCTAAAGATAGTAAGTTAGTTGGGATAGAGACTGAAGAGGATTCTGTGATGAGTCTATTAGAGTCTTTATCGGGTCAGTATGGAGTCTGTAATAATCATGTATGGGATCTATATTGAGTCTGTAATAGGGATATAAAAGAAGTAACCCAAGCTGTAAATGGGTTAGGTGGTTTTAGCATATTACATGATACACAAATTTTGAGTAATATCTAGACTCTCAGAAAGGACGCTTGAGTTGGACTTGAGATAGATAGTTTTTGGTTAATGACTATGGATCGTTGAGTGCATCAGAGTAGTGGTTCTACAACTGAGTGCAAAGATAAGTAGAGAAGTTTGAGTCGATCCAGGTTGTGTGAGGATCAGTCGTAAGAGTAGAGTAGAACAAGAAAGAGAGAATATTAGAGAGCATGAGAGAAAGGAAAAGTATGTAAAGATACAATATAGGATCTTGAACCGAGTTTGCAGCTTTGTGCGTAGACAAAAGGTTCATCTATTTCCTCATGTCAATGCCAGATGAAGAGAACTTTGTGTATTTTTCCTGTATGGGTTTCCACGTTATATGTTGTATATGTGTGAATGTTGTGTATCTTAGTTATATGTGTAGATGTTGTGTTAAATGATTGGATAAACACTATGTTGCAACTAGATAAATTTATGACTATTTCCTTATATTAATGAGTATTCTTCTGATGCTTATTCAATATTAGTTCACTTAAGTCATGTAAAGAAGGGTTGGACCATACACTGGTATTGAAATACTGTGCATGCAAGTCACCCACCTTACCAGTCTTCATTGTAAAACCTTGGAATAGGGCCAAGGTACTAAAACACCCTCCAACACAAACTGCAAAAACGTGGTTCCTGACAGTTACCCATAAACCTGAGATATCTCGGGTGAGATGACATATATGTTGCAGGTGCTTTTGGTTTAGCTCTGCTCCATTGGGCTGATATCTTGGGATTTGTTTTGATCATCAAGGGGGACTGAACCTGGGTCCAGGGACAAAGAGAGGGAAGAAATCCAACAAAAAGATTAATAGTTTTGGTGGACCTAGCCTTTGGTTAGGGGAGAACCACGTATATTGGTGTCCTTCTTGTATTTGCACCTTATGGGTTTCATCTATGCTTATTTAATAGTTGAAAAAAATATATAATGATCTTTATTTTATGAGTGGTTCTAATCAAAAGAATATAGTAGGTAGAAAAAATGTGTAAATGTGTGCTTTCACTTTCATTTAATAGATGTTGTGCTGATACTTTAATTAAATTTGTAGCTATGCTATCAATGAGTAAGTTATCTCAATGATAATTATGATGACTAAAAAAGAATGCATACGATCTTTCTTTAAACAATAATAGTTTATTATGATGTTGGATAAAGGTTTGGTTAGTGTAAATGTCTTGGCATGTTCTAATGTTAGATGTTATGTTAATTCTCCAATGCAAATACGAGTAACTACTATATTAATAAAAAGTTTGTACTTCATCATTTGTTGATAATATTATATCATCATTGGGACTAATAATTATGATTGAAGCACGTAGTTCAATTACTCCACAAAAAAATACCCCATCATCCGAAAAGTTAAAGAGGATATTGGGGTTGTTACATAAATAAATCAAGATGGGGCTATTGAAACATAACAAAAATAAAATCAAGATGAGGCTCTTGCTCTTTGGAAAGGTAGGTCTTCAATCCTTCATGTAAAATATTTGAAGAATAATTTTCTTGGTTGGGTAAGAATACCAAAAAATATGACCATAAATTCTTCACCAATTTGGAAGGCCTTTTTGAAAATTTATCATTTGGATAGGTATGCATATTATTTGGAAAGTGGAGAATGGAAGAAATGTGATGGTGGGTATAGATCATATCACTAGAATGGGATAAGATTACAAACTCTTATCTCACATCACCAACTATCTCACACACATTCTTTATTCTACTTTAGCACATATCAAAAGGCCATTATGGCTTAATAGGGATTGCTCTTATTGGTATACTGGAAAAGATTTTGGTTTTGTCTAAGAATCAGCCACCGAATGGGAAATTTTTATTTAAATATTGAAATTGAGGGTTGTAGACTCTCCAAAGAATAAGATTCTTTTCTTTAATGTGCTAACTCAAAAAATGGAATCATTAGTGCAAAAGTTGCTCACCGGGATATTGTCCAAAATAACAATTTTACTGTACAAAAATGGTGGTATAAGGTATTATGGAATTGGTTTCTCCCTCTGAAAGTAATTTTTTTTATGTGGTTGGCACTTCAAAATTGTCTAAAATCCTAGGAAAATTTGGTTAAAAAGGGATGGGTTGGGATAGGACTATGTACTTTGTGCAAAAACGTTTATGAAATTGTTGATAATTTCTTGACAACATGCAGTTTTACAGTTGATATTTGGGAGAAGGTTTGTCTTTCTCTCAATATTCCACATGTTTTGGAAGGTGAAAATTTTGATCATTGAATATTTCAATGACATAAGAAGTGTAAGGACTATCCAACGTTCCCTGTTATCATCTCCTATAAAATATAGTATGCAAGGAAAGTTATTATTTTTGAAGATCATCCTCAGGATGCTATCTCTATCAGCTAGCATGTTATAAATCTAGAAAAAATAGTTTTATTGCAAGTCTTTTTTTCTTGATAAGCCCAAAGTCATGAAGGAAATCAATCATTTTGGCGCAGTAGGTTATTTTGATGGTGCAACAAAAGACGATTATTGTGCCGTGGAAGTGATCTTATTTATCAACAACTTTCATAAATACAATTTTAAACTTCATTGTGGTATTGGTATAGACATGAAGGATGGATTATTAGCCCTCTCATGCTTGTGTAAGGTTTCTAAATTTTTTGGCATAGTGACTCTTCAAGTATTTGATGATTCCAAGTTCACTATTAAATGGGAAAGAGGTGACTATAAACTGAATGTGATTTCCTTACTACCTTGGTGTAATAGGATTTGTATGAAACAAAATCAGTTTTTGTCATATATACAGGGAACAACAGAATGAATTGGTTGATCAATTCTCAAAATATGCTTTATAAGGCAAAGAATGGATCCTTTTCTGGGAAGAGATGGAAAATAATTACATATCAATTCTCGTCCCATCAACATTTTCTATTTCTAATCCGTCTCATTCAATTATTGAGGATATTTCTGGTATATTTGTCTTTTAGGCTCGTGGACTCTTTTGTGCTCAGGTCTTTGATTTTTATGGTGTTGTTTTATTGAGTTATGTTATACTTTCTTTGTCTAGAGAATCTTGTAATTATGGAATGTTTGAAACCTTTTGACTCTGGATATTTTGTTGAATAATTACTGTTTGGAAAGCTTTGTACTTTTTTATTCTAATTGAATAACAAAAGTATGTATTTTTCAACTGAAAAAAAAAGTATCCCGACACTTCAAAGTAAAGATTTAATTAAGGCTATAATTGTTTGTGACTCCTTGAATATGATATCCACATTGTGTATATATTTCCCTAAAAAAAACATATATGTGTCATCTCCTCACTTGGATTCAGAAGATGATCTCAAATTTCAATGAAATCAATTTTTTTCACTCGTTCTGCGAACTCAACTCACTAGTGGATTATAAAGGCATGAAGGCTAGTGCACTTAGGTTGGGATAACTAGTAAAATAGGGGTGATAAACTACATTCACATTCCCTAAACCATGGTATTGCATGCAAATTGGTTTCATGGAAAATGAATTGAGTAGGAGAAAGAATAGTTTATGCCTATGGGAGTAATATAGACATTAATATGCATGGAAACTTCTGAAGATTGAACTTGATGTGTATACGAATCATTTTCTGATGTGTTTGGAAATTATTTGGGGAAACATGGGACTATATCATCAACACAATATGAAGTTGACAGGTTTAGAGACTCACTCTGTAGGAGAAAAAAATTATGTCATGATTGCCAAGAATTTGTTGCTCAAGCAATGGTGAGAATGGAAGGTTAGAACAATAAGTGGGAAGCTAAGTATGAAAAAGGATAAAGAAGGAGAATGATGAAAATTCTATAAAAAAAATTGAAAAATACAAAGGCAAGGTAGTTATATTGTAAGTGGGGGATGAATATAATAATGAAGAGCAGGTTAAATAGATCATAGTGTTGAAAAAAAGTTTGAAATCAGAAATTAGAATAGTATCGAGGATTCCAAGCTGTGAGACATTCACCTAACAGATTTAGCCGAGTCATTTTTGTTCATTTTGTCAAGCAAGTGATGGAGAAGACTCCATGGAAGGTAATATATAGTGACAAGGTGCACCAGATGATTTAGACACCACTCTCCAATACTCCGTTGTTGGAAGGTTAGACCATGCTCCAAGAGGGATATTTTAATTACAGGTTGTAATGTCCCTCAAATCTGTAAATAAAAAAAAATGGTATGGTCCATAAAACTATTAGGATCTAAGGGTCATCTAAAATTTACTTTAGTATTGTATAAACTTATTAGGAACGATACTTGTATTCATGTTTTTTATTTCTCTCGTAGGTTAATACCTGATAATCTATTTACGATGATATTTATTGTTGTTTATTTGTATAGTGATGTTTCTTATATATTTATGTCATTTATTTGTTTAATGATGTTATTGGTGTGATTCCAAGTCTACTTACTTCCTACTTGTTTATAATGGATGTTTAACACATAACATAGTCTTATTTACTAAAATGATGACACTAACTTACCTCCTCTTCTAAAGGGAAAAGAGTGGTTGGATTTACCTAACAACTCAACAAAAAGGTATGAAGGACTTCTATGACTCAGGCTTAGTTTGTTTTGAACTAATGCATGAGGAAAATGTCATTTGTAGGTGCTAGGTACCACCCCTATGCTAAGTGTATGGTTCTTAATGAAGTAAATTGGTCCAACATTAAAGGTTTGAAATTTGAAACAATAAAACAACCTAAGGGTTAAGTATGTTTAGAGGAAGGCATAAATACAAAAGGGATAAATCCAAACTATATGGAGTGGGTAAAGATTTAAAACTGAGTGGGAGTGGTTGCAACATTAATGAAGGCCATGTGGAGGCCTTGTGGTCACCTCCCAAGTAGGCTAAGGTAGAAAAAGTGATTTTCTATGGTTTCAAAACCGTATTGTTGCATACCAAGATGGATGAGGGGAGCATTTTCCCTGGTTGGGGTTTTCATTGGTAGAGGCATGGGAAGTGGGTTAAAGGGTCACCATGTTTGCTTCAGTATGAGCCCCTTCCCTTGTAGCATATACTCTAGTTGTTTTTGTTTTTATTAACTACAATAATTTCTAATCACTGACTAGTTTCGTGGCAGGTTGGAACTGTGTTGGAGTAGGCTCACAAATAAGAGAAAAGAAGACCATCAGAACAAACCTAGTAAGCCCATGTTTAGGAGTCCTTTGCACCTGGTTGGTCATTTTGCATTTTTGAATGGATTTGGGGATGTGTTGTTTAGTGATTAAGGGTTTTCTATTTAGATGTTACCATGGTTTGTAATAACAAATGATGCTCAGGAAATTCATGGGGTTTAATGTATTAATGAAATGGTGCTAAGAAATTTTGTGGGATTTTAATGATTATGAGAATATTCAGGCATTTGATTAATTTTTAATTTTTAATTCAATTGTGGGTGAAATACTACCAAACCTATCTAAACCTATTGCTAGAAATACATAGTTGTAATGTTCGTTCTTATGTGCTATGTATTGTTTTAATATTTGTTTTAGTTGGCTGAATGATTAGGTAAATCATGGGTTTTATAATCTTTGTGTTGTTTTATGTTTATGAATGCTCTGTGAGCATTATGGAGTATCTGGGAAATTGTATTTTCATTATGGTGGTGATGGGTTGTGTTAATAGTGCCATTGCCAGCAATGGCATTGTTTGTAATTATTGTTGGATTGGAAGATCTTATGTTTGCTTCGCTTCTATAAAGAAGAAAAGGGAAAACCCTAGCTTTGTTTTCTTATTTGGCATGCCAACGGTTGAGGCATAGACAGTGATTGAAGCTATTATGGGATTTAGTGTTTAGTTTGATATCGTGATACCCTAGTTTAACCTATGTGGATGGTTATGATTTTTTTTTTTAATGGTTTAAGCAGGATTTCAACTAATACTATGTGTATTTTATGGAGTTATATTTGTAGTTATGGAAATGTTGATATTGTGGCTTTGATATTCAAGAGATCCAACCTACGTGAATATATTAGGCTTAGCATTGACATACAAACGTTTATGTAAATGATAGTTTATTTATTGGCTAAATTTGTAACCCTGCATGGATTATTTGTAATAGATGCTAAGAATTTTTATTCTAGATTTATAAACAGAGCTCCGACACGACCTTTCTTTGTTGGAGTGAAACTTCGCTTGGAAAATGATTATGTACTATATTTTTAAATGGTGAAATAATTGTTTGATTTTTAAAGGGTTTCGTTTCTAGGATCTATGATTCATATGTTTGGGGGTTTCTGTGTGGATTCAATGCTGTATAAGAATTTTGGAACTAATTTATAAGGACTTAATCCTAGATTCTAACCTAATCCTAATACTTTTATAAAATATTTGGAAATAAATTATCATAATCCTTATAAGAGATTAATCCTAGATTCATTCCTAAACCATAAAGCATTTAAAAGCATTTATTCAGTTTTATGAAGGATGATTTACAGCTTTCAATACAAAATATGATAACTGAAATCTCATCCTATAAACATATTCAAAAGAATAAATGAAATATGATATCGGATAAGCCTCTTACCTGTAGTTGTGTAGCTTGCAATAGCTCTATCACCTTGCACACTTCATCACAAAATTAATAGGAAATACTCTATTTCTGACCCGTGAAATGATAACCAGATGACCTTAAAACTTCCACGTTCCTCCCAACATTGACCTGGAACCATTCCTGGTTCTTAATCGAATCCCCCCGAGCTGGCTCCGACATGGAAGAGAAAACTAAAACACCTAAGGATGAGGCAAATGGTCTTATGAAATTAGGCTTTGTATTCGCTAAGTACTAGGTTTGGAAGTCTTCTCAAATCCAATACAGGAATAATGACTGCTTCCATGCGCTCTCATATTTCTTGCTTTTATAAATATTCTTTGGAAAAAGGGGCAATTGGTTATCTTGAGTTAAATCAAGATTTAAAATAATTTCTTGAAATTAACTCTTATTTTGATTTTTATGTAATGTATATTAATTTTCAATAACTAGGAATTTTTATTAGTTCCTACTTGAGTTTAGAAAATAATTTTTATTTATATGTTTAGTTTATAATATAATATATACATAGACTTTTACTTATTACTCTTGTTATCTTTATTTCCTTTCGCACACACACACACACATATTATTCTCATAAGTGTATGTAGACTTCACTTAGATCGTTAGCCTATATTTATTAAAAACACCATTGTATAATATATATATATATATATATATATATATATATATATATATATATAGAGAGAGAGAGAGAGAGAGAGAGAGAGAGAGAGACTTACTTATTAAATTTAATCATCTATTATTATCCATGCATTAAATAGCATAAATGTTTATTCGATGCTTCCTTAGTGTATGTTAATTCTTTTAACAAGGCCTCATGCTGGGTTTGTTCAGTCAACTAGGATAGGTAGCCCTAGATTTCGTTGCATGTTGGATTACCTCTTATTCGTGGTAGTATTTTGTAGTCCTTAATGAGAAATAGATTTTGATTTCAATTAATCAACTTAAATAAGTATGATCAAGCTTAGTGCTATTCAAATTCTTTCCAACTCAACACCCTTAATTAAATCAACCCCTAGTGTTATTCAAAGCTTATGCTCAACACTATCAAATGAGAGTTACACTAGTGGAATTCCAAAGCTGTTTTTCTCAACACTAGTACTAGGATGCATTTGTACAATACACCTAGGGATACAATGGCCAAATATTTGATGCTCCAGAGCTTATGCTCAAGATCATGTTGGAGTAATCCAGGGATTAAGACCAACACTTTCATCCTTTACTTGTTGGGATTGACTATGTGCTCCATATTTATGCTCAACATATAGTGTCATAACCCATGTGCTCTAGGGATTATGACCAACACTTTTATCCTTTACTTGTTAGTGTTACCTATGTGGTGCCTATGTGCTCCAGATATTACGCTCAACACATAGCCTCGTAACCCCTATGCTCCAGGGATTATTCCCAGTACATCATAGAAATCTATCAGGTATATCAATCTTCTACAAAATACATCACAAACAGACCATCTCAGTATATTAGGGCTTCTTCCCAATCAAATAATAAATAAATCAAGAAAATCAGGGCCTATTCCCAGTACAACAAAAATAGTCCTTGTCCAATAGGGTCTATTCCCAATATAAAATCATATAACAAAACCGTAACACATGTACATTGGAGCTTATGCCCAATATATCTATATAACCAACATAAATCATGTGCAGTGGGGCATACACCCAATATAAAATATAACATCAAAGTAAGTCATGTGCAGTGGGGATCATGCCCAATATAATCAAGGTCAAAATTCAGGATATTACATCCCTCCCCTCTTAGAACAACACCGTCCCAATGTTCGAGGGACTAGAAATGAAATAATGAAACAAGACATGATAAGCGTTTTTCATGGTGGTTTCATTTTCCCATGTGGCCTCATCAGGCCCAAAGTGCTTCCATTTTACTTTTAGATGGACAATAATTCACTTAAGAGTTGTACTTCCCTTTTATCCAAAATGTGAAGGTGCTCTCGCATAAACTCCCCTTCAGGTTCCACTTGTAGCAAGGACCAATCAATCACACGTTTAGTATCATAGAAATTTTTCTTTAATAAATATGTGTGAAAAAAATTATAAACCTTTATGTGAGCAGGTAAAGCTAATTCATACTCCATTGGACCTTTTTTGGCCAATATCAGAAAGGTTCCACAAATATTGGTGCCAACCTTCTGCACCTCCCCAAGATCAATGAGCTTTTTTTTGCTTTTACTTTTAAATAAACATGTTCATTGACTTAGAAATCTTTATCCTTTCTCTTTTTATCCACACAACGTTTCTAGCGGTCTTGTACCTATTTTATATTTTGTTGCACTTTGGTGACTAATTGTTCTAGGTATTTCAGTAAATATGTCCTTAGCATGAGTCTGTCCACCTCTCTATCCCAAGTCACTGGTGTCCTACAATTTTTTCCATAGAGTACCTTGAATGGACTCATTTTGGTGGAGGTATGGTACTTATTGTTATATGAAAACTCTATGAGGTGCATATAACCCTTCAACTTTGTGGGATTATTGATTACATACATTCTAAGGGCATTCTCCAAAATTTTAGTTACTCATTCCATCTGTCCATCTTTCTACATGTGGTAGGCGGTACTAAATTTTAATTATGCCTCTAAGCTGAAGAATAAATATCTACAGAAGTTCTTGGGTATCCCATGCAATCGAAATATTTCTTTTAGGAAAATGTCTGCAATGTGAAATACTTTGTATGTTGACTTTACTAGAATAAAGTGTGCCTCTTTGGACAACTTATCGACTACTAAAAGAATGGAATCATGTTTTTTATTTCTATTTGGTCTTCCCATAAAGAAATACATAATGATAACCTCCCATTTCCATTATGTAATGGGTAACGGTTGTGGAAACCCTGAAGGATGTTGGTGCTCTGCTTTGACCAGTTGACACTCTTGGCATTTTACGATGAATAGTGGTATGCTGTCCTTTAAATTAGGCCAAAAAAGTGTTTATTCACTGTTGATATCATGTTTTGATATCCTGGGTGTCCCGAGTAGGGATTTCGATGAAACTCTATTAGAATGTTGGACCTGATGTCTTCTCCATCCATGACATAGAGTCTCTCTTTATACCACAATAATCCTAACTCGTCTACGTTATATTCCTTCTATTTTTGGAATAACCTATGCTCATGAATCTTTTTAAGGAACTCAACATAGAAATGACCAACTCTGATTTCTGTTCTAATCCTATCATGCAAGTTTAAATCAGTTTGGCTCAAAGTTACCTCATGTAACATATGAGCTCGTCGACTTAAATCATCAACGATTTTTTTTTCCTTTCCTTTTATTATCTTTAATTTGAAGTGGTACTCTCTAAGGAAGGCCAACCATCTAGACTTCTTGGCGTTTAAAGATGGCTGGTCAAATAAATATCTTAGACTCATGTTGTCTATCTTTAGGAGAAACTTCTTGCCCATGTGATAGTTCCTCCACATATTCAAGGTCTCGATGATGGCCTCTAGCTCAGGATCGTGTGTGGGATAGTTTTGTTCATTTTCTTTTAATTTATGTGATTCATAACAGATTGTGTAGTCATTTTGCATGAGGACTCCACCAAGTCCTTCCTTGCTCGCATCTATGCAAACAATGAAATCACCATCGAGATCTGCAATTCGTAGTATAGGTGCAATAGTCAAGATTTGTTTTATCTTTTGGAATATTTCTTTAGACTTGGTCATCCACAGGAATTTTTTTTCCTTCATAAGGTTTTATTTTACCCAAAATGTATCCTATTTGAAAAAAGACCAAAATATTCCAGGAATCTTTCATATTTTGGGCATAATGTTTCGCATGTAACTGAGAATGGGCGGAATTTGTACCATTGGAAAGATATTGAAATTATCTAAAACTTTAATGTTTTTATTTTTTCTTAGGCCGTTTTAGTAACAAATCACCTTTTAAAAGACGTTTTTTTAAAAGGATATTTTAAAAGGTGCTTTGTTACTAAAACTTTCACCCTGGACAAATGGTAAGGAATTAGAAAAACTTGAAACGGAAAAAGGTATAGATAATTTCAAAACATTTCCAATGGTTCAAAGTCCTCCCAATTCTGAGTTATGAGCAAAACGTTATACCCAAAATAAAAAATATTCCAATAATCTTTTCACTTTTTATTAAATAGGATACATTATAGAAGAGGGTAGAATGTTATGTTCTTTCGTAAGGAGGTCATGGGACAATCAATCCTTGAAAATTTATCAATGAACTTTCGACAGTAACCCACTAGTCCCAAAAATGACCTAATGTCTATGACACAAGTAGGGTAGGCCATTCCTCAATGGCTTTAATATTTTTTTGGTCGACGGCTCTCTCTTTTTCGAAAATAATGTGACCTAGGTATTGTATCTATGGTTTGTAAAAGTCACACTTGATAAACTTGGTGTAAATTTGTTGTTCCCGTAGCACTTGTAATGCTATTCAGATATGTTCCTCATGTTATTCCTTACTCTTTGAGTAAACTAGTATATCATCTATAAATACTAATACAAGCTTATCCATGGCCGGTGTGTTGGTTAGTACAAAAGGAATTGCCACAAACTCATAATCACCATATCATGCACATAAAATTACCTGGTACGTTTATTAGCCCGAAACGCATTACTGTTGAAATATTGTAACTTCGAAGAATATTCTATATGTATCTTTTGTGGTCCCCGAGGGTCCTATCGAGAGAACCACTTGTATTACTTTGTATCTCGATGCTTCTAATCGGAAGAACTAATAATAGTCATGAGGTAGTCCCCTCTAATTGTAAATATGGGTCATTAGCACCCCAGTGTGGTTACTTGAGCCTACATGTGTAACTCGAGCCTACATGATTAACTCGAGCCTACATGTCAGATGAGTTAATTAAAGTGAGCGGATGAATATAAATAGAGCTGTGGTGCTCCTCATTTGGACACACACACTCTCACTTGTGTAGCGTATTAGTGGAGATGAGAGAAGTAGCTGGAGAAGGAGGAGGATCAGGATTTGATCTCCTTGTTGGTTTTACCTTTTATCTTTTTGGGGCATCTATATTGAGGAATATTTTGCTGGGTTTTTCCCTTTAGGGTTTTCCCAGAATAAATATTTGTGTTCCTTTTATATGGTTGTTCTTGTCTATCTTTCAATGATCCTATTTATATGCTTTTGTTATGAAATTGAAATGAAATACTAATGGTCTTAGCTAAGCATATGAAAAATTCAACATGGTATCAGAGCCACCCTAAAAGAAGACATTGTGCAGCTACAGAATCTAGGGATTCTTAATTTTTGGTTCTCTCTCCACAATTTATCAGCAAAAGAAGGCAAGGCCGACTCTCCATTGAAGGACGCATCTTTATGTCGAAGCGGAATTCGATTTCGAGCATTTTTAGTTTTTGGTGCAGGAAATTAGGGCTTCTTACAAAAGAAGAATTTTTGAGTGAGCCCAGCATAGGATTTCTCTCCTCATCAAAATATAAGTTTAGAGACTTGGATCAATATTTTTGGTTGGGTGAAACTCTGGGAAAGTCAAACCCTAGTTTGACCCCGAGCTAGAAAAACCCTAAATACTAAAACTACTAAGTTTTGGTACATTCGATATATCCTAAGATTGGAGATGGTTCAGGAGCTAAAAATTATAGAGGCCCAATATAAAAACCTGATGTACATTGTATCCAAAATTTAGCCTCATATTCACTATATTCTGGGAGATATGATTCCTCCAACTTAGGGTTCTAGCCTCTTCCAGAATTCATATCTAAACAGGACACCTGGGGAGAATTGCTATAGATTGGGCTAAAGAGGTCCAAATGGAATTCCTGAAGATGTTCTATAAATAGCACGGACTGTAATGTTTTTGGTCCAAATTTCAGAACCAGAATATGAAAAAGTGACATGTGGTAGGCTGTACAACTTCGTTGTTCTGAATAGTCTTGTAACATGTCACCTTGGGAAAAGGATCATAAATCTCAATTGGTGAAACAAATTATAATTAAACCTGTGGTTTTGGATTAGAGAAATTCGAGGTTACAACATTGCAAAATTTTAGACATATATGAGTAGTAATTTCGGAGATATCACAGAAACAGTGACAGGCATTTCTGTAGAAGAAATTGGAAAACTAGGGCTTCCTGTTCCGGGAACTTCCCTCCACTGTTTTCAGAAAAGGAGTACATTGCATAGCTCCATTTGAAGAGATATATATTTCTATCTAATCAGATCTAAAAGATTCCAAGTTTTGAAAATTAGGACTTGTTGGCCTGTTTTTCTGACCTAGGCCAACAAGGAGATTATGCCCACAAAATCAGCTTAAAGTAGGGTCCGGTGTGTTTGGAGTAGAAAAATATCGCAGGTTATGGTTCTGTTACCAGCTGAATTTTCTCTTAAGGAGAAACTAAAATTCAGCAAAAATCTATCCTAATGTTATTTCTGTCTAAATAGATCCTAAAAAATTATTTTCAACTACCTAAGTTGTCCTATAATTGCTTTCATAAGGAAAGTCTTTGATTTTTGAAGAGTTTTCTGAATGTAAAGACTATTTAATATTATTCTAAGAATTACACAAATTTGATTTAACAGCTATTAAATGTAATTATACTAGGATAATAATAACTATACTATCTTAACTGTCCTATCTATCCTATCTCAGCTGAGAGCGATTTTAAATATTATATTAATTATTAATTAATCTAATATGAACAGAAAGATAGCAATGACATGCCCACCTATTTCAAACAAACAACGACATCTTCTTAAAAACTATTTATAACAGCAGAAATAAAAGAAACTATAATTTAAATGTGTGCCTGTAAAATATACGATTTTACAGGCATGCACAAAAGGCTGTCATTACCTGTAAATCATGTAACTGAAAATGGAAATAATCATTCAGTTCTCTTTTTCAAATCAACCACTTCACCGATCGGGGTCAAAAAAAATTATGACCTAAAATATGGGCGGGAAATCTCCCAATCGAAAGTCGAAAATACATGGACATCGGCAGACGAGTGCTTTCCATAGCCGCAATGGCGGAAGATAAAAGACTATAGTCATGCGACTAAAAGACCAGCCCGCATTGGTGGGCGGTGCACTTTACGTTTCAAGTGATTAGTTTCTTTAGGAGCCGCAATGGCGGAATGTAAAGGACATCACGCCCCGCCATGTAAAGTCTGAATTGAAAAGGTAGTTCTTTCTACGGCCACAACAACGGAAGATAAAACCCAAGGATCGATGAAACAACAAAGCAGAACGTAAAGATCAATACAATAATGGGGGGGTTTTGTAGTTTGTCGTCTGCAACTGCGGATAAAGTAGTAGCAAAATGTTTCGATGTGAAAACCAAAAGTTAGCCAATGGAGACAAGCGCGTCGGAAAAATTTAGTTGTTTCAATCACCGATGAGTTTATGATCCATGGAACTCGTAGTGGGATCGCTATCCGACCACTGATGAACGACGGAGGGAATTAGACGTTCTAGCCGCCGAAACATCAGAAATTTTGATAAAACTATACATATGAAAATTTCAAATGATACTCATTTATTTGCTTTTCACTAACTATATATATACAATTTCACAAAATAATGATAAGATATTAAGTTACAAATGGGATATGAACCTTTAGGTTTAATAAGAGTTTTAATTTAAGAATTCATCTTTAGTTCTAGGATTTCCAGAACTTAAAATATCTTATCAATAACCAGCTTCAAACAAATCCAAAACGTGTTTTCGTTGAACCCCGATTAGCATACTATCTCTTTAAATTTCTTAAATTATATATATAATCATATAGATTAATAAATAAAATTGATTATATAAAAATTTATGAAACTTACAGCTGCTAATTATCAAGTTGATAAAAAAAAATTCATCAGCTTCTAATATGTTACTTGACTCTTCTACAAATGAGAGTACTTTCAGAATCAAAGATTCTGAAGGCACTCTTTATAATTTTTAATAGGTAAATAATAAAAGAGAGCCGATCTCCCTTCATCTTAATGAAAAATGAAGGGGTTGTTGCTGACTGCCAACAAATGGCAACGACCTGGGTGAACTAGTTATCTTTGCTCATACAACTTACAATGATATAAACAAAATCTTAAAACTTATTGAAAACAATCAAAATTTCTTTATCTAAATAAAAACCATTATTTTATTCATATTCATAAGTATAACTCAGAAATATTCCATCTTTTGAAACAAAAATCTAGTTAGGGATAAACTTAAAAATATCTTGATCGAAACATAGTACTTCATAGTAATAATAACCTGCACCATCAGCATATAGAAATATACTTTTCTGAAAAACTTTCCAGAATCTGTTCCATAAACATAATAATTTTCTTTTTGTTTGCTTTTTCTTTTCTTTAAACAATAATTCTAACTAAAGACTACTATCTAGGTATGGTGTCCCAATGTGATAGTATCATTCACGAGAGCTGTCTGAAATAAGCAAGCCGGCTCGTGATGAGACTTCTTGTCTTTTAATTTTTAAATCAAAAGCCATCATCCTAGTGATCACAAATGAAGTTATTCCATACAACACTAATGATCATGACTAGGCTGGCTCGTGATGAGACCTCCTATTCTTCAGTCACAATTTATATTTTCTTTATTCATTTTTATCTTTTAAATTTTATAAAATGAGAGATCATTATCCAACATGGTGACCAAATGGTAATGTCAGTCATTAATATCACTAGAAGATGAATTAGCTGGCTCGTGATGAGACCCCTTATCTTTTGGTTTTTAAACCAAAAGCCATTACCAGTTTCTTAATAATGTCATGCTAGTGATATTTGTGATTCTGATTAGACCGACTTATTACTAAGACCTTCCGTCTCTCACTTTAGCATTTTATTGAATGGAATAAATTCTAAAAAAATTTCATATTGTAAACACTTTTGAAGACTAATGGTAGAGATCTGTAGGAGTTTTTCAAAAGTATAAGCTTCGAAAAAGACATTAATAATCTATCTCCATTTTATATAAAGAAAATAAAAAGGTGAGGAATAATCTGAGCAACACTTACAAATAAAACAATGATAGGTCTTTTATAGATTTAAGAAACCTTGATCATCCTGAACAAATTTTAAAAGATTTCAGTCTAGTGTGATAATTTTTCAGGCTGATGAGCAAACTGACTTTTTAACTTGAAGATTCATTTATTTACATTTATCTCTTCAGCTTCTAACTAAAGATTATTGACTGACTAGCTCAGTTCATAAGAAATCTTTCAAGGCTAGGAGTGATTCAGTCACAGTAACAACATTTGATATGGCAAGAAACTCCTTACAATGGTTTCCCTTAAAGATATCAGGTTGATTAGTAGAGAAACATATGAACACCCAACAGTGTGCCATCAAAGAATTATTTATCTACAATTCTCCCTCAAAAACAAAGAGGAAAAGTAAAAAGATGAAAAATATTAAATTTACTACTGAAACCAATCAACGAAACAAATTTTAAGAAAAAATCACTAATTGAACCAAAACACTCAAAAAGATAGAATCTGATCTAATCCAAAATTCAACCAAAAGGTATGTATTGAAATCCAAAAGAAAAATTTATCGAAACTTTAACTGAGAGTTGAAGAAGGTAAATAAGATCAAAAAAACAAATTTTAAGATATGATCACTCTCTATGTGATGAGCTATACAAAATAATGTAAAAATCATAAAATTATGAAATATGTAAGAAATAACGACAAATCTCCTAATATTAAAATTGACCACAATATAAAGATTTAAAGTTTAAATAAATGTCAAAAATAGAAAATAGGAGACACAAATACGTATGTCAGAATGGTGATTTTCACAAATAGTATCATAAACTTATTATTGATGTAAAGTTTCGAAAATATTTGAATATTGCAGAATCATTCAATTCTTAAACTATCTCTTCTTTCTTTTAGGACTCATTTAATTAATCGATGAGAAGATTAAGTTGAATCCTTTTATTCATCATTATTTACAAAAGGAAAAATAAAATGGTTTAAGTTGTACATTTTTGTGAGAATAATTACAAAGTGAGCAAGATGTAATGATTACAACTCTTTATTTTGAAAAATAAAGATGAAAAATAAAAATGAAAAACCTAAAAGAAAATGGTCATAACAAAATCTTCTAAATAAAAGATAATCAAAGAAATAAAGAAGATTTGTAAGAAACTAATTATTTCAAAAAGCAAGATATCAACTCAAAATCTAGTCAATATGTACAAGGCTGAGGTGATAAGAAATCCAATTATCTAGGTCTCAAAAGTGAAAACGAAAAGAAACCAAGTGAAACCAAACTCAATATTAATTCCCTTCGATGATTAAATTAATTTGTGCAAATCATTATTACTTTCATGTCACAACTTCACTAAGCATCATAATCGAATGAAAGAAAATTCTTAAATCGAAGATCAACACGTAATAATATTTTACACAAATTTAATTGATCTGAAATTATAAAACAATTTTCCATACCCTCAATTATATTTATCTTAATTTGTGGTGTGATAATATCAAAATAAGACTTTTCCTTAATTATAAATATGGCAAGTATTCATAGAAAAGCCTAAATTATTAATTTTAAAAAATGATCGATTTACAAAAATTTAGAGAAATATTCATCAAAACAATATTTATGAGCAAACTCGGGAATTGGCATGAATGATTTAGAAAATTCAAGGAGTTGATTTAGCAAACTCATTTCAAGAGAAAATAAAAAATTGAATGATAAAAGAAATAACCATAAGGCTAGTCTACACATTTTAAATAAATTGATGGATGCCACTGTAATAATTTAAATATAGTCTAAAAGTGTATAATTAATGACCTCCTCCCACAATTGTGTAAAATAACCTAATGATAGATTTATCATTACTGAATTATTGTAAATTTATGATTTCTCACAATTAATACCAAAATTCAATACTTCAAAGTTTAAAAAGATAAATAACAAGTATGCAAATTTTGAAATGGAAATAATATAAAGAATTCACTTCCCTGATGTAAGGCCGTACTCATATTCATGCATTCCCGATTGTATCACTTGCTTCAAAACGCTTTCTAACTTGTCAATCCAACCAAGTGTACCTGACCGAAAATTAAGTAGAAATCAATTTATCCTTAGCAGAAAACTATTGAGCTGATTAATAAATATATACATTCTTATATTTACTACTATGTGTGAAATCAAAACTAAAAACTAAGAAGTAAAGAAAAATAAAAGAAACTTCTCTATCTTATTCCTAGTCTTATTTTATGTACACTAAAATCAAATATACAATCATAATTAGGTAAAGTCAAAAAGCGAATGAAGCCATTGAAGCATTTGTAATCCTGCAAAATAAAACATATCAAATAATAATAATATGAATTGAAATGCTTCATACTGAAAAATAGAAAGTATTAAATCAGAACTTATATTTACAAAAGGAAGAAGAAGATGACATGAAAATCTTTTAAAATATGACTCTTCCAACCATGCATAAATTGGATCATAAAAAGAAGATTGGAGGAGATCTAAAACTTCTGAAGATTCAATGGAATGTGTGATAGAAAATTCATCACGATAGTAATCAAAAAGTGGCATGTCGAGATTATGATCAAAGGATCCAGGAGAAGTTAAAGTAGAGGATATATTTTGTAAGGAAGCATCATCATCATAAATTTGAAAATCAAATTTTTACATTACCTTAGAGTAAGCACTTTCTCTTTGAAATTCATGAGATTTTGACGATCCAATTAATTTACAATTGAAAAGATTAGTATCGCAAAAATCTAAAATATTATAAGAAATGGTTTTATCTTCTAACTTAACTTCTTCAATATTATTGTATGCATGAGATTCATGAGCGATATTTATAAAATTATTTTCCTCATCAATATCTTAAATAGAAAGATTTTCCTCATTCTTATACAACAAATCACTTTGCATAGGAACTGACCATAGTGTTTGTATATTAGTATTTGGACATGAACTATAATCAGTAAATAGATCTGGATATAAAGCATGATAACTTTCCAAATGTTGAAAATTAGATGTTCCCCTTTTCATAGGACAATCTTGATTAACTGATCCAAGAGAAAAATCACTGTCCATATTCTGATTCGTTGATATATTTTGTGAAGGAATGAGATAATTTTATTCAATTTGAGAAGAAGAAAATGCAAAATCATGATTTATGCAACTATCATCCAAAGATTTGATTTTAGTTCCTAAAATCATCGATTCCTTTTCGACTACAGTTGTTTGAACAAGAGAAAGATTTTTAATGTAAGTATCGAATTTAAATTCTTTTGTTCTTGAAATTGTATATTAGAAGATCCTAATATTTGTTGACGTTCAACAATTTTAGTGTCAAAATTTGGACCAATAAAATTAGACCTTGAATCAATATTAACCGATGAAGTGATGCAACCATCAATATGCATATCATCAATTTGAAGCTTTTCATTACTTGTTTGATCATATAAAGTTGAATGAGAATCAAGAAATAAAAATAAATATGTTATTTCTTCTGCAGAAAGTTGATCTTTCTCATGGAATCTAAAATGCATTGACATAAATCTTGCAAAGAAAGTACTAGTAGATTCACCTTCCTGTTTGCGAAGATTTTCGATCTCATACCTCAACTCTTGATAATTATAATCCTCATGCGCATCAATAAACATCTCCATGAAATGTTTCCATGAATGAATGGATTTAGTTGGTAACATTTCAAACCAGCCTCGAATTCTTCTTTTGAAAGTGACAGTAAAAAGCCTACAAATCTTACTCTCACATGCTATACGATAATGGTTACAAATATCTATAAATTCAGTGAGATGTTTCAAAGCAGTCATTTTACCTTCTCCATCAAAACTTAACCTTTGCAAGAGATTTACTGCACTTTCATAAATACCTCCAGCAGGCTCAGGCATGCTGAAAGCATGTTCTAAAACAGTAGTAGGAGCCATTTTGAAAATAGATCAAAATTTAAAAGAAATAGCTCAAAAGGGCTTACTTGCCGATCGGCCCTCCTTCTAGCGCCATTTGTTGGCCTGTTTTTCTAACCTAGGCTAACAAGGAGATTATGCCCACACAATCAGCTTAAAGCAGTGTTCGGTGTGTTTGGAGTAGCAAAATCTCGCAGGTTATGGTCCTGCTACCAGCTGAATTTTCTCTTAAGGAGAAACTAAAATTCAGCAAAAATCTATCCTAATGTTATTTCTGTCTAAATAGATCCTAAAAAATTATTTTCAACTACCTAAGTTGTCCTATAATTTCTTTCTTAAGGAAAGTCTTTGATTTTTGAAGAGTTTTCTGAATGTAAAGACTATTTAAAATTATTCTAAGAATTACACAAATTTGATTTAACAACTATTAAATGTAATTATACTAGGATAATAATAACTATACTATCTTAACTGTCCTATCTATCCTATCTCAGCTGAGAGCGATTTTAAATATTATATTAATTATTAATTAATGTAAGATGAACAGAAAGATAAAGGGTAGGATCTAAATAGAAATATTTAAGCCATACACACTAAATCATTTTGCTACAAAATAACTTATCAGAAAAACTGAGATAAACGATTACTTCAAATTTTCTGAAGTGTCTAATTAATTAATAACTAATAACCAACATTAGATATTTGAATAAGAGATAATGATCAGTATGAAATCACTGTAAAAATACAAATGATATCTAACAGACATAAATATATATCCTTATATCTTGAATTTACAGTAGAAACACTAATAAATTCAGTCACAACGACATATTAATTCAAATATAATATTGGGCTGACAAAGTGAAATACTGATTAATAATCACAAGCATAACAAAGTACATTGTATTAATATTAAAATAGAAGATCATATACTGAAATATAAAGAGTATCCAAAACAATACCAGTCACGATATCAACTTGGAGATTTGCAGTCACATCCCAGATCCAAAGATAAAACTTCAGCCAAGAACAAGACTAGCATCAAAATAGTATTTCAAGTATTTTTACTTCAGTCACTCCATCCCTTTACAATAAGTTTTTCAGAGTTTTTATAACAAAGGTTAATAACTGCCTTTCCTCATTCTATGCAACTAAAGCTAAAAATAAACCATAAGTCCATTCACTATAGAACATCTAGGACTTAATGCTTTTAAACATCATTTTCTTCAATAGTGCACCTACCATCTGAATTATCGATTCTGTAACTGCTTTCTTATCTTCAAATGTCAATTTGTCCATGCAACAACTATTATTTGACATCTAGCATCTAGATCATTCGATTTTGGAACAAATTCATCATTTGCTGGAAAAATATAAATGAGGAGAACATCATCAAAATCGAGGATCCATCTAATTATGACACCTGAAACATTTGCTGGCTTAAAGGGACTGGCCAATTCGTGGCTGATTTGAAATTCCAGTCACTATTGAACAGCCACATCTTCCAACCGAAATCCAGGATGTTAGATACGTCCTGAAACTGTGCAGGATAGCAATGACATGCCCACCTATTTCAAACAAACAATGACATCTTCTTAAAAACTATTTATAACAGGAGAAATAAAAGAAACTATAATTTAAATGTGCGCCTGTAAAATCTGTGATTTTACAGGCATGCACAAAAGGATGTCATTACCTGTAAATCATGTAACTGAAAATGGAAATAATCATTAAGTTCTCTTTTGCAAATCAACCACTTCGCCGATCGGGGTTGAAAAAAAGTATGACCTAAAATATGGGCGGGAAAGCTCCCAATCGGAAGTCGGAAAGACATAGACATCGGCAGAAAGTGCTTTGCACAGCCGTAACGGCGGAAGATAAAATACTACGGTCATGCGACTAAAATACCAGCCCGCATCGGTGGGTGGCACGCTTTACGTTTTAGGTGATTAGTTTCTTTGGGAGCCGCAATGACGGAACATAAAGGGATTTGGGAGCCGTAATGACGGAACGTAAAGGACATCACGCCCCGCCATGTAAGGTCTAAATCGGAAAGGTAGTTCTTCTGCGGCCACAACGGCGGAAGATAAAACCCAAGGATCGATGAAACAACAAAGCAGAACATAAAGATCAATACAATAATCAGGGGGTTTTGTAGTTTGTCGTCCGCAACTACGAAGAAAGTAGTAACAAAATGTTCCGATGTGAAAACCAAAAGTTAGCCGATGGAGACAAGTGCGTCGAAAAAATTTAGTTGTTTCAATCACCGATGAGTTTATGATCCGTGGAACTCATAGTGGGATCGCTATCCGCCGTTGTGGATGTTTAGTAGACTGTCCTTCCGATGATCAAGGCATCTGACCACCGATGAATGACGGAGGGATTTAGACATTCTAGCCGCCGAAACATCAGAAATTTTGATAAAACTATACATATGAAAATTTCAAATGATACTCCTTTATTTTCTTTTCACTAACTATATATATACAATTTCACAAAATAATGATAAGATATTAAGTTACAAATGGGATATGAACCTTTAGGTTTAATAAGAGTTTTAATTTAAGAATTCATCTTTAGTTCTAGGATTTTCAGAACTTAAAATATCTTATCAATAACCAGCTTCAAACAAATCCAAAACGTGTTTTCCTTGAACCCCAATTAGCATACTATCTCTTTAAATTTCTTAAATTATATATATAATCATATAGATTAATAAATAAAATTGATTATATAAAAATTTATGAAACTTACAGCTGCTAATTATCAAGTTGATAAAAATGTTTTCATGAGCTTCTAATATGTTACTTGACTCTTCTACAAATGAGAGTACTTTCAGAATCGAAGATTCTGAAGGCACTCTTTATAATTTTTAATAGGTAAATCATAAAAGAGAGATGATATCCCTTCATCTTAATGAAAAATGAAGGGGTTGTTGCTGACTGCCAATAGGGCTTCTCTGACAAACCCTAGATCAACTGGCTCGAGAAGCAGGACGAACACCTCAAATCAGTAAGATCTAGTCTTTTTCTATTTGCATTTGAGGTTCTCATTTCAAAGTGATATATCACATAAGATTGATAATAAGCTTGGTGAAGTTGACAACTTCCAAGCATGGAAGTATTTGATCTCTTTGAAGAAAATGAATTGGACACCTACATGAGTAGAGAGGTTCTAGTTCTAGAGGGAGATGAGGCTCAAATCCTTACACCAGAAGAACTTGGTCAATGCTAAGAAGATCATTATTGATTCAGTCACGGATCAACTTGTACCACAAGTGTCTTCCCTAAAGACACTGAAAGAGATGTTTGATTCCTTGACCAAGCTATTTGAAGGAAAGAACATAAATCAGAAGATGGCTTTGAGAAAACAGTTGAAGAATGTGAAGATCCAGAATGCAGAACATCTTGAAGCAGTAGAAAAAGAAGCGGAGAATGCAGAAGTGGTGATAGCCACCTTGAATGGTCTCCCAGGATCATAGAATTCATTCATTCAAGGAATGTGTTCCAGAAGGAAGTGATTACTTTCAACAGACTCTGGGAAGAAGAAGAAAGATGGGAGCAATTAAAGATCAAGCTCTCACCATTCAAAGAAGATCCCTCAAGCGATGAGGAATATGAAGAACTCAATTCTTGAAGAACCTCTTATTCATCTTATCATTTGGATAAGAAATGATCATTTCATGAATGAAGAAGATGATAAAGCAGAATGATCAAGATGGAGTCTACCCACGAAACAAATAAAAGAGAAGTATTCAATTGTCATTTCATGATATTGTTTTGTTATACATTTGAATATATTTAGTTGATGTGTTATGCATGATAGACTATTTGCATTAATGACAGTATGCTACTAATATGCATGTGATGGGTAAGTAGCTCATGATGCTATACATCTCTCCATTGCTACTTATATAGAATGAAACCTCTTTGCTGACATATTGGATTAGTGCACAATCTCAAAGATGTCATGGTAGATATGGAAGGCATCTAGAAAGTTTCTATGAGATATGGATGAATGTTGTATTGACTAAACAATTGCATGATGCATAAGAATTTGTTGGTATGCATATGTTTTATGAAATAGTTCTAACCATGCAACTGGTGCATTTGAATTGTAGGAAAGGTCCTATACAACCTCCTACAAGAAAAGAAGGATGAGACTTGTTCCGAAGAACAAGTGATGACAATTCAAGATTCACTCCAAATTTGAAGCTCCCAGGGTCAAAGACACCATGATGGAAGAAAGAGCTTTAGAGAGCGGTATATCCACCTCAAAGGATGAATACCACCATGGGTATGAGAGATAACTCAAGATGAAGAAAAGAATGCTATGAAAGAAGCTATGATCAAAGAATAACAGTTTATCATGGGAATGATGTATGTGATATGATTTATAGACATAAAGGGAAGTACGTAGTATCTTCCATATGGATCTACAAGAACAAGTGTACAAAGCAAGGTTCCTGATTTGCCTCAGAAAGAATAGACTATGACATGACATACTCTATTGACAAGTATATATCAAGAATAGAACCACCTGTACAGAATGAAGAGGGAATATGATACTCCACTTCAGGGGGAGTGACTACAGAAGATATCTGAGTTCGACACGGTACGACATGATGGACAGCTTCTTGATGGATTGAGACTTTACCAAGAGGAAAGTGGGTTCCAACCTTCAAGGTTGAATCCAGAAAACTAGGATATGTTGATGACCTGACAAGATGAACTCATGGAAGATGTTATGATGAAAGAATACTAGAATGATGTTTGGGATATAGTACTCAAACCAGAAAGCAAGAATGTGGTATCTTACAATGGATTTTCAAGATAAAATATGTTGCTAATAGAAGTAAGGAAAGACTTGTCGCTAGAGGTTTCTATAAGAAAGAGGGAATTAATTATGAAGAGACACTTAATCCAGGAAGCAAGGTACATGATGAAGTAAAGACAAGTCTTCTTTAATGGTATGATTGAGGAATAGTTTTTCATCGAATAGTCACAAAGATTTGAAGTTGAAGACAGATGGAATCACATATGCAAGTTGAAGAAGGCCCTTTATGGCCTGAAGCAAGCTCCCAGAGCTTGGTATGGAAGAATAGATAGTTTTCTATAAATTCTGGGCTTTACCAAGAGTAAATCTAATCCTAACCTTTACTACAAGGTTGTATAAGATGAACCTGTCATACTATTACTATATGTGGATGATCTATTTCTAACAGGGAATGAGAAATAGATTGTAGAATGCAAGAAGAAGTTCGATGAAGAATTTAGAACTTGGTCTAATACTTTATTTCCTAGGTCTGGAAGTATGAAGGAATCTTTCTCAATCAGGGAAAGTATGCAGTGCAAAGTTGGAAAAGATTTGATATGTTGGAATGCAAATCCATGGTCACACCCATGGACTCCAACCTGAAGCTGTTAGCTGATGACTCATCAGAGTTAGTGGATGTGACTCATTATAGAAAGATCATTGGGTCATTGATGTACTTAACAAATACCAAACCAGACATTTGTTTTGTTGTGAACACATTAATTCAATATCTTGTTCAACCAAGATGGGTTCGCCTAGTAGCTGCAAAACATGTGATGAGATATCTGAAAGGGACTATAGACTTTGGTTTATACTATGATAATAGCCATGAGTATAGATTGTATGGCTACACAAATGCAGATTGGGATGGAAGTATCTCAGATAGGAAAAGCACATCAGATAGATGCTTTTGTTTGGGGTCTGCTATGAGTTCATGGTTTAGCAGAAAACAGTCTAGTGTTTCTCTTAGCACGACTGAAGTAGAATACATAGCAGATTGCTCTTCTAAGTTGTGAATCCATATGGCTTCCAAAGCTGATATCAGGTCTCTTTGATCTAAAGATGGATACTACAATGATTCTATGTGATAACCAGAGTTGTGATGAAAGAGAACCCTGTGTTCCGTCGTAACACATAGAAATTCAGTATTTATACATATGAGATAAGATGCAGATGATGATGTTTTAGTATTCCCATCGGGGATAATTTTAGGGGCGAATTTTAGCCCAGTGGGCTATTTTTCCATGTTTTTCTCCCAAAAAACATTCGCCATTTTGCATTTTTTGAAGCCCTGTTTCGCCCAATTTTGATGGGGTAAATTTTTTTCACCCTAAAAATCGCCAAAGTATTATATAAACAATATAAAATCCTTGGAAATTAAAATATTTTTTGAAAAATATCGCCAATCATTTTATAGTTGGAATTTTAAGAATTGGTAATATTCTCCAACATTTATACCCTTTTAAATAAGTATGGTTCCTTAAAATCATCCCTGATTCCCAAACTGAAGATATATATGATGTTTCAATATTTACATACTGTATATGCAGATGATGGTGATTCCATTTCTCTATATTGAAGATATAGATGATGATGCTTTCAGTATTCACATACTAGAGATATAGATGGTGATAGTTCAGTATTCACATACTGAAGATGTAGATGATGATGGTTTAGATTATGATGTGTTGACGAAGCCTTTGTCTCGAGTAAAGATCGAACACTTTCGAGACAAGCTTGGTGTTTTTCGGAAAGACCTTCCTCGAAAGGGGGAGTAGTGATGTTGCAGTGGGATTGTATCATCCCTGGGCACTTGCCCAAAAGTGATCCGGGGACCTCGATCCTTGAGAATGAAGAGGTATTGTATCATCCTGGGACATCTGTCCAGAATAGATCCGGTGACTTTGGTCCTTGAGAATGTAGTGGGATTGCATCATCCCTGAACTTCGGTTCAAAATGTATCTGAAGGTCTTGGCCCCCGTGAATGTGGTGGGATTGCATCATCCCTGAACTTTGGTTCAAAATGTATCTAGAGGTCTCGGCCCCCGTGAAAGTGGCAGATTGCATCATCCTTGAACTTCGGTTCAAAATGTATCCAGAGGTCTCGGCCCCCGTGAAAGTGGTGGATTGCATCATCCCTGAACTTCGGTTCAAAATGTATCCGGAGGTCTCGGCCCCTATGAAAGTGGTGGATTGCATCATCCCTGAACCTTGGTTCAAAATGTATCCAGAGGTCTTGGCCCCTGTGAAAGTGGTGGGATTGCATCATCCCTGAACCTCAGTTCAAAATGTATCCCGAGATTTAGGTCCCCATGAATGTGGTAGGATTGCATCATCCTTGGACTTAGTCCTAAAGTGATAGGGACTGATTATTCCATAATCAATCCGATAACTTTGGTTGTCGAGAATGTGGTGGAATTGCATCATCCTTGGACTTTAAGTCCAAAAGTGAACCAAATACTTTTTTGTCTTTGAGATGTGGATTATAGGTTGCTGCTGATTATGATGATGTACTGATCGAAAGATCAGAGTATGATGATGATGACGTACTAATCGAATGATCAGTGTATGATGATGACGACATACTGATCGAAAGATCAAAGTGTGATGATGATGTACTGATCGAAAGATCAGAATGTGATGATGATGATGCTGTTCGAGAATTGAAGTATGACAATGGTGCTGATCATGATGTTACTGATCAAAATATGATGATGTTGCTAATCGAAAGAACAAAATGCTGAAGATGATGTTGCTGATCGAAAGGTCAAAGTGCTGAAGATGTTGCTGCTGATCGAAAGGTCAAAGATGTTGTTGATCGAAGTGGTCAAATATTGTTGCTGATCGAAGCAGTCAAATATTGTTGTTGATCGAAGCGGTCGAAGATTGTTGCTGATCGAAGCGGTCAAAGATTGTTGCTGATCAAAGCGGTCAAAGTGTGGATGTTACTGAAGACTAAAGATTGAAGATGAAGACTACATGATGTTGAAAGGCTTCCAATGATTTATAGATGGGTTACCCTGATGATGTTGATGATGTCCTCTATCTCTCTCCCTCCTATTATTGTTGTTGTTGATGTTGTTGTAGAATACCCTTCTTGTTAAGGGGGAGTGTTGAAATATGTAACTTCGAAGAATATTATATATGTATCTTTTGTGGTCCTCGAGGGTCCTATCAGGAGAACCACTTGTATTACTTTGTATCCCAATGATTCTAATCGGAAGAACTAATAAGAGTCATGAGGTAGTCCCCTCTAATTGTAAAGATGGGTCATTAGCACCCCAGTGTGGTTACTTGAGCCTACATGTGTAACTCAAGCCTACATGATTAACTCGAGCCTACATGTCGGATGAGTTAATTAAAGTGAACGGATGAATATAAATAGAGGTGTGGTGCTCCTCATTTGGACACACACATCTCACTTGTGTAGCGCATTAGTGGAGGAGAGAGAAGTAGCTGGAGAAGGAGGAGGATAAGTCTTTGATCTCCTTGTTGGTTTTACCTTTTATCTTTTTGGGGCATCTATATAGAGGAAGCTTTTGCTGGGTTTTTCCCTTTAGGGTTTTCCCAGGATAAATATTTGTGTTCCTTTTGTATGGTTGTGCTTGTCTATCTTTCAGTGATCCTGTTTATATGCTTTTGTTATGAAATTGAAATGAAATACTGATGGTCTTAGCTAAGCATATGAAAAATTCAACAATTACCACAAACACATAATCACCATATTGAGTTCAAAAAGCGATCTTGCGTATGTCTTCATCATGGATCCTTACCCAGTGGTATCCAGATCCCAAGTCGATCTTTGAAAATATCTTTGCTCCTCCAACTTGATCGAACAAGTCATCGATCCTAGGAAGTGGGTAACAATTTTTTATGGTCATCTTGTTGAGTTGTTGGTAATCGATGCACATTCACATCGTACCATCCTTTTTATTTACAAATAGTACAGGTTCTCCTCAAGGAGACACACTAGGTCGAATATAACCCTTCTCTATCAATTCCTGTAATTGTAACTTGAGCTCTAGAAACTATGGTGCGCTCATGGGGTATGGGGATTCTGAAGCCGGTATTCATCCTAGTGTTAATTATATGGAAAATTCTAAGTCTCTCTTGGGGGGTAGTCCCGATATTTCCTGGGAAAATACATCTTTGAAGTCTACGAGAACCGAAGAGTCTTCAATTTGTTGTTCTCTCTCAGCTTCTACATCATGGATGTTAACTGCACAAAGTTTGTAGCCCTTCTTTATACATTTCTTTTCTTGTAAGGCATATATTTGTCTAACAAAAACATTCTTGGGTATGCCTTGAATCTTTTTTTGATTCCCTTGGATGTCTGTGCATAAGATTGACTTGTTTAAATAGTCAAGCATGACATGGTGTTGCTCCAACTAGTCTTTTCCTATAAGTAGGCCATAAGATCCTAAGGGTAATATATTTAGATCTACCTTAGTTTGAAAACCATTCATGTCTATCTCTCATTCTTTTACTAGTTCTGAAACCTTTCTTTTTGTACCAGTGACTCATTGTACTAGCCACAGTTTCTCATGTTTATGTTTTTTTACTTTACATGTGTCGAAAATCTTGGGGGAAACATAGCTTCGGCAATCATTAGGATCAATTAAATTGAAATAGATGTGTTCAAAACATTACCTTCTATTTTAACCATAGTGGGATAATGTTCTGTTTGTTGTTCATGGAGTGATGCATAGACATTAGGTGTACTAGCAATGTATTCTACAGTTGGGTCTTCTTGTAAGTTGTGTAGGATTTCATTTGTCTTGTTTGGGAAATCTATGGCATAATGGGGCCCTTGACATTTTCAGCAATTAACATGTAGTGGGGCAGCCTTGGATCCTCCGTTTGTTGCTAGTCTGTTGGAATTTGGTGCAGGCAAATTTGGTCGTGCACCAGGTTTGTTGAAATTTCTGTTAAGTGGGAAAATATTGTTATGTTTCCTGTAGGGCTATGGCTTAGAACTGAGTTTTCGGTTGTCTGAGAAGGACCTAATTCTGTCTTGATTTCTATTCATATTTCCCTATCTTGATTTTCCATGTTCTTAACAAAGTCTAGCCTTGTCCAAGGTGGTGTCTAGAGTTTTGGGCATGTCGAACTCAATTCTCTCTCGAAAATTTAGAGGGATACATCCCAAAAATGGTTGTATATTGACCTTTTCATCCTTTATGTAAGGTAAATAGTGCAGTGGATCTAAACATATGTTGATAAATGCATCCATAGTTAGGGAGGCCATATTTAATTTGTGGGGTTCTTTTACTTTTCTGTCAAAGAATCTTTCGTACATGTACTTTTCCTGGAATATTTTTTTGAAAGTACATCATCCCTCTTAGTATGTTTTAATTCTCTCCACCATCTAGAGGCCTTTCCATACAAGTTGTAAATGGCCAGTCGAGATTTCATCTCACTGGATTAATTACGTACTTGAAAGTATGTATTCATACCCATGATTCATTCTTCAGTTTTCTCTTCGGTATTCATTTGTCCCTCATAAGTTGGGGATTTGATCTTTTGAAATTCATGCTGAAGGATATCATCACTTTTCTGTCTTTTTCTTGCAAGGAGAGGGTGATCCATCACTCGAAGAACTTTGATATTCTTCTTCTATGAAGTCAAGGGTGTGTTATTCTCATCCCTCCTCTCTTGGACTGCTAGTCCTTCTTTTATGATGACAATTTTCTTTGGATTTGTTTGTTGAGTAGGTGGACTGTCTATGGGGGTTTAACCCTGTCAAGTTCCAAAGTATAGCTTTATTTATTGCTTTATGTTCTCACCTTTCAGTCATGTTATCATCTTTAAAACTCAGTATATCCTCTTGTAGACTCTGTATAGTATTCATTAAGTCAGAATTACGTTCCACCATGATTTCTTCTTCTTGGGGTGGAGAATTTAGGTTCTCATGTCGACCGTTGTTCTCTTATGTGTCCATGATTTGCACTGGTATTTATATATACAGTTCAAACAGTTAGTAACAATATTATTTTGTTAGTTTAAAAACCACATTAAAGTTTTGAAATATATATTTATGTAGTGGATGTTCAGTGGAAAGCCCATAAGGTCTCTAAGTGTTTGAAACTGGGCTCTAATACCACTTGTAATGTCCCTCAAATTCGTAAATAAAAAAAGTTGTATGGTCCATAAAACTATTAGGAGTGAAGGGTCATCTAAAAATTACTTCATAATTGTATAAACTTATTAGCAACGATACTTGTATTCATGTTATGTATTTCTCTCGCAGGTTAATACATGGTATTCTATTTACGGTGATATTTATTGTCATTTATTTGTATACTGATGTTTCTTGTATATTTATGTCGTTTATTTGTTTAATGATGTTTATGGTGTGACTCAAAGTTTACTTACTTCCTACTTGTTTATAATGAATGTTTAACACGCAACCTAGTCTTATTTACTAAAATGGCATGGCTAAGTTACGTCCACTTCTAAAGGGAAAAGAGTGGCTAGATTTACCTAATGTCTCAATGAAAATATATGAAGGACTCCTACGACTCGGGCTAACTTAGTTTGTAACACCCCAAAAACTCACAAAAATTTAAAATTTTTCTAGGTGACATTTAATGTTTAAGTCATAGGCAAAATGGTAATTAAATTATTTAGTTTAGTCTAATTGTCAGTTAGATTACCAGAGAATATATTCAGAGAGACTTAGAATTTTACCTTTCTGTAACTAAAAGCTACAAAAATATTTACTTACTAATTTGTAATTTACAAGCTACTTACTGAAGTCAATCTCTAACGATTTACAACCTTGAAATCGAATGTCTTTTGAAGGCTAAAGAGTTTTAAATATTGAATTATGATCATAGGTTTGTTGATAAGAATGTGTATGTTTATGATTGTTGTTTTCTTGTCCTACTGAAGGGGCTTGAGGTTTTCCCCAGGGTTACTTAGCTTTCTCAAGCTAATGCAGATTCAATGCTTGTACAGGTCTTTTACAAGTAATTTTACTTCCAAGTTAAGAGGTATAAAAAATAAAGTTTGAAAGACTAAAATGAGTAAGTTAGGAAGGAAAGACCTTAATTTTTTTTTTGTCTAATAATCAAAGTGAAATAAACTCTCACTTCCATATCCAATACTATTTATCTTGATAGTAGAATAGAGTCGCTAGTGTGCTTATCTATTTTAATAATTAAATTATAAGTTGGATGGAGTGTAATTATCAACGTTCTCTTAGTTGTTGAAGGTACTGTAAACGTATTACTTTCCATATATTTTATAATTAGAATTTTAAGCCTGTTAAGACCTAGAACTTTCTAAATTCTAACATTATCATCACTATTTTTGTTTAGCAGTTTAAATACTAATTATAACTAAAACAAACCTCATCTATGCATCTATACATTTGATGCAGAATATATATATATATATATACTATCCTAATTATATAAATATTTGATGCATACCAGATATTCTAACCTAAACATATATTTGATGCATATCAAAATAAACTAACTTGCAACAGCTAGAAGTGGTTGAAGATTCTGTCATGTGTCAATTTTCTCTCACCCCAATCTATTCCACCTTGTGGGCCAGTGGACACTCATTTAACAACCTCCTTAGGGTGTTTGTCTCATATTTTATTTATTAACTAATAAAATATTCAACATAATTAATTACAATCATCCTTGACCCCACATGGTTAATATTCTCAAAATTTACAATAAAATAAAATATAATTTCTTCTTAAACATAAAATGTTATTGAAATTGGGGTACGTGACATACACCCCCCCTTAAGTCCAACATCATCCTCGATGTTGCTTTATTCATCTTCCTCAGATCTTCCCTGGAACATAATTGGATATGCTTCCTGCATATGACTCTCCAATTCCCAGGTTGCTTATTCTGGACCAAGGTGCTTCCATTGCACCTTTAATGGTGTGATTCTAAAGCAAGTTATCCCTCTTATTGAGGATACAATCTAGTTCCACCAAAAAATATCCTTCGGGTTCCATCTGCACATCATTCCAATTTATAACATGAGTAGCATCATGTACATATATTTTTAAAACAGAAATATGGAAAACATTGTGAACTTTAAGATTCAGTGGTAATGCCAAATGGTATGCCACCGATCCAACTCTGGACAATATTTCGAAAGGCCCACAATACCTAGGTGCTATCTTAGCACAACTCCCTAAATTTAAAGAACTCTTTTTAGGTTTTACCTTAATGAAAACATGTTCGCCCACCTGGAACTCTTTTTGAGTTCGTTTAAGATCCGCTTGACTCTTTTGTTTGTCTTATGTAATGTTCAAGTTACCTTGTACCTGATTCATGATTAATTCCATCTCCTTTAATAACTCAAGTCCTAGTATTAATCTGTCAACGGGGTTTCTCCATGAGATGGGAATATTTCATTTTTTGCCATACAAAATCTCAAATGGGCTGAATTTTGATGAATCCTGGTAATGTTTGTTGTATGCAAACTCAACCAAGTGTAAGTAGTCCTCCCATTTACTTGGATGTTCTCTAACGTACATCCTTAACGTATCTTCCAAAATATGATTTACCCTTTCATTATGTCCATCCGTATGCCGATGAAAAGATGTACTAAAATTTAAAGTAATATTTAAAACTTTAAATAAATATTTCCAGAAGTTTCCCATGATTTTAGGGTCCCCATCATAAATTATAACTTGTGGAATCCCATGTAAATGAAAAAAAAATTTCATAAATATTTCAGCGATATTAGCACCCTTATGAGTGGTTTTTACTGGTATAAAATGGGCTTCCTTACTGAGTTTGTCAACAACTACCATAATAGAATCATTCTTGTTTTGATTTCTAAGAAAACCTATAATGAAATCAATGTTGATTATATCCCTTTGCCAGCTAGGAATTGGTAACAGCTCTAATAAACCAGTTCGATGTTGATGTTCAGTCTTAACCTATTGACATTCAAAACATCTAGCAATATATTCAGCCAACTCATTCTTCATATTCGGCCAAAAGAAATCTTTCTGTAACACAGTTATTGTCTTTTGATAACCAGGGTGTCTAGAATAGGGAGTTTTATATATTTCATTTAAGATTAGTAACTTAACTTTAGGTACATTAGGTACATACAATCTGTTTTTATAAAGTATTAACCCCTTTTCATTTAGACTATAACTTGTACTTAAATTTTTAGTTACATTTTTTGCCACTTGAGCTTGCAATTTTCGGTAATTTTCATCCAATTTTACTCCTTCGAGTTGATCTTCTAAATTTGTTTTATAAGTACCGATTGCTGCCATAAAAATTTAATCTTACATTTCTACTCAAAGAATCAACTACCTTATTTTCTTTAACCTTGATCTATTGGATCTCGAAATCATACACGCTAAGGAAATATAGCCACCTAGATTTTCTTGCGTTTAAATTTGGTTGATCCAACAGATACTTTAAACCTTTATTATCTGTCATTAAAGTAAATTTTCTCTCGATCAAGTGATGGCACCACATATTTAATGCATGAATCACAGTAGCCAATTCTAGATCATAAGTAGCGTAATTTTTCTTATGAATTTTAAGTTTCCTAGACTCGTATGCTATGACGTGTCTATCTTGAGTTAAGACTCCACCAAGGCCATTGTTTCATGCATCAGTGCATACAACAAAGTCCTTGTTAGGATCCACGATTCTTAGAATTGGTGCAGTGGTTAACAATCCCTTTAATTTCTTGAAACTCTCTTCACATTTTTGATCCCATACAAACTTCTTTCCTTTCTTCTGTAGAGAATATATTGGATTCACGATTCTTGATAAACCCTCAATGAATCTTCGATAATAACCAGTAATCCCCATGAATGAAAGTACATCGGTCACATCTCTTGGGACCAACCATTTGTTAATTGCTTTTATCTTATCTGGATCAACCAAGATCCCATCTTTAGTTATTACATGACACAAGTATTGTATTTTATCTTTAAAGAAGTCGCATATAGTGAACTTGGCATAAATGTGATGTTCCCTTAACACTTATAAAAGGATTTTTAAATGTTTCTCGAGTTCTTCTTTAGTCTTAGAATAAATTAAAATATCATCAATAAAAACTACTACAAACTTATCTAGATATTTATGGAATACTTTGTTCATTAAACACATGAAGACTGTCGGGGTATTAGTTAACCCAAATGGCATGACAACAAACTCATAGTGGCCATATCGAGTCCTAAAAGGTGTCTTGAAAATATCCTCATCCTTAATCCGGACTTGATGATAACCAGATCTTAAGTCAATTTTTGTAAATACCGTTGCTCCATGTAGCTGATCGAATAGATCATCTATCTAGGGAAATGGGTATTTATTTTTAATTGTCATCTTATTAAGCTGACTATAGTCCATGGATAAGCACAGAGTACCATCCTTCTTTTTAACAAATATGACTGGTGCTCCCCAAGGATACACACTTAGTCTTATGTACTTCTTATCTATCAGTTCTTTTAATTTTGATTTTAGTTCATTAATCTCTAGGATGTTCATCTGGTAAGGAGCTTTTGAGTTAGGAACTGCACCAGGTACTAGCTCAATAGTGAAATCCATCTCTTTTTTTGGAGACAGTCTTGGAATTTCCTCTGGAAATACATCCGAATATCCTCTCAAAATTGGTATATCTTCTAATTTTAGTTTTTCTTCTTTATTAATATGTTTTTCATTAGTTGTAGTTACAACAAAAGCTTTACATCCTTTTCGAACAACCCTTTTTAGTTGTAAGGCATAAATCTGTTTGATTGGTGTTTTCCTAGGGATTCTTTTTACTATTATCGTTTCTCCTTTGTTATTTAAATAGGTAAAAGTTTTATCAAAACAGTTTAACACTACTCGATGTTGTTCTAACCAATCCATTCCAATTAATACATCATAAGATCCTAATGGAAGTACATTCAACTTTACAGAATTTTCAAACTGATTCATAAATAAAGTACAGTCTTTCACAAAATCAATTACTTTTCTTTTTTCTCCTGTAGCTAATTGAACCAGCCATGACTTTGCAAATTTCCCTACTGTTAGTTTATTTTACTCTACTACACTAGGAGAGACATAACTCAAGCTAGCCCCTGGATCAATTAAAATAGAAATGGGTTTATGGTTCAGCATACCTTCTACTTACACCATGGATGTCCAATATTCAGCCTGACTATTTTTCAGTGTTGCATTGATTTTGGGCATTCCTCTTGCTAAATCACCAACTGTTGTTTCTTCCTGCATAGTATGAATGTTGTTGATGATATTATTTTTGTTGGTACAGACTGATGCATAGTGGGTTCCCTGGCATTCCGAACAGTTTACCTGTTACTTACGTTAGTTATTTTTAACATAATTGCTGTGATTTTTTGTAAATTATTTATTTCTTGTGACAGTAGGGTATTGCTATGAGCTACCTTTGAAATTATTTCCTTGAAAATTTTTGTTGCGAAATTTACGTGAGTTATTATGCCCAAAATTCCGATAAGGTGTGAAACCTTTATTTTTTTGTTCAAAATGATTAGACCTTTTTTCTTTCCAGTTTGGCATGTTCTCCCTTTTCTAGTTCTTCTCATAGCAGAAATTTTCTTTTCGCATGGCCTATTCAAGGGTTTTGGGATTATCATATTCAATTTTTTCCTTAATATGAAAAGGCAAACAACTCAAAAACTGTTGTACCTTAGGTTTTTCATCAACAATATAGGGCACATAACATAGTAAGCTCAAAAATTTACTATTTAACTCTTTCATACTCATGGTTCCCAACCTTAAGTCATAAAATTCTTTAGCTCATTCCTCATAATATTGTTCTTACAGAAATTACTTTTTAAAAGTGCACCAGTTTATATTCTTCTCTTTTATGCGTTTAACTCGTTTTATGTCCTGCCACCAAATGTCGGCTTTTCAAGTTAAGTTATAAATTGCCATTCTTTCTTTTAACTGATTAGAATAGTTGTATATCTAAAAATATTTTTTCATTCCGGATAGCCATGCTTTGGCTTCATCTCATTTTTTTGTTTCACCATTAAAAGTAGGTGGTTTAATATTTTTAAACTCCCTTGAAATCTCTTCATAGGGCTTGTACTTATTATTTCTAGAGCGATAATTACTCTTGCTACTGTCAGTTGAATACTGGTGTTTCTTTCTGTATGAGTTACCGTTAATACCAAAAGTAGAACTGTTTTCAATTTTAGAGTGTTTTGATCTTTTACTCTTATGTTGATAGGACGTAGAGTCAAACTCTACTTGTTTATTCTTTTGTTCATTATAAAACTTTTCCAACAGTATTTGATTCAATTCCTCATGAGCTCTTAGTATTATCTCATTTTATTTTTTAACGGTTTCCATTTCAGTTTTTAAATCCTTATTTGTTTGCAATAATTCAGATGAATTGTTAGTTATATATTCCTTAACAGGTTCTCTTCCAAAGTTATTTTGTTCATTTAATGGGGACCTCTCTTCAGCATACTCTTCAAGTCCTTCCATACCTGCAAAGATAATTCAGAAAGTATTCTTTACAACAAATTTAGGATCATAAATCAATATTCATACTTTCTTCTTACTGTTTCTTTACGTGCATGGAGCCACTTCAGGCCTAGTGTCTGAACGTGTGCTCCGATACCATATTGTAACACCCCAAAAATTCACAAAAATTTAAAATTTTTCTAAGTGACATTTAACGTTTAAGTCATATGAAGAATGTTAATTAAATGATTTTGTTTAGTCTAATTATCAGTTAGATTACTAGAAAAGATATTCATAGAGACTTAGAAGTTTAACTTTCTGTAACTAAAGGCTATAAAAATATTTACTTACTGATTTGTAATTTACAAGCTACTTACTGAACTCAACCTCTAATGATTTACAGCCTTGAAATAGAATGTCTTTTTAAGGTTAAAGAGTTTTAAATATTGAATTCTGATCATAGGTTTGTTGATAAGAATGTGTATGTTTCTAATGGTTGTTTTCTTGTCTTATTGAATGGGCTTGCTTTTTTCTCGATGCTTACTTAGCTTTCTCAAGCTAATGCAGATTTGATGCTTATACAAGTCTTTTATGGGTAAATTTTACTTCCACGGTACGAGGTATAAAAATTAAAGTTCGGAAAAATAAAATGAGTAAATTAGGAAGGAAAGACTTTAACTTTATTTTCTTTGTCTAATAATCGAAGCATAAGAAACTCCTAGTTCCATATCCAATACTATTTATCTTGATAGCAGAATAGAGTTGCTAGTGTGCTTATATATTCTAATAATTAAATTATAAGTTTGATGAAGTGTAATTATCAACATGCTCTTAGTTGATGAAGGTACTGTAAACCCTATTACTTTCCATATATTTTATAATTATGAATTTTAATCCTGGTAGACCTAGAACTTCCTAAATTCTAACATTATCATCACTATTTTTGTTTAGCAGTTTAAATACTAATTATATCTAAAACAAACCTAGTCTATGCATATATACATTTGATGCATAATATATATATACTATCCTAAGTATATATATATTCGATGCATACAAGATATTGTAACCTAAACATATATTTGATGCATATCAAATAAACTAACCTAGGTGAAAATAATCCATAAAATATAACATTTAATCTATAGCTAAAACCCTATTATGATAGAATAAACTATTACTAGTTCCAAAACTATGCATATAAAAAATATTGGTTTATTTATGAAACTAAGTAATAGCATTACTTTCAAAATCTTTGTCGGGTTTATTGTGTGGTTTCAAACTATATCAAAACTCAAAGTATTTCTAGCTTAGTGGAATCCACGTGATATATTATCGTTGGAGGAAGGGATAGTGTCAAAACCCTAAACTAAGGAGTTTAAAGTCTTACCCTAAAATTATTTGACTTCATTTTGTTGTTTTACCAAAAATGCGAGTGAGAGTGAGAGTGAGAGTGAGAGTGGGCCGACAGTGTAATATCCCACTCGCATACCCTAGATATTTGTAATTATGAATGTTTATTGTGCTTGTTTCTAGTGAGGAGCTCAAGGTCAAGGCCCCACTAGAAACAAAACCTTGTGATCTATATGAGTTAATTACCTAGGTGGTAAACTTAGGATACTTAAGACAATTGCCACAACTTAAGGACATGCAACTAAACCCACTAGGGCTAAGGGCGAATGGTTAGAGAGCCTAGATAGGATATCTCCCCATTTTGCGATTGTAAATGGAAAAGCATAAGTGTAAACCCTAGCCTCTTGCAAAGTTATAGGTGAATTTAACAATGCGAAGGGACTGGGAAAACATGTGCGACTAGAACGATAATGGTGGACGAAATCGACTAAGGAAAATGGTAAAATTTTAGTTGAGCCTTGGGAACTGAGAAAAGATCAACAACTCCCTCGACGACATAAAATCCTAGGTATCAACCTAAGATAAAGTGAGTCGTGACGAGGCTAGTTTACTTTGGCTAACAAAATAATGGATATTTATGATCCTCTTTTATAAAAAAGGAAATGAGATGTCTAACCTAATACTCATTATGACATCAAGTATAGATACAAGCTAAATGGTGAAGGGATGGTATAGGTTACCATGTAAAAATCATACAAAAGATATAACTATTAAATATATCTTTATATGGGTTATATAATACTAAAACTAAAATTATAAATATGTATGCATAGATATATATTTATAATAAACATTATCATATTTAATGGTATGTAAGTCAACTTAAAAGGATGGGGATTTTATGCATTGATGAGTATTTAAGGGTTCAATTTCCCTGGAGGAAATCGTGGGAATTATTCCCATAACAAGAAAATGAGGCCATTTGTCTTATCATTGCAGATATTTGGAAGGATAGTTGAGCCACTTGGCTCCAAAAAGAGGGAAACAAAATTAATATACCCAATGGCCATCAAGCTTTGGGAGAGAAATCTCTGCCTTTATAAGGGGAATCTCTACACTTCAAAAGGGGGGAAATCTCTGCGTTTTTTAGGAAAGAGAGAGAGATGTGTTTTGAGAAGGAAGGAGCTTTGCAATTTTAAAAAGGGAATCTCTTTGGGAAAAGAGAGAAGAAGGATGGTGGCTCTCAGAGAACCTTGGGCGAGAGCCCTCTCCTTTTGTCTCTAACGAACCTGCAAATTCCTTGATTTCTGTTGAGTTTTCAATACGAGGGATGGAGCGAACATTGGATTTGTAAGAATGGTAGTGCTGGCTACAACTTAGATCTATAAGGGTAGTTCTTTCTATGATTTATATCTATAAGGAATAACGAGTGACAGAGGATCTCTGCGCTCTCTATGATCGACAATTTCTCAGTTGTATAAAAGGTGCATGTGTTGCCATTTCGTGTTCACTACAATATGTTGTCGGGATGTATCATATTTGAAATGCTCGATCAAATGGTATGCACTCATCCCGTCTGTGCTTTTCGGTTGGCTCTATGCATTATAACCATGATATTCAGTCCTGGTAGAAAGTAAATGTGTTTGTATGCTCTAAAGTCTGCAAGAACATACCAGCTTATTTGTTTTTTATTTTATATGGTATATTTTGATAGATCCTGAAGTATCATAAGTATGCAAGTAATTACCATTATATTCGTTTGATATATCTGGTATTCATTTGTATCTGTGTATGACGAAGGTTAGAATAGTATTTTCTAGTGTTGTGTTTGGATCTGCGATTTAATTTCGATTTACCTTGAAGGTGCGATTTTCCAAATGAGCAAGATTGCTGGGTTTATGGTGTTTGTGTTTTTTGAGTTAGCATTACCAGGTTACCATTTGGATCTACCTTGGAGAATGCGATTTGCAAAGAGTGATATCACAGTGTGTTTTATATCTACGCTTTGGTCTTTCATTTATCCCGTTACCTTGGATTTTCCATTGAAAATGCAATTTGCCAAAGACCAAACCACAGTGTGTGTGGTACTTGCATTTTGAGTTTAGTATTTTCTAGTTTTCTGGGAGATGCATTTTTCCAAAAACCAAACCACTGTGCTTTATGGTACTTTCATTTTGAGTTTAGCATTTGTCAGTTTTCTGGGAGATGTGTTTTGCATCTGAAATCCAATGTTGATTCCACGCCTGCGTTTTGCATCTGAAATCCAAAATGCTGATTTTCCAGGCCCGCAATTTGAATCTGAACTCGAATATTGATTTCCAAGCCTACATTTTGCATCTGAACTCCAATGCTGATTTTCCAGGCCTGTGATTTGAATATGAACTCCATGGTTTAATTTTCCAAGCCTACGTGTGCATTATGTTTTTGGAACAATTTGAATCTGAATCCATGGTTTGATTCCCAGTCTGCGGATGCAGTTTAGTTTGTGGTAGAATGATTTGGATCAAAAACTAGATGTTGTACTTAAACAACGTTTGACCTTCTTCGGTCGGGAAAGTTAGACCCTCCGCATTTTGGACTAAGAATAGATTTTTAATTTGAATTATATATATATATGTGTGTGTGTGTGTGTGTGTGTATGTATGTATGTATTCATAGTAACCTCGACTCGAGTGTTATACAGTTTCTACCCCATTATCATTAGATTGAAATTTGAAATGAGTTATTTTAAATTTCTTTTATATTTCATGCCTCTTATGGAAATAAGCAATTATACCATGAGTTGTATAGTGTAGAGGTCTTGATAAATGAAGCTTAAGAATGAAACATATACATGAAATAGATATAGATAATCATACTCACATGCAACCATCCCAACTTTAATGTATCTTAATGGTATGAAAAATAGATATAAAGTTAACTTGGATGAAGGTATTTCCCTAGGGTTGGGTAAAGATACTTCACTATGGCACAAAGACTGAGTTATATTTAATGAAAAACCATTTCATAGTACATCTATGGATTTAGGTTATATATATTTAAGGTGGTTCTTAGTTTGTTAAATCTATTAAGAACACACTGAGGTTGTTTGATTGTGTGAACAAGTAAATCCACATCCCCTAGCCCTCGATAGGTTAGTGATGGCGTGACGATAAAAGAAGGAAATAAGAGAGAAATATTCTTAGTCTTTACTCTAAAAAGAACTTGGGTACAACAGTATTTCATTGTTATGTTTCATAAAGTATTGGTGGTTGACCCACCTTGGTTCAAGGAATTTCTTAACCAAGAGTTTCTAGTTGCATTAGTAAATAGTTTAGAGGTACTCTTGGTGAGAGAGTCTATGAGAATATTAGAAAGAAAGTATGGAGACAAGGATGTTGTAGAATGTAATTCTTATTTTGAATAAATAATACATGATATGATGGATTAGTGGACGTAACCCATGGATTGGGTGAACCACGTACATTGGTCTCGCTCTTTTGTGTTCTTGATGTATACTATCTCATGTCTTATTGACATATTTATCTAATGTATTTATCTTATATGTACGTAACTCATGTACTGATGATAACGATGGTGTAAATTGTCGAATGATGAGTCCAAAAGAACATGGATTATTTGATGTTAATGAAATGTTAGATAGTCAAATGGTGGGGTAAAGGCTAGTGTTATCAGTTAAGTTTATTTGGATTTCGAACTAATGATTGAAACATATGTGATTAAATGTATGGTTGGTTATATGAATAGATGATCATGATAATGTCACAATTAGTGGTTATAATTTTCTAGAGACTGGCATAGTTGACTTGTTTGGACCTAAAAGAATATATTTTGGTAAAAGGGAAGGAAAAAATAATTACCTCATTTTTCTCTGAGTTTTTGTGGAGGATTATCGGGTTTGTTACAAACAGGCCTCAACCTCCTCAGCTTTCTACAATAGTTGTCTTTAAAGTTTTGGTACTGGCATTTTAAACAGTTCATCAGTTTGGGTTTCTAACCATTGTTAAGATAGCTGTGGTGTTTATAGACTTAAGACCTGGGTTTTGACCATTCTTTAATTCTCAACCTTGGTTGTGGCATTTGCAAGATAAGATATCTGGTTCTTTAGCTCAATTCATCCTGAATTCAATGTTTACCTGGTGGTCATCTTGGTTTGCTTGGGATATAACAAGACTAAAATTATGGTTTATTACCATGGTCATGAGCTTATTAAATAAACTCGTAAGTGTTTCGAATATTTCATTCATTTTATTATTTCATCTTTACAAACTTTACCAAGTTATATTCTAAGCTTTTCCTCTTGGTTACTAGGTGTTCCACGATGGCATTGTACAGTCGATATTTTTATGGTGTTTCTCTGGAGATGAAGGGTACGAGCTCGACCAGCTTGGTAAGCCTCGGTCTCATCCTAGGGATGCCCTTCGTCGTGCTTGTCTTGCGGTGACACTATGATATTGTTGTTTGATAAATCAGTGTAGTTTTTTTTTTATAAATGTAGTTGTGCGTAGTTTTGTTTTGGGAATGAACTTGGTGGAGGATGTAAAGACATTTTAAGTGAAAACCATTAGGGTCTCACTAAGAGATTCAGCTCTTGTAAATAGAGATTAGGGTAAGTAAATAATGTTCCAAGTTTTTTAAAAAAAATTATGTGTTTATGCTGTAATACTTTATATGAAGCTTCTTTGGCCTATTTGCTCATCTCTGTAATTTATTCATGGCTATGGTTATATTAAGGAATTTTGTTTCTTGAACATTATGGAGAGTGTTTTGGTTAATACCTTGATGAATTAAAGACTCTGTTAATATTATTTGTTTTAAAAAAAGCAAAGCTCGTGGGCCTGAGCGTAACAATTGATAGTAATGTCTTGCTTTTGTGTTTTCCCATAACACAATGTACAATGTTTGGTAAGGAATTTTTTCTTTTGTTTATGCTTTGTCAACAACTTAATGTAAAATTTACTTCGACCGTGACTGGAAAAAACCATTTGGAAAATAATTATTTTAATTTAGCCTATAAATGAAGTACTGTAAATGATTAACCTAGGTTCTGATTTTTATTTAGCAGTTTAGATATTTAGATTAACATGTTTTGTTTGTTTAAAAGGTAAAGGTAGATTCTATCTTGATTTCCAATAGCTTCTGAAATAAGTAAGAAAGTTTATGTTAACAACTCAGGGTTTTGAAAACCAAAACAATTTATATCTTATAATAATAAGGGAGTTGGTTTGGTTATTACTGATGTGTTTACTATTTAATTGCTTTTGGATACATATAGTATTAAAATAATACTAGTATTCTTTGCTAGTGTAAATAATTTAATTGTTTTACAATAATTTTTTTTTTATTATAGTACTCACAATTTACTGTCTATAGAACAACAGTTTTTACTCTGTTAGTCCTTCTATAGTATTCTATAGAGGTTTATATATATATGTTTATGTCCTGAAAAAGGAAGTTGTTATTGTATTATGTTATGCACAGTTTTAAGGTTGTGTAACAAAAACTTACAATAAAAACTCTGTGTAATATTTTTAGAGAAATTTATATAAATGAAATGGGTTCTAGAAAAAGATTATTATCATGCCTTACTTAAATAATTAGTAAAAAATTTCCGAGTAAAGCAAATTCAAATCATCTTATCTCTATAAAATCATTCCTCTAATTCAACCTTTTGTACTAGATTACTTCATCTTATGATGAGTGGAAAAATACATAAACGGATTTTATTCATTAATCCATCTTAACTAATTATATGGGTTCAATTATTTAGTTTAACAAATATAAGCAATTTCCTGAATATAATGTAGACTTAAACTATCTATTTGTAGCTGCAAGTATCTAAGAAATAATAGTAAAACTAGTCTTGACTACTTTCTTTCTAGTACTTTTACTTTCATAAAGATAAATAAAATAACACATTGGAACCTGATAACTTGTAGAGGAGACAAACAACCCAAGGAGACCATTCCACCTGAGCCTTTTCCTAAAGATAGCTCACTCCTTTTCTTAGGACGTCCGAGCCTCTCCATTGATCTAGCAGGATGAAAGCACTATGTTAAGAAATGGGATTAAATTCCCCTGCAAATCCACAAAAGTACTTAACAACATTACTTATGTTCTCAGCAGTAAGAACTATGCTAACAAGCTGTACTAGTTCAAAAGACAGTCTTAATCACTCAATATCTTTTGCTTTTCTCCTCATTGAATCTCTTGTGCACCATTCTCAACTTCATAATTTTGAGAAGGTAATGATTGAAAAACCTCATATTGAATTCAATGGGTATATATATGCATGCCTAGGTCGTTTTGGTCAGTTTTTAACTTAATGAGCCACCTGCTCTGTTCCACTTTCTTGGGGAACATGACCACAAATTTAGGGAAGTTGACCCTTGCAACAGCTAGAAGTGGTTGAGGATGCTGCCATGTGTCATTTTTCTCTCATCCTAGTTTATTCCACCTAGAGGGGAATTAGACACTCATTTAACAGCCTCCTTAGGCTATTTGTCTAATCTTTTATTTATTAACTAATAAAATATTCAACATAATTAATTACAGTGATGCTTGACCACACATGGTTAATAGTCTTAAAATTTACAATAAAATAAAATATAATGTCTTCTTAAACAGAAACTGTTATTGAAATTGGGGTACGTGACATACAACCCCCCATAAATCCAACATCGTCCTTGATGTCACTTTATTCGTCTTCTTCAGAGCTACCCTGGAACTAAATTGGATATGCTTCCCACATATGACTCTCCAATTTCCAGGTTGCTTCTTCTCGACTAAGGTGCTTCCATTGCACCTTCATTTGCCCAATGGTGTGATTCCGAAGCAATATCTCCCTCTTATCGATGATACAATCCGGTTCCACAAGAAAATCTCCTTCGGGTTCCACCTTGACAACATTTCAATTTATAACATGAGTAGTATCATGTACATATCGTTTTAAAACAGAAATATGAAAAACATTATGAACTTTAAGATTCGGTGGTAAGGCCATTTGGGATGCCATCGATCCAACTCTAGACAATATTTTGAAAGGCCCACAGTACTTGGGTGCTAACTTAGCTGAACTCCCTAACTTTGAATAACTCTTTTTAGGTTTTACCTTAATGAAAACATGTTCGCCCACTTGGAAATTTTTCTGAGTTCGTTTAAGATCCACTTGACTCTTCTGTCTGTCTTGTGCAACCTTCAAGTTATCTTGTACCTGATTCACAATTAATTCCATCTCCTTTAATAACTCAAGTCCTAGTATTAATTTGTCAACATGGTTTCTCCATGACATGGGAGTATTGCATTTTTTGCCATACAAAATCTTAAATGGGATGAATTTTGATGGATCCTGGTAATGGTTGTTGTATGCAAACTCAACCAAGTGTAAGTAGTACTCCCATTTACTTGGTTGTTCTCTAACGTACATCCTTAACATATCTTCCAAAATCTTATTTACCCTTTCAGTCTGTCCATCCTTCTGTGGATGAAAAGATGTACTAAACTTTAAAGTAGTATTTAAACCTTTAAAGAAATATTTCTAGAAGTTTCCCATGAATTTAGGGTCCCTGTCAGAAATTATAACTTTTGGAATCCCATGTAAGTGAAAAAATTGTTTCATAATTATTTCAGCGATATTAACAACCTTCTGAGTGATTTTTACTGATATAAAATGAGCTTTCTTACTGATTTTGTCAACAACTACCATAATAGAATCATTCTGGTTTTGATTTCTGGGAAAACCTCTAATGAAATCGATGTTGATTATTTCCCATTTCCAGCTAGGAATTGGTAACGACTGTAAAAAACCAGCTGGATGCTGATGTTCAGTCTTAACCTGGTGACATTCAAAACACCTAGCAATATATTCTACCAACTCATTCTTCATATTCAGCGAAAAGAAATCTTTATGTAACATAGTTATTGTCTTTTGATAACCAGGCTGTCCAGAATAGGGAGTTTTATGTATTTCATTTAAGATTAGTAACTTAACTTTAGGTACATTAGGTACACACAATATTTTTTTATAAAGTATTAACCCTTTTTCATTGAGATTGTAACCTGTACTTTAATTTTCAATTACATTTTGTGCCACTTTAGCTTGCAATTTTCAATAATTTTCATGCAATTTTACTCCTTCTTCGAGTTGATCTTCTAAATTTGTTTTATAAGTACTGATTACTGCCATAAAATTTAATCTTACATTTCTACTCAAAGCAATATCTACCTTATTTTCTTTCCCTTTGATATGTTGGATCTTGAAATCATACTCGCTAAGGAAAGATAGCCACCTAGCTTTGCTTGCGTTTAAATTTGGTTGATCCAATGGATACTTTAAAACTTTATTATCTGTTATTAAAGTAAATAATCTCCCAATCAAGTGATGGCACCACATCGTTAATGCTTGAATCATGGTAGCCAGTTCTAGATCATAAGTAGCATAATTTTTCTCATGAATTTTAAGTTTCCTGGACTCGTACGCTATGACATGTCCTTCTTGAGTTAATACTCCACCAAGGCCATCGTTGCATGCATCAGTGCATACAACAAAGTCCTTTTTAGGATCCATGATTCTTAGAATTGGTGCAGTAGTTAACAATCCCTTTAAATTCTTGAAACTCTCTTCACATTTTTGATCCCATACAAAATTCTTTCCTTTATTCTGCAGAGAAGTTATTGGATTCGTGATTCTTGAGAAACCCTCAATGAATCTTTGATAATAACCGATAATCCCCATGAATGATCGTACATTAGTCACATCGGTTGGGACCATCCATTCATTAATTGTTTTTATCTTATCTAGATCAACCGAGATCCCATCATTAGTTATTACATGACCCAATTATTGTTTTTCATCTTTAAATAAGTCACATTTACTAAACTTGGCGTAAAGCTGATGTTCCCTTAACACTTGTAAAATGATTTTTAAATACTCCTCGTGTTCTTCTTTAGTCTTAGAATAAATTAAAATATCATCAATAAAAACTACTACAAACATATCTAGATATTTGTGTAATATGTTCTTCATTAAACACATGAAGACTGTCGGGGTATTAGTTAACCCAAATGGCATGACAACAAAGTCATAGTGACCATATCAGGTCCTAAAAGATGTCTTCAAAATATCCTCATCCTTAATTCAGACTTGATGATAACCAGATCTTAAGTCAATTTTTGTAAATATTGTTGCTCTGCATAGTTGATCGAACAGATCATCTATGCGGGGAAATGAGTATCTATTTTTAATTGTCATCTTATTAAGTTGACAGTAGTAAATGCATAAGCGCAGAGTACTGTCCTTCTTTTTAACAAAGATGATTGGCGCTCCCCAAGGAGACACACTTGGTATTATGTACTTCTTATCTATCAGTTCTTTTAATTGAAATGTTAGTTCATTAAGCTCCAGGATGTTCATCCGGTAAGGAGATTTTGATTTAGGCACCGCACCAGGTACTAGCTCAATAGTGAAATCAATCTCTCTTTTCGGAGGAAGTCCTGGAATTTCCTCCAGAAATATATTCGAATATCCTCTCAGAATTGGTATATCTTTTAATTTTAGTTTTTCTTTTTTATTAATATGTTCTTCATTAGTTGTAGTTATGTCAAAAGCTTTACATCCTTTCCGAACAGCGCTTTTTAGTTGTAAGGCATAAATTTGTCTGATTGCTATTTTTCTAGGGATTCCTTTTACTGTTATCATTTTTCCTTTGTTGTTTAAACATGTAAATTTTTTATAAAAACAGTTTAACACTACTCGATGTTGTTCTAACCAATCCATTCCAATTAATACATCATAGGATCTTAATGGAATTACATCCAACTTTATATAAGTTTCAAACTAATTCATAAATAAAGTACTGTCTTTCACAAAATCAATTAATTTTCTTTTTTCTCCTGTAGCTAATTGAACCAGCCATGACTTTGCAAATTTCCCTACTGGTAGCTTATTTTTCTCTACTACACTAGGAGATGCATAACTTAGGCTAGCCCCTAGATCAATTAAAATAGAAATGGGTTTATGGTTTAGCATACCTTCTACTTCCACCATGGAAGTCAAATATTCATGCTATCTATTTTCCAGTGCTGCATTGATTTTGGGCATTCCTCTTGCTAAAACACCAACAGTTGTTTCTTCCTGCATAGTATGAATGTTGTTAATGGTCTTCTTTCTGTTGGGACAGACTCATGCATAGTGGGGTCCTTGGCATTCCCAACATTTTACTTGTTCCTTACATTCGTTATTTTTCACACAGTTACTGTGATTATTTGTAAATTCTTTATTTCTTGTGAGAGTAGGGTTTTGTTGTGAGTTACCTTTGAAATTATTTCCTTGAAAATTTTTATTGGGAAATTTACATGAGTTATTATGCCCAAACTTTTTATTAGGTGTGAAACATTTCTTTCTTTGTTCAAAATTATTATACTTTTTTTCTTTCCAGTTTGGCATGTTCTCCCTTTTTTGGTTCTACTATTAGCAGAAATTTTCTTTTCGTATGGCCTCTTCAAGGGTTTTGGAATTATCATATTCAATTCTGTCCTTAATATGAAAAGGTAAACAACTCAAAAACCGTTGTACCTTAGGTTTTTCATGAACAATATAGGGCATATAACGCAGTAAGCTCAAAAATTTACTATTTAACTCTTTCATACTCATGGTTCCCAACCTTAAGTCGTAAAATTCTTTAGCTTGTTCCTTGTAATATTGCTCTAAGAAAAAAATTCTTTTAAAGTACTTTTAAAAAGTGCTCTAGTTTATATTCTTCTATTTTATGCTTTTAACTCGTTTTATGTCTTGCCACCAAATGTCATCTTTTCCAGTTAAGTTATAAATTGTCATTCTTATTTTTAACTAATTAGAATAGTTATATATCTGAAAATATTTTTTCATTCCGGACAGCCATGCTTCGGCTTCCTCTCCTTTTTCTGTTTCTCCATTAAAAGTTAGTGGTTTAATCTTTTTAAACTCCCCTAAAATCTCTTCATAGGTCTTGTACTTCTTATTTCTAGAGCAATAATTACTCTCACTAATGTCACTTGAATACTAGTGTTTCTACTTGTATGAGTTACTGTTAATCTCATAAGAAGAACTGCTTTCAATTTTAGAGTGTTTTGACCTTTTACTCTTATGTTGATAGGACGTAGTGTCAGATTCTACATGTTTATTTTAATAATTAAATTATAAGTTGGATGGAGTGTAATTATCAACATGATCTTAGTTGTTGAAAGTACTGTAAACCCTATTACTTTCCATATATTTTATAATTATGAATTGTAATCCTGCTAAGACCTAGAACTTCCTAAATTCTAACATTATCATCACTATTTTTGTTTAGCAATTTAAATACTAATTATAACTAAAACAAACCTATTCTATGCATATATACATTTGATGCATAATATATTAATATATATATATATATATATACTATCCTAATTATATAAATATTTGATGCATACGAGATATTATAACCTAAACATATATTTGATGCATATCAAAATAAACTAACCTAGGTGTAAACAATGCATAAAATATAACATTTAAGATATAGCTAATATCCCTCTTCAATACCCTAAATATTTTGAAATTATGAATGTATATTGTACACTTTTTTTTGTTGAGGGGCTCAAGGCCAAGGCCCCACCAATAAAAACCTTGTAATTCATACGATCTAAGTTCCTAAGTTGTAAAGACTTAAGACATGGACACAACTTAACGACGAGAAACTAAATCCATGAGGGCGAAAAGAGAATGGTTAGGAAGCCTTAATTTTGATCATCGTAACTAGGGAATCCTATAGGGATTCCTATTTTCACCGTAATTAGCCTAATTAAATACTATAGCCTAGTATTTGAATTCTAGTAGAATTAAACCATGATACAAGAGGTTATCATCGTATTAACCTCGACAAAAGGGTCAAGGCGTTATCTAGAAAGTTAAAAGAACCAAAGAGAAAAACAACCTAAAGAATTAATTATTAAAGGACTATATGTTATAGTCACCTTAAAAATAAAAAATAAGATGTCATCCATATACCTTGATGACATATATTATACCTTGACTATTATATGGAGTTATTCATATATATATATTATATTATGGCATTGAAGCGCACTCCCTTTTATGCGCTCATTGATTACATGAGTTTTGAAAGCTGTAGATTCTCTTTTAATGGATGTCGTGGTCTAGAATGATCAATTTGAAGGCTTTATGCCATCTTTTAGTACATCTAGGAACTTTAACTAATGAGAGCTGGAAGGATTTATGCTTTTCCTTAATGCATCTCGATTCCAAGTATTAATCTGTGATTTTTCTTCTTGAATACTATCAATCAATTTTAGTTACGAGACATAAATCTTGTATTCCTATGCCCTAATTTTCGATATCTCCCATTTATGATGATTATTATCATAACATTTTACTAGCAAGTCGTTCCTTTGTAAGATTTTTCGTGTTTATTTTGAAAGGAATGCAATCCGACCCAGTTCACTTTTAAGCATTAGAATATGTTGTTCTGTTGATCCATGTCTATTTAACTATGGATGATCATGATTTGTGCTAGGGTTTGTTATGATTTAGGAGGAATCTTGTCTTGAAGATTAGGACTTAAAATGTAAATTCAATTTGAAGAGTGTAACCCAAAGGTTGGATTATTCATGGGTCAATATTCTGTTTAACATTTCAGGAAATGTGTAGCAAATTGTTCTATGTTGCAACCCACCATTAAGCAAATCATGCGAGCCCTTTAAACTAATAAAAAATTGTTACTTAGTTATTATTGATTACCCCCAAACATTTTCCTGGCGCCTTTAAGGCCCTGAGTTGACCTCACATTAGAAAGATGGGTTTATAAGGAATGTTACTGGTTGAGTTGACAGGTCGGGACTCCTAGTGGGCTCTAGCTTGCTTCTTCTGTTGAAGGGCCTATCTAATGAGTTCACGAATGAGTTCACAAATGACGAGAAATAGTCGTACACCCATATATCTTCCATTATCTTTCCTTGGAGTAGGTATAACCTTCAAGACATAATGGGAAAAGCAAGACGTAAAGGTAAAAGGAATTCTTACACAAGGAATGGGCTAAAGGTCGGGGATTTATTGTTTTAATATATATATTCATACCACACGTTCCAAGAAATATGTAACAGCTTGTAAGAATTGTTTTAATATATCTTCATACCACACGTTCTAGAAAATGTGTAGCAAGTTAAGAAAGAAAGTGTTATGTTGAGTAGAATGTGAGGTCATAAGAGAGTATGAAGAAAGGAAAAAGTGATTTAGAATAAATGTGGCTAAATAATGGTATATATGAGAGTAATCAATGAGCGCATAAAAGGGTTTCATCATTATGAAAGTTCATGTAAGTGTGGTGATGGATAATATTACATTATCTGACCTTGTAGTTAAGGAAGCCATTTATGGAAGCCGAAGGTAGCAAAAACTCAAGGGTGACTAAGTTTTGGTGGACGTAACCCGAAGTATGGGGTGAACCACGTACATTGGTGTCTCCCCTATGTTTGCATCTTGTACATTTTATCTTTGGCTTTGATACTATGATTTATATTGGTATTATTTTGTACATGATTTCTTTAAATAGTATCTTATATGCTTTAAGTGATGATGTTAAAAGAGTGATTGATTATGCATAAATCATGAGAAGAGGTAGGGGACTTAAAGTTCCGTGTGAATTTACATAAAGTGCATGTTAGTAGAAACAGGGGAACATCTTCTAAAATAAGTATACATCTTCTTTTCTTATGTAGGAACTTAAGTTTTGATTGGGTTAAACTGAAATGTAATGCCATGTAAACTTTGGGACTAATGAATTTGGTTGTTGAGATGGAGATATTGTACTCTTTCTCTCTACTTGTTTTCCTTCCCTGAAGATAGATAAATTTAAATGTACGTATTCTCTTATCAATTCCATAGTTAGAAACTACTCTTGTTGAGAGTATAATCTTATTAGGAAGATGATGGTCTTGTTTATGTTTTAAGTGTGTTACAATTATTCAAAGAAATAAACAAAATGAAAGCTATTACCCCACAATAAAAATTTCACTTTGATTTTATTGAGGAAATACGGGTATGTTACACCTAAACTAAGGAATTTAAAGTCTTACCCTAAAATGCTTTGACTTAATTTTGTTGTTTTACTTTGGGAGAGTGAGACTGGGCCAACAAGCCTCGTCCTTCTCATCTTTGTACAATAGTTGTCTTTAAATTTTTGGTGTTGGCGTTTTAAACAGTTCGTAAATTTGGGTTTCTCACTGTCGTTGAGCTGGTCGTGGTGTTTACACACTTAAGGCCTGGTTTTTTACCATTCTTTAATTCTCAACCTTGGTCGTGGCATTTTCAAGATAAGATATCTCGTTCTTTGGCTCAATTCGTCCTGAATTCAAGGTTTACCCGATGGTCACCTTTGTTTGCTTGGGCATTAACAAGACTGAAACTTTGGTTTATTCCCACGAGCGTGAGCTTATTGAATAAACTGGTAAGTGTTTCTAAGATTTCATTCATTTTATTCTTTCGTCTTTACAAACATTACCAAGTTATATTCTAAGCTTTTCTTGTTGGTTACTAGGTGTTCCACGATGGCGTTGCACAGTCGAAAGTTTTATGGCATTACTCTGAAGATGAAGGGAATGAGCTCAACCGGCTTGGTAAGCCTTGGTCTCATCCTAGGGATTCCCTTCATCATGCTTGTCTTGCGGTGACACTGTGATATTGCAGTTTGATAAATCAGTGTTGTTGTTTTTTATAAATGTAGTTGCACGTAGTTTTGTTTTGGGAACGAACCTCATGGAGGCTGTAAAGACATTTCAAGTGAAAACCCTTAGGGTTTCACTAAGAGCTTCAGCTCTTGTAAATAGAGATTAGGGTAAATAAATAATGTTCCAGGTTTTTAAAAAAAAATTGTTTGTTTATGTTGTAATACTTTATATGAAGCTTCTTTGGCCTGTTTGCTCAACTCTATAATTTATTTGTGGCTATGCTTATATAAAGGAATTTTGGTTCTTGAACATTATGGCAATTGTTTTGGCTAATACCTTGATGAATTAAAGACTATGTTTATATTATTTGTTTAAAAAAAAACTAGAGCTCGCATGCTTGAGCGTAATGATTGATAGTAATGTCTTGATTTTATGTTTTCCCATAACACAGTGTAAAATGTTTGGTAAGGAATTTTTTCTTTTGTTTATGCTCTGTCAACAACTTAATGTAAAATTTTCTTCGGCTGTGACTCGATAAAACCATTTGGAAAATAATTATTTTAATTTTATCTATAAATGTAGTACTGTAAATGATTAACCTAGGTTTTGGTTTTTATTTAGCAGTTCAGATATTTAGATTAACATGGTTTGTTTGTTTAAAAGGTAAAAGTAAAATCTATCTTGATTTCCAATAGTTTCTAAAATGAATAAGAAATTTTATGTTAATAGAGTAGGGTTTTGAAAACCAAAATAGTTTATATCTTATAATAATAAGGGAGTTGGTTTGGTTATTACTGCTTTGTTTACTATTTAATTGCTTTAGATACTTATAGTATTAAAATAATACTAGTATTCTTTGCTAGTGTAAATAATTTAATTGTTTTACAATAATATTTATTTTATTATAGTACTCACAATTTACTATCTCTAAAACAAAAGTTTTTACTCTATTAGACCTTCTATAGTATTCTGTAGAGGTATTGTAGAAGGAGAAAGCTGACATAAGTCGACTTGGACGAAGACCGACTTAGCCAGCCGACTAAGTCGATGGGTTGACTAGTCGATCAGTCGACTAAGTCGGTCAACCAACTAAACAGATTGATTAGTCGACTTAACTAATAGTCGTGTCGGTTCACCGAACCGACAGGTAGTTATTTTTTGTAACTGTTTGTAACTGGTATATATTAGGCTGTTGAGCCAAGCAAGAAATCAGTTCAGTTCTGTGCCTTGTATGAACTCATTATAATAATCTGTTTCCTATATGTTCTTGTCTCTTGTCTCTTATTTATGGTTATGTTTTAGTATGTATTATTGGTAACATTATGTGATCTGTGAGATTACAACATTGGTTCCGTTTCCGGTAGTACATGTCTAAGATATATGCTCACATATGATACCGGAGCAGGAGATCAAGGACTGGTGGGACCGTAAAATTGTGAACTACTTGCAAAATTACGCAAGACGAAACAGATTAACAGTCGCTGAAGCCAAGGCAAGATTTTTCACCGAGACGCATGAGAATTTTGTCGAATCAGTGCCACAACTGTTGAAGCAGCTTCTGGATGAGAAGACTGGACGCAAATAAAGAACAGCTGTTGCTAGATAAACTATTCCAAGGAGGACGAACAAATCTGTCGGAGTGGTTTGAGAAAATCACCGACGACTTCTGTGAGGAGCAAGCGGTCGAAGAAAGGACGTCAGTGGAAACTGTAAAAGCGAAATTCTACACAGATTTCACCGAAAAATTCTTGTGCACCTTGCCGACTTTGTTGTTCAAATTCTTGATAGAGAATGGGGCAGGCCACATCGTCGAACCTAGACCACCACTGTGCGAACAACCACCAAATACCAACTGGGCGGAAAAGCAGAGGAAGTGGGAGAAGTTTATTGCAGAAAGGGAGTGGAAATACTTCCTGAGCAAGTGAGTCGAACCATCCGAGCTTTCTAAAATCATCGGGTAGGCTATGGGGGGGTAGCTGGTCTTGTGTCGGAGGTAGAGTATAGTGGATCCTAGTCGGCCAAAAGAAGATAGCTGTCACCAGTTATGAAAAGTCGACCGTAGAAGACTTCAAGAAAACAGTACTGTACGGGAGTATGTCGGACATTCAGAAACAAGAAAGGGACGAGAGACAGTAGAGAAGGGAAGCAAGACGCAAAAGAGCCGATGGGCTGTGCAAAGAACAAAACCCTAGGGAGACCGACCATGAAGAGAATCCGCCAGAGTCGGGTCATGACCGACAGGAAGAGGGCATTGAGAAAAAGGTGTCCCCTACAGAGGAAGAAGTGTGGATAGAGCAGCCAGAAGCTCTCCAATTCAGAGCTCCCGACGACAGAATAACCCTTTCCCCGGCAAATTCGCGTACCAGAATATAGACTATTATTGAAGATGACCTCCGACTACGAGCTGGCGACATCACTATCTGGAGCCGACTAGGTGACGAACCATACCCGGGACGACATCTTGTCACGTCGACCATTCGAAGGGAACTGGGTGACCTTTCAAACGGCACCATCCTTTCGGAGTATCCACTTGCTCTTACTGACACAGGAAGGAGCACCGCCCCCCCCCCCCCCCCCCCCCCCCCCCCCCCCC
>LPNX010134698.1:226452-254076 GCA_001517045.1 Pseudotsuga menziesii
CATGATGTAGTCACCACTAAAAATCTGCATATTATCACTCGCCAAGGCACAAAAACAGGGCCTGATAACCCCCAAATTAGTAAAATTAAAAACTCCAAGGGTTATCCGGATCCTCTAAAGGAAAAACAAACTTATCAAGAAGCCACACACATATTTCAAGACATTGCACAGCAAGAAGACATTCTTACCAGTCGACTTAGCACGACATAGCAATTAAGTCATCTCATCCAAACCAACAAGTCTGTAGCCCAGTTCATTGATTTATTACGTGAAATAAAAAGCACTAACTCGGGAAAACAAACTAAGAACATTTGCAGCCTAAATCAAAAGGACAAAAACGATGTCGACCCACTTGTCGACCTAGAAATCGAAGGTTATCACATCCGACAAGTGGTGCTTGATTTCAGGTCTCAGGTAAATATCATGACCAAGGATACATGGGAAAAGATGGGCCGACCTCGACTCTATGAGTCAGGCATTTACCTAAAACTCGCTGACCAAGGCCTCATTGAACCCATTGGGGTTTGGAAAGATGTCGACATGACCATCAAAGGCATATCGACTAAGGTTGATTTTGAAATTATTGACCCAAAGGAAGGATCTAGCTCCTTCCTAGCCCTCGTCAGTCGAGCTTGGGGTTGAAAGATGAAAGCATCTATATCCTTAGATAAAGAACGCATCAAACTAAAAGGAAATGGCCAAAAAGTCATTATCCCCATTAATCCTGCACAAGGACAACCTTGGGTAGAACCGATAGATGAGGAAGTTGATGTCAGACAGCTTTACCAGATCCATAATAATACGGACTATACCGAGCCAAACATTTATGGGGAGCTTCACTTAGGTAACCAAGACTCCATTGGTTATAATTCAGATGCTGAATTATATGATTGGGAAATGGAAAACTATGAAACACAAGCAAGAGGGTGCTGGAATATACAAAAAGTATAGAAAAAACCCACTCGACAGTGCTTCACTGTATCAATTATCCCCAAAGTATTTGAAACTAAAATCAGGGAATGACCTACATTACAGCCAACCAACTTACATAATACCCAACTGCCCAGGTATAAGGAAAGAGAATCCCCAATAATGCATCTTGAACAAGTCTCTAAAAATATTGGAGAACATGGCAGACTTCAAAGCTTAGTGGAAACATTTACAGATCAAGCAGCTAGATGGTGGAACACCCATCAGACAAAATTGCAGACCTGGACAACTGCTTCAACTTTCTTTGTCGAACGATTTGGTGGGAAAAAGTTAACACAGGAGGCTCAAATCCCTATCTTTGTCCAAGGACAAAACCCAGAAGACCACATTAGGACTTGTGAAAATGAGTGGAGAAGGCTTGGATACAAAGATGAGTGAGCCTGGCCACATTTGTTCCCTACAACCCTAGCCGACTTACCCAATAAATGGTATAAGATGGAGGAAGCTAGAGGAGAAACCTTCTTTTGGCAGGAATTGAGAAACAACTTTATCAAGGACTTTCAGTTCATACCCCAGAATGAAACACTGGCTAAGCCAGCCCAACAAATCAAACACTTTCTCCAGCCGACCATAACCCAACCCTCCTAGACCAACCGACAGGTCAAATACTGTAACAATATAAAAACTGCACCTAGGCCACAGTCGACCCGATTGCAATTAGAAAACGAACATACCACAGGCAAGAGCTTTAGATGGAAACCCGACCACATCGAAACAACCAAACCAATCTACTCAATCCTGAAAGTCGAGACCACCGACAAACCCGACCTTGACAGAATGACTGCAGCTGACTTTTCGGCTACATTCTCACAGTTTCAAGAAGGAAGTTGGCCGATCAATGAAGCTAAAGCACCAGAGTGGCTGGATGCCAAAGTGAAAACTAAGGAGGTCGATATTTCAAATGACGACCGTCCAAAAATAGCTAAGATTGGAGACTACTGGAATGAACACCAAACCACCGAAATCATCAACTTACTGAAAGAATTCCAAGATGTCTTTGCAAGGGATTACAAAGACTTAAAAGGGTTAGTACAAGAAATGGGAGAAATGAAAATAGATACTAAACCTGATGTTCGACTTGTCAAGAAACGACCTTACAAACTAGCTCATAAGTATAAGGAGATAGTTAAGAAGGAAATAGACAACATGTTAGCAGCATGGATCATTTACCCCATCGACCAGTCGGAGTGGGCAAGCCCCATGGTCGTTCAGCCTAAGAAACATGACCCGACCAGGTTAAGAATTTGTGTCGAATTTAGGGAGCTCAACAAAGTCACACTTATAGATCCATTCCCCACCCCGTATGCTGATGAAATCCTGAATGAAGTTGCAGGCCATGAATGTTATTCATTTACAGATGGATTTTCAGGATATAATCAAGTACCCATAGCAAAAGAGGATCAAAAGAAAACAACATTTGTATGTGAATTTGGGTCCTTTGCCTACAGGGTTATGCCTTTTGGGTTGAAGAATGCACCTGCAGTATTCTCACGAATTGTTGTCAAAACCTTCCAAGAGTATATCTATAATACCATGGCAGTATACTTCGACGACTGGACCATATATTCCACCCTAAAGGATCACTGCACATGGCTCCGACTTATGCTAAAGAGATGTCGACAGATACGACTCTCCCTAAATATTAAGAAGTGTACTTTTATGACTCCCATAGGCATACTCTTAGGACATATTATCTGCAAAGATGGTATAAAGGTCGACTTTGCCAAAATAAAAATCATCCTCGACCTAAAACCCCCAATAAACCCTAAACAGGTCCGGGTGTTATTGGGCCATACAGGATACTACTGGAAATTCATCAAACACTATTCAGATATGACTTACCCTCTGGAGGAACTGCTAAAAGACGATCAGGAGTTTGTATGGACAGAGGAATGCCAAATATCCTTCGACAAATTGAAAAGAAAATTGGTCGAAGCCCCCATACTTAAATTTCCAAACTGGTTGACTAAATTTCATGTGCATATTGATGCATCAGGCATTGCAATTGGAGCCATCCTTACTCAACCAGGGGATGATGGGATGGATTACCCTATCGTATACAGCAGTCAAAAATTAAATAAAGCTGAACGGAACTACTCGACCACTGAACGAGAAGCCCTAGGTATGGTCTTTGCTCTCCAGAAGTATCGACATTACCTATTGGCCAACCCTTTCATATTCTATACCGACCATCAAGCTTTAAAATACCTTGTTAATAAACCCCTTCATCATGGGAGAATTTGTCGATGGTTACTTCTTTTTCAAGAATTTGAGTTTGAAGTAGTAGTCCGACCAGGAAAGCTAAATGTCAGACCCGACCACCTATCCCATATCGACACAGGGGAGGAACCGACCGGAGTCGACGATGACTTGCCGGATGCACATCTATTTTGCATAGAAGCAGTACCCGAAGAACTAGAAGACATAGCTCAGTTCTTGGAGACAGGTCAGGCACCCGAAGGTCTGAACACCAAGAAGAAACAAATATTATCTATGAAGGTTGCACCCTACAGTCTCATTAATGGATTTTTGTACAAAATGGGGTTAGACGACATTCTAAGACGTTGTGTACTCGACCATGAGAAAGAACAAATCATGCATGAAGCACACTATGGACTTGCAGGAGGACATTTTCAAGCGGATACAACTGCAAGAAAAATCCAACAGTCGGGCCTATGGTGGCCGACCATCCACAAGGATTGCAAAAACTTTGTTAGTCGATGTGATAGATGTCAACGACTTGGTCAACCGCTACCGAGTACAGAAATGCCCTTGATATCTGTAAACCCTAGTCTCACCTTCGAAATTTGGGCTATAGACTTCATAGGATCGTTTCCTATCCCAGCCAAACGATCAGGTGCAAGATATATTATCACGGCAGTGGAGTATGTCACCAAATGGGCAGAAGTTGAACCCGTCGATACATGTTCAAGTGAGGTAGCTGCTAAGTTCATCTACGAAAACATTATCACTAGATTTGGATGCCCACTCACCTTGATTAGCGACCAGGGCTCACATTTTATCAACAAAACCATCAAACATCTGACCAACCAGTTTCACATCGACCACCGATGAAGCACTGCATATCATCCTCAGTCGAACGGCGCGATTGAGGCTTTTAACAAAACACTAACCAAAGGGCTAACCAAAATATGCAGGACTAACAAAGACGACTAGGATGAGAAAATCCTTGCGGTTCTCTGGGCATATAGGACAGCATATAAGCAGTCGAACGATCAAACACCCTTTCGACTAATCTACAGGAAGGAAGCAGTTGTCCCCCTACATTTCCAATAGTAGACACCTATTATTGCACAAATACTACATGTCTATGTCGAACAGGCAAGAAAGGACCAACTATTTCAACTTAGCAAGCTAGAAGAACATAGAATCATGGCTATTCAACATCAGGAAATTCATAAAGAACAACAGAAAGCCTGGCACGACTGTAACATCAAAAACAAAAACCTTTCGGTCGGCGACCTTGCTTGACTATATAATATTCGAGTCAAAGGAAAACCCAAGAAATTACACACCGAATGGATGGGACCTTATGTTGTCGACGAAATACATCCCAATGGCTCAGTCCGACTGAAAACATTACAGGGCCTAGTATTTCGGAAGCTCGTTAATGGAGCCCGACTCAAACGTTACAGAAACTGAAAAAAATAAATAAATAAATAACGACCTTAACCGTCAACCAAAACTCATAAAAAGACAGAAAAATTCCAAAACAAAATAGTACATCCGACAACAAGCCATGACAGCAACTCACTACCTCGACCACCGACATCACCACCATTGACCATCTTCATCGACCAGTCAGGCCGACCATTTTCACCCACGACATCGACCATCGACTTCGAAAGTCCCATCACGCATTGATGGCCTCGAGCACCGAAACAAATCCTCCATTAAGTCGCACTCGAGTATTGCAGTTGGACTGTCAAGTCCGCCATTAATACACCCATTTCGACACTCAACCCCATCCCCTCCTATAAATCATGGACCGTCGAAGGTTCATTCACCACACCCATTTTCATCAGAGCACCTGCAATCTCAGTCGACCAAAGCACAAGAACCCTGTCAAAACTCCGACCAGTCCGACACAATGGCACCGAAACTAACCAGAGCTGCGGCAAGGCAAAAGAGTTGCAAGCAGAGGACACCCCCTTGCTCAACCGTCTCAAGAACATTAAAAACGCAAAGGTCTAGGAGGGCCCATTTCAGAAACTATGGCAAGAGATCCAAGAGTGGGCCTATACCGACAATAGAATGACCTCGGCCGCGAAGAAAATTCGGAAGAGCTCCATCCTCCAGTACCCTAATGCATCACTGATGGCAAGCTTCAGTGGGACGAAGGAGGCAGCTATTAAATTCATTATCAGTCGCTACCATCACGGCCGGTTCTACTTCGACCAACCGATTGATATCACCGGGGATGTTATCTCCAAACTTACGGGTCTGTCCAACCAGGGTAGCCATGTTCCTATTGGGATCAAGGAAGGGTTAGTCCAAGAGCTTACGGGCTCACCGTTGGGCAAGAACTCCAAGGGATTAATGATCGGCCAGATTGCGACAAGGACGCCACAAATCATGGCTAAAATTATAGCAATCACCCTTACCTTGGCAGGTCGAGGCAGCGACCTTAAGCTGGAGATGTTGGAAGCGGTCGACACAATCGCGACCGACGGACGTATCTACCAATGGGGAGATTATGTTGCGGACATGATCAAAACCATCTGTGAATGTTTCCAGGAGACGGGAGGTATGATCAAGTTCCCCTCTCTCATTATCTGGATTGTTATGTATCACATTTGTCCCGAAGGCAGTCTAATATTCCAGGAGTCGACCAGGTTCCAAATGCACAGATTTAAGCCATTTTCACAAAAAGGCACCCTACATGAGCTGGCCCAGGGGAAAGTCTTCCTAGAAAATTGGTTCCAGCAACTGAAGGTCCGCACGACGAGGTGGAGGGTGCCCCAGAACATCCGACGAAACCTCCCTGCTGAGTCTCACATCCAGTTGGAACTAGACCATACCTCAGTATGGTATATGCGCGGTCAAGACCCCAAAGCACAGGACCTCGACTACTATCCAACGGTCGAACAGATTTTCTGAGAGTTGACCAGACAAGCACATACAAAGATACCCATCCCAGAGGCTGCCAAACAGGTCAACTTCTCCATCATCGAGCCGCTTACCGACCAGGAGAAGGAGGAGGACTACGAACTTAATCTATACATCAGCACATTTGTGTCGGAGGATACCTTGACCGTGCCCACTAGTCGGGTGCACATCACTGTCAAACCTCCGACTGCAAAAGTAGTCGACCCCCAACCGACAAAACAACAACAACCAACAAAACAAACACAGCAACAGACAACTCCTCCGGCGCCAACAACCGTCGACCCCACCTAGGTACAGACAGGAGAGGTCGAAGGCAATGACCCGGAATATGCTTTATCTAAGAGCATCATCAAGAAGCTGGCTAAGGAGATAGCTGTCGCAAGGAAAAATCTCAAAACCCAAAAATTACAACAAGGTAGGGGTAAGCGCAAGCTTATCCTGGCCGACTCGTCCGATGATGAGGACGAACTAGCAGCCGCGGTCGTTGACATTGTCGAGGATGCCCGTGCCAATAAAGTGTCAGTCGAGGTTCAGTTTCAATGGTACGTGGATGCAGGCGCTCCGGAGGGTCAGCCAAAGAAAGCAAAAACGGGCCCGACACCTGAAAATGTGGTCGACCTCGTTTCGACCCCTCCCCCCACATCTCCGACTACCATAGTCAAAGAACAAGCACAAGGAATATCAACGTGCCATCCCGAAGGCACTCAGAGCCAAGGTCGCCCAAGACGCTGAGCTTAAAGCTTTCTTCGAGACACTTCCTGGACTGTTTAAGTCGGCCCAGAAAATACAGACAAAATCCCCTCTCTATGCAAGCAGAAAGCCTCATGCAACTTTTATGACGACATTCACCCGCGACGAACAGGGTGACGTAATAGGAACATCAAAGTCTGTCACTGAACCAATCGACCAAGACGACCTATCTTGTACACCTTCAGAAGCAGTTCTCTCTTCCGACAAAAGTTCACCACATACTCCAGTCAACCCTTTGACCCCTGTCCATACCCCCACTTCGTCCCCAACACCACCATCATCACAACCTCCGTCACCACCACCTCCACCATCGAAATCCCCACCACCAGAATTACAGCCAAACCCATCACAGCCACCGTTATCTTCACAACCAGAAGCCGACATCCCCCCTCCTCAAACAGAAAAACCATCATCCCTCATACCCCCTCCTCAAAAAGAAACACAGCCATCTTCTATACCACCTAACCAACCAGCACAACCTTCGACCTCCAATCCACCAACCACAGACCCAACTTCCACTACTGCAGGTACCCAGGAGCAAGAACAACAGCCAGACAAACAGCAGAAAAAGAAAGAGCAGCATAGACCATCCAGCCTCCGCATTACCCTAAGGGATGCAAGTTCCTTGGACGACACAGAGGTCGGCCAACTACTGAAAACAGTGGCCAAAGAGTCCAAGAAAAGGACATATCGGAAAACTAAAGAGCTGGTCGCCAAAAATGCAGAAGAAGTCGAGTTTCTCGGCCGATGCAGAGCTCTACTCCAGACCGTGGTACCAGGCCCTCTTGAAGTCGACATAGATCGACCACTTGAAAAAGCATATCAGCTCTTCGAGACAATGGTATCGACTGTCCAGACCCGGATGCAAGAGACCAAGGAGGAACAAAAGGAGGAGACTGTTCGATTGCTCTTGGCCCAACACACTGCATTCTCGGAGGCATACAAAGTTCTCCAGGATCATATGGAAGAATCAGTGCTCACCAAGGAAGTATTACGAGACTGGCCTAACCACTACGGGCAAGTCTATTAGCAGACCAGGCAGGCAAGGCAGGGCATTCAGGCTTTGGAGAGTCGGCAGTCAACAGAGGCAGAACTAAGGCAGACCATTGAAGAACAAATTGTGATGGAGACTAACAAACTGCAGAAGCTAGAACGAGAGGCCCATCAGTGGGTTCAACAGGCCCTTCCCAATTTAGAGAGAGTCGACCACATCTGTCCACCGATGAAACGACTCATCACTGCTGCAGAAGAGCAAAACCAACTGTTGGGTCCCAACATGGAGAATATCGCAGAAATGCCTATGTCCGAAAAGATGTCGATCCTTTCCAGTCTCACAACCTTAATGATCGATATCCAGAAGGCATTGCAGAGTTGGACTGACTTTCAGCATCATCTGGCCATCACAGCCCCAGCTATCGTCGAAGTCTGTGTCCAAAGGAGACCGACCATCCGGCTGCACAGCCCTCAGCATGAGCAAGTCTGACTGCATCCATAAGAGTTCGTTTTTTGTACCTCCCTGTTTCTTCGGGATGAAGAAATGTTTTGTTCGTGGGGGAGATGTAGAAGGAGCAAGCCGACATAAGTCGACTTAGAGGAAGACCGACTTAGCCAGCCGACTAAGTCGATGGGCCGACTAGTCGATCAGCCGACTAAGTCGGTCGGCCGACTAACAGATTGATTAGTCGACTTAACTAACAGTTGTGTCGGTTCACCGAACCGACAGGTAGTTATTTTTTATAACTGTTTGTAACTGGTATATATTAGGCTGTTGAGCCAAGCAAGAACTCAGTTCAGTTCTGTGCCTTGTATGAACTCATTATAATAATCTGTTTCCTATCTGTTCTTGTCTCTTGTCTCTTATTTATGGTTATGTTTTAGTATGTATTATTGGTAACCTTATGTGATCTGTGAGATTACAATAGGGATATATATATAGGTTTAATTCTTCAAAAAGGAAATTATTATTGTATTAATTGTTATGCACAGTTTTAAGGCTCTGTAACAAAAGCTTACAATAAAAACTCTATGTCATATTTTTAGAGAATTTTATATAATGAAATGGGTTCTAGAAAAAGATTATTATCATGCCTTGCTTAAATAATTAGTAATAACTTTCTGATTAAAGTCAAATCATCTTATCTCTATATAATCATTCATCTAATTCAACGTTCTCTACTAGAGTACTTCATCTTATGATGATTGGAAAAATATAGAAATGGATTTTGTTCATTAATCCATCCTAACTAATTCTGGGTTCAATTATTCAGTTTAACAAATACAAGTAATTTCTTGAATATAATGCAAACTTAAACTATCTATTTGCAGCTGCAATTATCTAAGAAATAATAGTAAAACTAATCTTGACTACTTTCTTTCCAATACTTTTACTTGCATAAAGATAAATAAAATAACACATTGGAACCTAATAACTTGTAGAGGAGACAAACAACCCAAGGAGCCCGTTCCACCTAACCTTTTCCTGAAGAAAGCTCACTGCTTGTCGTAGGACCCCCGAGCTTGTCCACTGATCCACCACGATGAAAGCACTGTGTGAAGAAATGGGATTAAATTCCCCTGCAACTCCACAGAAGTACTTAACAACAGTACTTATGTTCTCAATAGTAAGAACTCAGCTAACAAGTTGTACTAGTTCAAAATACAGTCTTAATCACTCAATCACTTCTGCTTTTCCCCTCATCAAATCTCTTATGCACCATTCTCAACTTCACAATTTTGACAAGGTATTGATTGAACAACCTCCTATTGAATTTGATGGGTAGATATATGCATGCCTAGCTCTTTTTGGTCAGTTTTTCACTTAATGAGCCACCTGCTCCGTTCCACTTTCTTGGGGAACATGACCACAAAATTAGGAAAGTTGCCCCTTGCAACAGCTAGAAGTCATTGAGGATGTTCCTATGTGTCAGTTTTCTCTCACCCCAGTTTATTCCACCTAGTGGGCCAGTGGACACTCATTTAACAACCTCCTTAGGATATTTGTCTCATCTTTTATTTATTAACTAATAAAATATTCAACATAATTAATTACAGTCATCCTTGACCCCACATGGTCAATAATCTCAAACTTTACAATAAAATAAAATGTAATGACTTCTTAAACATAAAATGTTATTGAAATTGGGGTACGTGACATAGTTCGTTTTAGACTAATGCATGAGGAACTCATTGTTTGCAAATGCTAGGTACCAACCCTATGTTGAGTGTATGGTTAGATTCATGAAGTAAATTGATCCACATTAAAGGTTTGAGCTTTAAAACAATAAAACAACATAAGGGTTAAGTATGCTTAGAGAAAGGCATAAATACAAAAGGGACAAATCCAAATTTATATGGCGTGGGTAAAGATTTAAAACTTAGTGGGAGTGGTTGCAACATTAACGAAGGCCATGTGGAGCCCTCGTGGTCACCTCCCACACTCGCTAATGCAAAAAATGCGATTTTCTATGGTTTCAAAACCCTACTATTACATACCATGTTGGATGAGGGGAGTGAGCTCCCTGCTTGGGGTTTTCGTTGGCAGAGGCGTGGGCAGTGGGTTACGAGGTCTCCATGTTTGCTCAAGTATGAGCCCCTTCCATGTAGCATGTACTGTAGTTGTTTTTGTTTTTATTAACTGCAACAATTTTTAATCACTGATTGGTTTCATGGTAGGTTGGAACTACGTTGGAGCACGCTCGCGACTAAGGGAAAAGAAGGCCATGAGACCAAACCTGGTAAGCCCACGTTCAGGAGTCCTTTGCATCTGGTTGGCCATTTTGGGTTTTTGAAGGGATTTGGGGATGCAATGTTTGGGGTTTAAGGGTTTTCTATTTAGATGTTACCATGGTTTATGATATCAAATGATGCTCAAGAAATTCATGGGGTTTAATGTATTTATGAAATAGTGCTCATAAATTTTGTGGGATTTTATTGGCGTTTGAGTAATTTGTAATTTTTAATTCGACGGTGAAATACTACCAAACCAATCTGAAACTATTGCTGGAAATACCAAGTTGTAATATTCGTTCTTTTTTTATATGCTCTATATTGTTTTAATATTTGTTTTAGTTGGGTGAATGATGAGCTAAATCGCAGGTTTTATAATCTTTGTGTTGTTGTATGTCTATTCTTGCTCTGTGAGTATTATAGAATATTTGGGCACTTGTATTTTCATTATGGTGGTTATGTGTTGCGTTAATAGTGTCATTGCCAGCAATGGCACTCTTCGTAATTACTGTTGGATTGGAAGATCTTCGGTTTGTTTTGATTCTTTACAAAAGAAAAGGGAAAATCCATAGCTTTGTTCTCTTATTTATTCTTTAATGTTGAACTACTGCAATGTCATGCCAACCCTTGAAGCGTGGCCAACAATTGAAGCTCTTATGGGATTCGATGTTTGGTTGGATACCGTGACACCCTAGTTTAAGCTATCTCGATGGTTATGGAATTTTATATATTCTTTTTAATGGTTTAAATAGGCTTTCTTACAATACTATCTGTATTTTATGGAGTTATATTCGTAGTTGTAGAAACGTTGATATTCTGGATTTGTGCTCAAAGAGATTCTACGTGTCGTGAATCTATTATGTTTATGGTTGACATAAAAACTTTTATGTAAATGATGGTTTATTTATTGGCTAAATTTGTAATCGTGCATGGATGATTTGTAATAGATGCTAAGTGTTTTTATTCTAGGTTTATAAAGAGAGTTCCAACATGAGTTTGCTTTGTTGGAGCCAAGCTTCTGCTTGGAAAATGATTATGTACTATATTTATTAATGGTTAAATAATTGTTTGATTTTTAAGGGTTTGGTCTAGGATCTATGATTCATATGTTTGGGGATTTTTGTGTGGATTCAACGATGTTAAACATGTTTGGAACTAATTTATATGGACTTAATCCTAGGATTTATAAACTCCTTTGAACTCCTAATAAATTATTGTGAAGTCATGTCTAATAAACTCCTTTGAACTCCTAATAAATTTTTGTGAACTCATGTCTAATAAACTCTTTTGAACTCCTAATAGATTCTTGTGCTCATGTGCTAAGTACACTTAGTTGCATCTTAATGTGTAGTTGGTTTGGGAATCTAATTCTATGTGGAGGTTGGGAGTCCAATTAATGTGTGCATAAGGCTTAGTAAAACTCCATTTAACAACTACGAGTCAAGATAAATGCAAAACCAAAAGATTTATATCAACTATTAAATTAAAAACATATCCAATTATAACTTTTTTATTTTAATAAAAAACTTGAAATTATGAATAATAACAAATTACCATGTTCCAAAATTTTAAACTTAATTAATAATTATTAATTTCTGTAAATGTAAATTGTGATAAGCCTATTTACCAAATGTTTTATGATTCGCAAACGGAACAGCTATGACAGGACAACGTCATCTAAAAAGGACTTGTGTACCTTCGGCCACGCAACAAGCAATAATAGAAGTTAATAAATGCCGTTAGGTTTAGCCACGCAACAAACAAAAATGAAAATAAATGCTCATGCAACAAATAAATGTTAATATATGACGTTAGGTTTAGCCAGGCAAGAAACAAAAATGAAAATAAATGGTCATCGAACAAACAAAAATGAAAAGAAATGTTATTACTCTGCTGCATGTAAAATAAATGTACGGTGAAATGTCGTAACTCCAATTTCCAAATAAAATTGTCGAGACATTCATAAATGTTTAAAATATGGCACTTCAATTTGAATGCCAAAAGGCACTGCTTGGCAGCATAGTGGAGGTGACTGTCAGCGAAGAATCAAGATCATAAAACTGTTGGACAAGATCTGTGGAGTATACTGTTTAATTTCGTGAACCGCGTGCGATTTAATTTCCTGTACAGAGTTTATCATATAGGTTTTCAAAAGCGAAATGAGCTCCTAACCAAACGAGTGGAGCGAGTAAAAAACGAGTGAAGGACAATTGAGTTGGGCCGCGTGCGATTTAATTTCGTGTACAGAGTTTATTATATAGGTTTTCTATAGCGAAATGAGCTCCTAACCAAACGAGTGAAGAGCGAGTAAAAAACGAGTGAAGGACAATTGAGTTGGGAATATATAAGCAGTGTCATCACTTGCCCTAATTCCACAGGTCTTTCCAATCCTCCAAAGAGCGACCATATTTTGTATTCCAAGTAACTCACTTCATCCACATAACAATTTTGTCGCAGATCCTGCATATGGAGTTCACGGCGTCTTTAAACCTGGCTACCCTATCTTCCGTGCCAACCGCACGAGGCAACTCCTGCATAGGCCTCAAGAATTCTAAGTCGCCCGCAGCAATATCTAATATATCATATTGCAGTGCATCTAAAGGTTCTCTATCCACTTCAACTCTGGTAAAGAGGCCCTTACATAAGAGATTAGTTTGGACTAGACGGCTGGAAATTACATCCATAGCCACATCCATAGAATCCAGTCCTAGACGAAACAGAGTATTGGACTCCCCGCTTTCAAGTCAGAGGAATTCCAACGACATATGCAATTTTTGGAACTATGATGATTGGAGGAGGAAACTGCGTAGACCCGATCCTTCTCCTAAGCAGAGTCTGGCGAGTAAATGGAGGGAATATCATGGCGCCAACGACTGGAGAGGCCTGCTGGATCCCCTTGATGAAAACCTAAGAAGGGAGATTGTTAAATATGGAGAATTTGCACAGGCAACCTATGATGCTTTTAACTCTGATACCCACTCGGCCTCCTATGGTAGCTGCTGCATCCCATCTGGTGAAGTTAATTCATTCTTTGAGAGAGTGGGTTTGAAGAAGAGTGGCTACAGGGTAACCAAATATCTCCATGCAACTGCCAATGTCCATATCCCCCAATGGCTTTCGAAACTATCGAATGATTCGCTGAAATGTCAGCAGTCTAACTGGATGGGATTCGTTGCTGTGAGTGATAACTTGCAAGAGATCAAAAGATTGGGTCGAAGAGATATAGTTATTGCATGGAGAGGCACCATGACTCCGCTTGAATGGGTTGAAAATCTGAAGACAGATTTAAAACCAATTAAGCTTTCTAATAATATTGATAAGTCTAATCTCAATCCGAAGGCGGAGAATGGATTTTTAAGTCTGTATACTTCAAAGGGCAACAGAGATAATTGCAATCATAATAATAGCATGAAGAGTGCATCTGAGCAGGTTATGGAGGAGGTGCAAAGATTAATAGAATTATACAAGGGCGAGGAGTTGAGTATTACCATTACAGGGCACAGTCTAGGAGCGGCTTTGGCGCTCTTGACTGCATACCAGATTGGAGAAAACTTGGCATCGAACTCAAGTAATTCATCAATTGCAGTGTTTTCTTTTGGGGGTCCCAGAGTTGGAAACCATGATTTCAAACAGAGGCTTGAGGAGATTGGCGTGAAAACATTGAGAATAGTTAATAGCCATGACTGGATCCCTCAAATCCCAGGGATTTTTATGAATGAATGGCTACATAAGAAGTGTTGTGAAATATTAAATCCGAGAGGATTGATGGAGGCAATGGAGAAGATGGCATTTACTCATGTAGGGGCTGAGCTGAGGATCAATCACTTGGACTCTCCATATCTAAAACACAATGCAGATGTGAGTTGCTGTCACAATTTAGAAGCCCATCTGCACCTAGTCGACGGCTTTCAAAGCTCTTGGGTTCCATTTCGATCCAATGCAAAGCGGGATTATGCTCTTGTTAATAAAACCTGTAATTTACTGAAAGATGAACTTATGGTGCCCGCTAATTGGCAGCAGTTGTCAAACCATCGTAATCCTGATTTCAGTTCCAATTTCAATCATCGCTTATCTCCGCTCTGAGCGACATCTGAGGAGGGACCTGCAGACTTGTACGCCAACCCTGTAAATTTAATATGAAGTGTAGTTTTCTAGTGGGAAAGGTGGCCCCCTGCTGATCTCTAATCTCTAACCTGGGAATGTGAGCTCTTCATGAGTGTAGCCACAACCCACCGAACCCTGATATTCGTGGTTGTCATGGCAAGCATAATCAATACAGTGGTCCTGGTACAAATTTGTATAGACTTGTAAAACTGTACTATTTCTTAAAGTAAAATGAAGATGGGCCAATTTTTTTGTCCTTTTCATATCACTCAAAATGGAAACTCATTGTAAACAAAGTGCTTTGGTTTTTAGTTTAAAATCCATTTTGAAGTATACCATGATACCTTGTAAAAATGGAACTAGTAATCTGATAACAAAAGCAATGTTCCCCAAGTTTCCGGACGCGGGAGCTGGGAAACGCACGGTGGGGGCGTGTGGAGACTACCCCAAATTCGAGGGAAATTCGAGGGGGGCGAGGGGGCGAGGGGGCGAAGGGGTCATAAAAATTATAAAAATATATATAAATTATAAAAAAATAAAAATTATAAATGCTAGATAATAAATATCATAAATCCTAACAATGTAAATTAAAATTTAAAAACTAACAATTTAATGATAATCTAACAAGCATGTTACAAACTTACACAAGTGACAATTGAATGATTCATTGATTATTGATTCATCATGAACATTTTCAAATTGTACAATTTGTCCTTTCAATCTTGATATTCATATTTTAAATTTGATATTTAAATCTCAGCCATTCTAATTGAAAACTTGAATCAATGATATAATATATAGCATGCATTTTAAATACTAAGTTTGAAATAGAAATAGAGACTGAAACAGTGAAACATCAATAGACAATACTAAATTACTAAACTAAGATTGCTCAAAGAGTCAAAAATTTAAAATAGCCATAGGAAAGAGTTAAAGACTCGGTCATTAGTGATCACTAATCAATATTTAGAGTCAACAGTGAAACTTTAACTAACATATTAACAAGTAACTCCGGCTCGGCGGTTGCTGTAAATTCCCCTTCAGTCACAGCAGTCACGGGGCAACCTCCATTCACTCACAGCAGCCTCCGGTCAGTCACGCGGCAGCCTCACTCAGTCACGGCAGTGGAAATGAATGAGTCACGACAAAGGTAAGCATCATTTAGGTTTTACTTTTTTATTTATGCTTTTTGTTTTGTTTTTTTCTGTTTTTTTTTTAATTTCGAATTTAAAAAAAATGTAAAAATCGTGGGGGGCATGTGGGAGCCCCCCTTCTTCGGGGAGGGGCGTGTGGGTGACCCCACAAGCGGGGCGATGTTCAGAGCTAGGAGGCGCGCCCCCTCCTGCGTTTCTGGAAGTTTCGCTTTTTTAGAGGCGTGAAAAAACGTTTCTAGAGGAGCCCCGAGGCGTGGGGAGTGAGGGGGGCGAGCCCCCGACCTGGGGGTGAGTTTCCGTGGAACACTGAACAAAAGTCTCATAGTTCCATTCTAAACTACCTATGTTTGGACATGTTCATTCTTTCATTTCATAATTCCGTGTTCAATTTTTCACTTCATCGTTTTCAATTGCAGATATTTTTTTTTCTAACAATAACCATTAGAGAGGCATGTGTACACTCTAGTGCTTAAATGATGAGTGTAAATAAGTTTTTAAATGAAAATTGGGAGTAGCTGAATATTCTAAATAATGGTATCTTAGGTTTGTTGGTCATATTCATAATAGTTAACTATTTGAGATGAGTATATTTATGATACATGTGATTTAAAAAAAAAGGGTTATTTTATTTATGATATATGTGATTGTTTTTAAAGATTATTTATTTAAAATAAAAAGCTATAAGCATTTGCTTATTTTTATTTTTTATAATAATGATGATGGTAATTAAAATTTGTTATTTTAAAATAATGTTTTAGTGTTATAGAGAGAGAGAGATTGCTCATTGGCAATTAAAATTTGTTATTATGAAATAATTTTTTAGTGTTATAATATATATATATATAATTTGCTCATATTTTTTTATTAAAACTTTAATATTATAATTTATTTTTTTAATTTATTATGTTTTAAAAAATATTTAAAATATAATATATTTATAAAATATTATTAATAATTTTTATATTATCATTATATTTATAGTTTATTTCTTTTTAAATAAGGACTAATTTTAAATGCTAGTTGATGTAATAAACAAAGTTAACATACACTTTAGAATTTACCTTAAACAATATATTTATAGTTTATTTTTTAAATAAGGACTAACTTTAAATGCAAGTTGATGTATTAAACCAGAGAGACATTGCCACATGCTTTTGCTAGAAGAAAAAAATGCCTCGTAATAATAAGAATTATTACAAAGGCACACTCTAAAAGCATTGCCAAATCATTCTTCAATTCCATGGTTACTTCCTTCCCTACTAGTTCCTTGAAGTACGAAAAAAATAGCTGCAAAACAAACCAAACCTCAGTAAATTTCTCAACACCGTGACAAAGAAAATCCAGAATCCCATCTGAGAAACTAATTGTTGGGGGAAAAACAAAGGAAAAAACCCGCATTCATTTAAGGAGGAGCAGGTATTACCATGCTGGCCCGGTCTGTGGCTAACACGAGAAAATAGGCCAATCCTGATGCTAACAGAACAAAATAAGCCAAACCGAAAGAGAAAATATGCGCAACAAAAACCAAACTCTTTCTTTCTTCCCGAGTGCTCTACTAGAGAAAATGAAAACAGGGAGGATGCTTCCCTATTTCTTGTAACTCCCATGGATAGCAGAATTATGATGGAGAGCTCATCCTCGCTGTATACCAACACGCAATGTTGTTGCTGCCTTTACAACAAGTTGGGGCCTCTGGATTTCTCATTAGAGATACCGTACAACATAAGTTACAGAGTCCATTGCAATGGTTGAATGAAACTAGAGAAAGGACGGCTTAAAAATCATTGAAAAAAACAAAACAAAGGCTGTGGTTGCTAAAAAGTGAGGGACTCATACATGCAAACCATTATATCTTATGGATGGATTATGCAGTTGACGTTTTATTGAGAAGTGAGAGTTTATTGGGAACTGATATCCCACCGTTGTTAGCCCACGCCTCAGAGGGATAAGAATTTATGTGTAGCTAGCCCACCCCACGAAGAGATCAGAATTTAAGGGGAAGATTAAATGTTGTATATTTCGATTTGAGTGATCAATATGATTATATAAATAATACAATATGTCTATTCACTTCATAAAAAATAGGATATTCCCTCGACATAGAGTAACTGGAATAAGCCTAAGGATTTGAGGCAATCATCTCTAACATTGGAAATTGAGACGTATTCACTAGAATTGAATATCGATGAGTTTCATTAATAAATCGGAGTTATCTAGTTAGATTTTAATGTTAAACCAAGATTAGTTACTCTTTAATTGCATAGCTTCCCCTGATTGCAACTTCTCAATTGCGATGCACAGGCAACAATACAAAGAGATAATTAATACAATTCCATAGCTTGTTAATTCATGGGCTTAAAGTTTCTAGTTTCCACTTGGTGACCACCTCCAAGAGCCAATCTAACAATAATTGGAAAGACGTTCACGACCTTTCTTAGCTGATCTCTAGCTTCCAGCAAGTGACATCTAAATTTGAAATTCGAAATAGTTTTAGCTTGTGCTAATCCTAAACATTTGGTAGTTCCTGTATTTAGAAGTCATTTATTTGTAATTTATTCCACATATTTCAACATTGATTTCAGTAGTATAAGAGTTAATCAATTAGTTTTGTTCACATTATTTATTTTGATAATGTTGGCCTAATCGGCAGCTTCACACTCTAGGTAGCTTCTACTCCAGACGATGAGTCACTCCTTTGTAGCTACTACTCTATACTAGAGGTTGGACGATCCAAACCATTCTATAGTATCTTCCTGTGGATGCTATGCCCTAGTGTCAACTACTCTCCTAGCTTGAAATGAACACTATGTATGTTGATTAGCTTTCTCTATCTTGGAGATGATGTGTTTGTCCCTCGTAGATGGCATTGTAGAAAATAAATGGTGATTCTGTCTGATTTTAAGAACATTCCATTTTGGGTTTACATTATTGTCCTTACGAGCAATAACAACATGCCAGGAATTAGCTTCATGCTAACTATCCCCTCAATATTCTTCTTTGTTTCATTACCACTTAATTGTTCTTCTATTCCTACAGAGATGGACAACAACGTAAAGATAATTGAGAAGAGAAATGAGTATTTTGAGCTTACTTAATCTACTTCCATCATCTATTGATTCTACATATAAGTATTCTTATTTTTGAAAATACTTTTGGGGAAAAACAAAGATGACTTTCGCGAGGTCCAAATAATGCGTAAATTAATGAATTTTCATTTGGATTTTGATATATCAAATCCATGCTATCATTAAGACGAGCCCAGCATTGGAATCTCTCCATAGACTAGCAACAACCACATTAAATTAATTAATGTGTCTGAATAAGCAGATAGGCGTAAATTTAGGCACATACTTTTTATATTAATGTTTCTCTATAGTATGTGCTTAAATTTACGCATATCAACGTATTCAGACACATTAATTAATTTAATGTGGTTGTTGCTAGTAACGGGTGAGCCCATGGACATATCTAGAAAATATTAATGACAATAATAATGTTTATTTAATGATTCAAATATATAATAATAAATACAAATAGTTATTAGAAAAAGTATTAATGAGAGTAATATTGTTTATTTAATTATTAATTACACTTAAATAAAAAGTATAATTAATTATTATAAATAATTTATTAGACTTGAAATTTAATACCTTTACACTTAATAGTTTTAATATCCATTTGGATTTAAATAAATGTCTCTTTTTATACAATTATACATTGTATTATTTAAAATAATAAATAATGTATGGCAATATTACAACAAATTAATAATCCATATTAATTTATGAATCTTGAATATAAAGAAAATATTAATGACAATAATAATGTTTATTTAATTATTCAAATATATAATAATAAATACAAATAATTATTAGAAAAGTATTAATGAGAGTAATATTGTTTATTTAATTATTATAATATAAATAAAAAGTATAATTAATTATTATAAATAATTTATTAGACTTGAAATTTAATACCTTTACACTTATAGTTTTAAAATAATTTATTAGACTTGAAATTTAATACCTTTACACTTAATAGTTTTAATATCCATTTGGATTTAAATAAATGTATCTTTTTATACAATTATACATTGTATTATTTAAAATAATAAATAATGTATGGCAATATTACAACAAATTAATAATCCATATTAATTTATGAATGTTGAATATAAATACAGTATAGTTTGGAGATATTTTTTTCTATTGGGAAACAATTAATTCAGTGAAAAATGTTTTTGTTATTTATAAAAATATATTATAATATTTTAGATAATAACAAAATAGCAATAATATTGGTTAGGTAAGTGTAATTAATATTTGGAAACAATCCATGTATTAATAATTTTGTTTTTAACATACATTGTAATATATTGTAAAATTTTAGATAATAGTAAAATTTTAATAATTATAATTAGTTAATGTTTTATTACATAAGAATATTAAATACAATATAGTAATTAATTAAAATAGTTCTCGAATAAAGTAATAAATTAATATAACAACCATACAAAGAAAATATTAATATTTAACAATACTGATGTATTATTATTATTAAAATATGGTTATTAGTTAAAGTATTGATGTGAAAGGAATAAAATATAGTATTTAATAATGAAAATAATTGTATTAAAGTAACAATAAAATAATAACATGATTTTTATAATATATTATTGTAGATGTTAGTAAAATAATATTAATAATAGTTAAGTACTGGTAATCAAATAATAATTTCATAATAATAGTATGTATTAACGATGAACATATGTTCATTATTAATAGAATGTCTATGATCAATGTCACAATGCGACATAAAAGATGTCACGAAGATGTGACATCAAATCATTGCAAATTGTGTGAATGTCACATAGCCTTTGTTTCATTTCATAATCTGACAAATACATTGGGGAATGCAATCATTCAAATAGTATGTAGGAGGTTGACAAAGGGTTATGATAATTGGCATTGGAAATGTCACACTCCAACGTTAGCATTTAAAATCAAAATTTGCTATGTCGTGGAAAGGTTTTATTAGATTGTAATTGCCATGTTGCATTATGGCTATGTTGAGTAATGTGATAATGTGACAATATGTAAGTCATTGTAATGTTGCACAATGATTAGGTGTAGTGATATTTTCAGTTGTTAATTATGTTTTGACATAAACAAAGGGTTGTGTTCGATTGCGTCATTTCTGTATGAATATATTGTATTATGGTTATGTTAATTAATGTGGTTGATTGCATTACAACATTAAAAGTAATTTAATAAGTCAAATATATGTTTAATTTATGAAGTGCTATGGTGGATTATCATAGTCACTAAGCATTAGGTTGAGTTGTGACATTGGGGTGTGTGCAAGAAGTTGAGAGTCTCTTTTGACGCGTTAGATGCAATACAAAACTGAAAAAACAGACATCCATCAACTTGCATGGATATTTTGAGACACTTACACAATGAATCTTGCGATTAGTAAAAAACAAGAAATGTAGGAAATTGAATGAACTTTCCAAATATTTTTTTTTCTATTGAAAATGTTGTTAACTATCTAAAGTTAGATAAATTTTAACGGGCACTTTTTATTTTTGTGACAAATTATAAGGTATATGTTTTTGTGGGTGCAGCGTCTGAGTGTCTAAATGATGGAATAAACTTATGAAAACTGGTATACATATAGAGAACATATAGGACTAGTGTACGACTATTTTTCCAATAATAAAAATAATTTTTTTAATTTTTTTTATAATTATCTAAGAGATCAAACCTCGAAAATGGTACATAATTTGTGGGTGCAGCGTTTGAATGTCTTAATGCAATTATTTGAAAATGGGTTTTTTATAACATGTAGAGATTGGTGTTCTTTAGTGCACCATACAATTTTTTTTTTAAATGGTTGAGAAACGAAAGAGATATGGACGAAACACTACTAGTGTGTTTTTTGAGTTGAGGAGTGATGACAGAAGATAAATAAGAAAAAAATAGAAAAAATTATGTATTCTTGTTAAAATTTACATATTTAGAATCTGCAAAAAAAACCATATCTATTTCTAAAATATCATAAAAAATGGAGGTGTGCGGCATAATCAGACGAACCGCTAAACACGAGTATATTGAAAATTTGGATATAATGTTGAATTAGCCATGGTTGATCATACTCCAAGGCACATGCATGTTGAATCCGAAGCAAAGTACAAAGCAAACACATAGGCATAGGAATTCCACGAAAGCATGGGTGGAGGCTCGGCCTTATCATTTGGAGGGAATAAATTTTTGAATTTAAACAATACGCGAGCACGATTTAACTAACCAAAACGCATGCGCGTTATATAGAAACAAAAAGCGTTCGCGTTATGTTCAGACAAATCGCGTGCATGTGTTGTAAAACCAAAAATAGCGTTCATCATCATCTTCATCTTCATCATCTTCAACTTCATCATCATCATCATCATTAACATGATCATCATCTTCAACTTCATGATCGTCATCATCACCATCAACATCATGAACATCATCATCACCATCGTCGTCATCAACATCATCATCATCATCACCTTCCTCATCATCTTCATCATCATCACCATTGTCATCATCATCATCATCATCAACATGATCATCATATTCATTATATTCATATTCATCTTCATCATCATCATCATCATCATCACCTTTCTCATCATCATCATCATCACCTTTCTCATCATCATCATCGCCATCGCCATCATCATTATCATCATCCTCATCCTCATCATCATTATCATCATCCTCATCCTCATCGTCATCATCAGCTTCATCATCATCATCATCATCAACATGATCATCATCATCACCATCAACATCATGAACACCATCATCACCATCATCGTCATCATCATCATGAACATCATCGTCATCACCATCATTGTCATCATCATCATCATCATCATCATCATCACCTTCCTCATCATCACCATCATCATCATCAACAACATCGCCATGATCATCATTATCATCTTCATCATGTTCATCTTCATCATCATCATCTTCACCATCATCACCTTCATCATCACCATCATCTTCATCATCATCATCTTCACCATCATCACCTTCATCATCACCATCGTCATCATCATCATCATCACCATTTCCATCATCATCATCATCACCATCGTTGTCATTGTCATCATCATCATCATCATCATCACCACCTTCATCATCCTTATCATAATCATCACCATCAACATCATGAACATCATCATCATCATCATCATCATCATCATCATCACCATCATCTTCATCATCATCATCATCATCACCATCATCACCTTCATCATCACCATCATCATCATCATCATCATCACCATTTCCATCATCATCATCATCACCATCAACATCATGAACATCATCATCATCATCCTCATCATCATCACCATCAACATCATCATCATCATCATCATCATCACCATCACCATCAACATCATCAACATCATCATCATCCTCATAACCATCATCACCATCAACATAATGAACATCATCATCATCATCACCTTCATCATCATCGTCATCATCATCCTCATCATCATCATCTCCACAACATCATGAACATCATCATCGTCATCCTCATCCTCATCATCATCATCACCATCAACATCATCAACATCATCATCATCATCCTCATCATCATCAACATCATGAACAACATCCTCATCATCATCATCACCATCAACATCATGAACATCATCATCATCATCCTCATCATCATCATCACCTTCATCATCATCATCATCATCATCATCATCCTCATCATCATCATCACCTTCATCATCGTCATCATCATCATCATCATTCATCATCACCAACAACACCGTGAACATCATCATCATCATCCTCATCATCATCACCATCAACATCATCATCATCATCCTCATCATCAAAATCATCAACATCATGAACATCATCATCATCCTCATCATCATCATCACCATCAACATCATGAACATCATCATCATCATCCTCATCATCATCATCACCTTCATCATCGTCATCATCATCATCATCATTCATCATCACCATCAACATTGTGAACATCATCATCATCATCCTCATCACAATCACCATCAACATCATCATCATCATCTTCATCATCATCCTCATCATCAACATCATGAACATTATCATCATCCTCATCATCATCATCACCATCAACATCATGAACATCATCATCATCATCCTCATCGTCATCATCACCTTCATCATCATCATCATCATCCTCATCATCCTCATCACCACCAACATCATGAACATCATCATCATTATCCTCATCGTCATCCTCATCCTCATCCTCATCATCACCTTCATCATCATCATCATCATCATCATCACCATCAACATGATCATCATCATCACCGTCATCATCACCATCATCTTCAACTTCATCATCATCATCACCATCAACATCATGAACATCATCACCATCGTCGTCATCAACATCATCATCATCATCATTCCTCATCATCTTCATCATCATCACCATTGTTGTCGTCATCATCATCATCATCATCATCGTCATCAACATGATCATCATCTTCATTATCTTCATATTCATCTTCATCATCACCATCATCATCACCATGATCATTGATCATCGATCATCATCATCAACATCATGAACATCATCATCATCATCATCCTCATCATAATCATCACCATCATCATCATCCTTATCATAATCATCACCATCAACATCATGAACATCATCCGCATCATCCTCATCATCATCATAATCATCACCATCATCAACTTCATCATCACCATCGTCGTCATCATCATCATCATCATTGCCATCATCATCATCATCATCATCATCATCATCACCATCATGAACATCATCATCATCATCGTCATCATCATCACCATCCTCATCATCATCCTCATCATCATCACCATCATCATCATCATCATCATCATCATCATCATCACCATCAACATCATCATCATCATCCTCATCATCATCACCATCAACATCATGAACATCATCATCATTCATCATCATCATCCACATAATCATCATCACCATCAACATAATGAACATCATCATCACCATCATCACCATCGTCATCATCACCATCGTCATCATCACCATTGCCATCATTGCCATCATCATCATCATCATCACCATCATGAACATCATCATCATCATCCTCATCATCATCATCATCATCATCACCATCAACATCATGAACATCATCATCATCATCATCATCATCATCATCACCATCATCAACATCATCATCATCATCCTCATCATCATCATCATCATCATCACCATCAACATCATGAACATCATCATCATCATCATCATCATCATCCTCACCATCATCACCATCAACATCATCATCACCATCATGAACATCATCATCCTCATCATCATCACCATCAACATCATGAACATCATCATCATCATCACCATCCTCATCCTCATCATCATCATCATCACCATCAACATCAACATCACAAACATCATCATCATCATGCTCATCATCATCCTCATCCTCATCATCATCCTCATCATCCTCCTCCTCCTCCTCATCATCATCATCATCATCATCATCATCATCACCATCAACATCATGAACATCATCATCATCATCCTCATCATCATCACCATCAACATCATCATCATCATCATCATCACCATCAACATCATGAACATCATCATCATCATCCTCATCATCATCACCATCAACATCATCATCATCATCATCATCATCATTCATCATCACCATCAACATCGTGAATATCATCATCATCATCCTCATCATCATCACCATCAACATCATGAACATCATCATCATCATCCTCATCATCATCCTCATCATCATCATCACCATCAACATCATGAACATCATCATCATCATCATCATCACCTTCATCATCGTCATCATCATCATCAGCATTCATCATCACCATCAACATCGTGAACATCATCATCATCATCCTCATCATCATCACCATCAACATCATCATCATCATCCTCATCATCATCCTCATCATCATCATCATCAACATCATCAACATCATCATCATCCTCATCACCATCAACATCATCAACATCATCATCATCATCCTCATCATCATCCTCATCATCAACATCATCAACATCATGAACATCATCATCATCCTCATCACCATCAACATCATGAACATCATCATCATCATCATCATCATCATTCATCATGCCCATCAACATTGTGAACATCATCATCGTCATCCTGATCATCATCACCATCAACATCATGAACATCATCATCATCATCCTCATCATCATCATCACCTTCATCATCGTCATCATCATCATCATCATTCATCATCATTCATCATCATTCATCATCACCATTAACATCGTGAACATCATCATCATCATCCTCATCATCATCATCACCTTCATCATCGTCATCATCATCATCATCATTCATCATCATTCATCATCATTCATCATCACCATTAACATCGTGAACATCATCATCATCATCCTCATCATCATCACTATCAACATCATCATCATCATCCTCATCATCAACGTCATGAACATCATGAACATCCTCATCACCATCAACATCATCACCACCTTCATCATCCTCCTCCTCCTCATCATCACCATCAACATCATGAACATCATCATCATCATCCTCATCGTCATCCTCATCCTCATCATCATCGTCACCTTCATCATCATCATCATCATCATCATCATGAACATCATCATCATCATCCTCATCCTCATCATCACCATCAACGTCATGAACATCATCATCATCATCCTCATCATCATCCTCACCATCAACATCATGAACAACATCATCATTCATTATCATCATCACCATTCATCATCATCATCATCACCATCAACATCATGAACATCATCATCATCATCCTCATCATCACCTTCATCATCATCATCATCACCATCATCATCCTCATCATCAACATCATGAACATCATCATCATCATCATCATCATCATCACCTTCCTCATCGTCATCCTCATCCTCATCATCATCATCACCTTCATCATCATCATCATCATCATCACCATCATCCTCATCATTATCATCAACATCAACATCATGAACATCATCATCATTCATCGTCATTGTGTGTAATTTATTTAAGTTTACTTTCTCCTTATAAATTGGTTTTTGGATTACTAATATAAAATGATGAACTAGTATATCTTTTTACTTCATAATCTATTTTCAATTATTTATGAATAACTAGTCATGGAACATGGAACAAAAATCTATTTAGTTGATATTGTAATTACGTTTAGCCGTGCACCCACCCCATTAATTGTGATTGAAGATATCGCGTGCGCGTTTTGGTTATACAAATCGCGTGCGCATTTTTGCTGGTCAAATCGCGTGCGTGTTTTGGGACTGTTAAAACAGTGAATTGTCATTGTCCGAGAGCAACTTCAATGCGTGTTTCTAAAAATTTCAATTAGCGCGCAATATTTTTCAAGAGCACAAGCCTGCCTTTGAAAATACTCACAATCTACTCCATCTCCATCATTCTTTTTGTTATGCAGGTGCAACATTGAGGACATCTTCCATGGTTGAGGAGCACACAGGATAAGATATCAAGCTTCAATGTCATTTCATGTTGATGGTGGATATAACTTTCATTTGCTTGTAATTCAAGAGAACCAAAGGTAAATTTTCCCATTCATTATTGTTTTGATGGGAAATATGAACAATTGAGAAGGAAGATTGAAGCACCTTGAAGGATCAATAG
>LPNX010134721.1:0-10065 GCA_001517045.1 Pseudotsuga menziesii
GGGTATTTCGGAGTATTGCTGGTAATGCCTATACTGTTGATAAATCAATTACATCTTTTAATCTGTGTTTTGAAAACCCTAGAGGTTTGTGTATCTGCTGCCATGGCTCCAGTGTCTAGGTTCGAACTTATTGGTGACGAATATCTGTATGCTGCTCCCGAGTGTCGAGAGATTGTATTGAGGGTTGGATGGTTGGAGTTCCTTCGGAAATTTTATGGTTTTAATATGGCAGTATCTAAGGCATTCGCGGAGTCATTCGATGGGGTTTTTGCACATGTGGGAGACGTTGAAATTAAGTTGTCTGAAAAATTCATTTCTCAAGCTGTTTGCTTGCCACAAACTGGTGATAAGTGGTATAAAGGAAAACATATTAAGAATGACCAATTTAAAGGGTTTCATACCCCTACTCATCGACAAAACAAATTCAAATCCGGCTTCCCATCCCAGTTATTAATGAAGAAATGGAGGGCTCTTCTAGAGCTAATCATTAGGTATGTAACTTGCGAAGGTAGGTTGTCTCAGACGCAATTCTATCACCTTCGGCTGTTGTTGATATTTAAGGGGTACCCTTTCAATTTGCCCTTTTTTATTTTTAAAAAGTTTGCATAAAATGGCATCCACTTATCAATATAATGTTGGGGATAAATATGGGATTTTATTCCACCATGGGTTAATTAAAATTATTGTGTCCAGTCGGTTGGAAGAACTAGGTCAGACCTGGGATTCTTTCCTTGTGCGAAATGGGTTTGGGGTTAACGAGGAATGGCCCAAACAGAGGCCTAGGGTTCTACATAGGTGGGTAAAAAATGAAGAATTCGAGATTGAAATAAAGGAATCTGGTTCTCAGGATGATTTGGGGGATGAAGGGTTTCATCCTCACCAAACCCTAAGTCTTGATGATGTAAAAATTGAGGTGGAAACTAGTATTGAAAATCCTGCAAATAATTTTCGAGGTCTAGTAATGAAACCATCAATTCCCATAACCTGTCAAGACAAGAGTTCTTCTCATGCATAGGTTGATATGAAGCAAACAGAGGCTGAATATCATACTAGCCGTGCTATGAGCAATCCGGCTATACGAAGAACCACACGCAACATGACAACTGCTTTGCTTGCCAGGAGGAATTTGAGTGTTGGGGATATCTTAGTTATTGAGGTCAGTGACTCTTCAGACGTTCAACCACATCCAGCTCCCATAGGCCCCTCTATGCTAGATCTTAAATACGTTTCTATCTCTGCAAACAAGGTGGTTGACAGTTAGCAAGATAATTGTGAGGGTGACCAAGAAATTGACAGAAAGCCTTACTTAACTGAAGAATCTTGAATAAACTTGAAAAGAGAGTCGAAGGACCAAACTAATCCAAATCCTCATTCCCAATTGATTTATTCCCTGCAAAGAGATTTAAAAGAAGAATAAGTTATACAAACAATTGCCCTGGAAGAAATTACATCTTTAAAAGCTGAATTGATCACTTGGATTGAGAAATGGGATGTGTTAAAAGGAAAAAAGTTGAAATGCAAAGAACTGATTAAAAGGAGTTTGTTAAAGAATCAAAGATTGAAAAGACTGAATAGGATTAACAGGACCATGGCTGTCAGGTTCAGGGCTAAATTGAATGAAGCTAGGAGAAGTGTACCTATTCGATTCTTAGTCAACCTTAAAAACTTGATATTTTGTTTTTCTAGTGACTTCTAAATTTTGTCTTTGTATCTTACATTATGCCTACAGATTATTTTGGATAGATCCTTGAAGGTTAGTGATATTTTGGGTTCATCAGTTTTGGTTTTCAATTCATGGTCTAAATGATTAAATTGAGATATCTACAGAATTAAAATTCTGCAGATATCTTGCTCATGCTTAATTGATCATCATTAAATCTTGCTAAACAACTTTTTGTTAATATTTACAGGTATCAAATAAATTGTTGGCATAAAACTGGATGCTGTTCTATATTCGTGTCTTTTGACTGTATGTGGCTACTCAATGAAGAAGGTTCGGGATTTACAACTAATTTGATGCTCAATGATTACTTCGTTCCTATTTTTAAGCTTCTGTTGGCATGGATTATCCAATATGGTGTTACTATGATTTGGAGAGTATAACGCTGGATTTTCTCCAGTAAGTTAACCTCTTGGTGTATCTTTCTCTCCAAATGATTTTGTAACAACATGCCTATGATTCTGGTCGTAGTTTAACCATATCTCGATACGATTGGGATTTTTCCTAAGGAATAGGATTTTTAGTTAGTCAGTTGTAGTCTTTTAATTTCCTTTATAAGCAAATTCTGAATGGAAGCAAAGGGTTGGAATCCTAGAACTTGTTATGAACAAATATAATACAACACTTAATATGATTCTGTATATTTGTGTTCCTTTAGAACTATTTATGAGGATTACTATATTTTACAGACATAATGAAGACATTAGCTAAGTCTATCAGTTATATCATGCTGTCTTAATGTTGTTTTTCCCCTGTTGAATTTCCTTTTCATATATATGTATCTTTATATTATATGTGAAAGCACTTTTGTTAATTGATTCTGAACAAAGTACTTAGTGTTGAAGCATGGATGGTTAGGTGTCATGTAGAAAAGTAAGTGAAATTTTTCATGTTTCTTTTCTTCAGTTGATAATGATATTATTTTATACAAAGTATTGACTGTGTGAGTTGAACTTTATTCATTTCAGCATTAGTACCTGAGTGTATTTTTCATGCTTCAATATTGTGTTAAATTTATTTCAATTATGAGTTTTGTTTCATTTTCAAATTAATTTATAATAAAATGTTATTTGATTATAAGTTGATTTAGATCTGTCTCTGCTGAGAGTAGGCTTTTCTAACATTGCAAGATCATAGATCAAATTTTTAAATAAAACTTGTTATCATATTATTAATTTCACCTCCTAGTTTGGGATAGTTATATTGCATCTTAGGTCATTATAAATCAAGATTAGGAGCTACTATTGTTTTTCTGTTTTAGCTTAAAGGTATTTGTTAGCATTAGTTAGTCATTTTAATTAGATATTTTGATTTGAGTGAATATTTGATTAAGTAGAATTTACCATCTACACCCCAAGAGACTCTCTACCTTGAGAGCATATTTTATAGGAAGTAGGGCCTTCAACCTGTGAAAAACAATTAAACCAAACACATACAAGATTGCAGTAAGTCGAGTATGTGGACTGTTTTCTAGTGGTTGGCCACAAAACCCTATAGGCCACATTTCCTAGCCAAACAAATGGTGCTAGAAGGAGGGCCTAAGCTGAAATATTAATGGCTGATTGATTGCATAGTGCTCCTACCAGTGATCAACCAACTTCCTCCCTCATAAGCTTTGGAACATTGTCTACCCCGGTCTCTACATCACAACCTGAAGCTGTAAATACTCTGTTCCTAGATACAGTTAGAACTATTATTGAAAGGGACCCTAATGTCTCACCAGTTTCCCTTGAACAGATAAGTCAAAATTTAGAGGAATCACATAGAATCTTAACCAGAGCATATTCTTGCCAAATAGGGATTCCCTCGATTAATTTCAAATTACCAAGCAGAACTAATTTCCAAACATTGGCAGTGACTGACTCAGCTGCTGATTCGATTGGAGACAAACCTCTTGAATCATAACACTTCTCGACGATTGTTCTCTGTAGGTGGATCTGATCTACCTCCTTCACCTCCTGGATCACCACCAGTAGTCCTCATGACCATAACAATGAGTCTTCATCGGGCTCAGAACCTGATCTAGACATGGGTGACCGTAATCAGGGTAACCCTAATGCTGATAGACCATGGTTATGATACGGTGCTGTTGCTATGCCTGGACTACAACATAACCTACCAAAACACCCTGATAAACTGGTACCTAAGTTTGACCCAGATGATAAGAGCTTAGCTGAAATTACATTGACAAGTTCATCTTGGTTGTTTACACTATGAATTTTGAGCATGAGAATGTGGTATGTCGACTATTCCCTTTAAATTTTGAAGGAAAGGATACAGTTTGGTATTTTTTCCTAACACAAGGATCCATAACAAGCTGGAGTGATTTTAGTCAAGCATTCCTGAACAAGTTTGGTGAAGATAAAACCCTTGCTGTGTTAGCACTAGAATTGGCTAGGATTAAGATGGAGAGCAAAGAAAGGATAAAGGATTTCAATCAGTATTTTCTTACTCTTCTGAATAAGATACTAGTGGCCTCCCAACCTCCAGAAGACATTATAATTGAGAATTATGCTTCAGCCTTACCTAAATACCTGGGTATGTTTGTAAAACAAGCTGGTAAAATCACTCTAGTTGAAACATTTGATGAAGCAATAAAGGTTGAGAAAAATTCATTGACGTTTGAGCCAGAAAATAATGGAAAAGCTGATGGTTTCCTTTGTAAACACAACGAAACTACTTCTAGAACTAACACAGACAAAAAAGATGCCCCTGCTTTTGATGTAGAAAAATTACAACAAGCAATTAGGTCTCTTACAAACGAAGTGGTGATATTGAAAAGAAACAATGGGGAGGGTACTTCAAATATAGGAAATTTCAAGACCCTATATCGGTCGTTTACATCCTCAAACGCTAGGCAAAATACTCCCCCTGACATATCAACTAATGAGGAATTTTTCAATACTATAAGGGTTGTTTACGCTTTACCTGATTCCTCAACTGATCAAGAGGCAGATAATGATCATGAATCTAATCAACTTGAAACTGAAGAGGAAACTTCTGAAGATCCTCTTCCACTTAATTGCCATTTCTGGGATAGTTCAGTCAAAGACAGAGAGTCTAGTGACCATTCTATCTTTGTAAACCAGCACACCCATAACACTAGAAGTAAAGGGCTTGTAGATCCACAACCATCATCAGCACCTAAGAACAGTCCTCAAACTTCAAATCAGAAGCATGTCACTCAAGGTATAGACCTACAATATAACATCGTAGAAGATCTTAAGAAACAGAGGGCTAATATTAGCATGTTTAATCTATTGAAAATTTATCCCATGCCCGGTGGTTCGATACTCTCTAATTTATCAAATCCATCAACCACTAAAACAAAGAATCAACCCTTTGTATCTTTAGTTAATAACCTTGATCATACAACTAGTAAAATAGTAGTAGGTTATATCAGTAATGTCAAAACAGTTGCTGATAAATATTCGCTCATAGGTAAGAACTCCAAATCTACAACTCCACCTTTTCTGCTAACGTTTGAAATTTTCAACCGGAATGTTCATAACTGTATGATAGATTCTTGGGCTTCATCAAACGTCATGCCTTACTCGGTTTGTAAGAAGCTGAATGCCAAGCCCACTCCTTGTGAAATCCAAATCAGCCAACTAGATCGATCCAAGGTAAAAATTATAGGAGAATTAAAAGGAGTAATGATTAGGATGGCTACCAATCGACAGATCTTCTAGGTTATTGACGTAGTGGTAGTGGACATACTAGATGTATATGGGATGTTTTTAAGATATGACTAGTCTCAAGCCTTAAAATGATATTTTTCCACTGATTGGTCACATTTGTGGTTGCCTAAAAATGGGCGTCCAAATCAGATCAGAATTGACAGAGAAAGGTACATGAAACACATGGTGACTGAAATAAATGCTCTCAATGAACCAGTTTTGTTTAGTGATTCTATTTTAGGAAACTACGGGTATGATTCTGATTTAGGGAGTTTTCCTGCACTTAAATCTGCATTTACCAATTCTGTAAATAAATCAGTAATTATGCATTGTGATTTTCAGGAAGCTGCTCCTAGTCTGGTAAATAATGTGAATACTGTAAATAATGTAAATAGTCTTGTTGATAAGCCTTGGCATCTATATTTTGACAGATCCTGATCCAATGAAGGTACAGGAGTAGGTTGCATGCTCCTAGACCTTGCAGGAAACAAATTCATGCTATCTTGTAGACTGAAATTTATTTGCACAAACAACACGGCTGAATATGAAGCCCTTATACAAGGACTCAAGAATGCATTAGACTTAAAAGTTTAAGTTTTGATTGCATTTGGTGATTCTGAAATAATTGTTAGACAGTTTCGTAATTCCATTCACTATTTATCTAATCACCTGCAAAGTTACCAAAGGGAGGTATGGAATTTGATTTCAGCACTTGATGCTTTTAATATTGAATCCATTCCTCATTTTTAGAATCAGGAAGCTGATTTGTTAGCAAACATAGCTTCATGACTTATTCCCACTGAAAATTTTTCCCCTAATACTTTTTCTATTGAATTATTATTTAGACCGTCCATTTCAGATAATATCACTAACTGGCGGGTCTTTAATGACGATTCACAGATTATTTCTTTCTTAATAGGGGAAGATGCTTTTAAAGAATCAGTGATCAATGAAATTACACATGATGAGGATCTACATTATTTTGTGGTAATTCACTCGCCTCTTCCCATTGATAAGTATTTCGAACAGGTAAATTCAATCCCTGTGCCAGTTCTTAGGCTAGAAAAGTTTTATGATTTGCACGATAAATTCAAGGGAGTGCCTAATTGCAAGACAAATAGGTCTAACATGCGTTATGAAACCATTAATTTGGGCACAAAATCCAATCTTCAAAATACCAACTTAGGATCAGACTGCACTTCAAATGAAAAATTATCCTTCCTGAAACTGTTTAGTGAATTCAAAAATGTGTTTGCATGGTCTTATGACGATCTGAAAACTTTTGACACCCAGATCATACAGCATGTGATCCCCATGAAGCCTCAGTCAAAACCATTCCAGCAGAAATTAAGGAAAATGCACCCTACCCTAGAACCAACAGTAAAGAAAGAATTGAATAAACTACTTACTGCCCAGATCATATTTCTTGTACAATGGGTGGCTAACCTTGTTCCCATTAGGAAGAAGAATGGAGATATTCGTCTATGTGTAGATTTCTGAAACCTAAACCGATCATCAGAAAAGGACAAATACCCTGTTCCGCCCATGGAGCAAATCCTTCAAAAGGTGTCAGATGCTTAGATGCTATATTTATTAGATGGTTTCTTTGGGTACAACCAAGTTCTTGTTTCCCCTGCAGATCAGTTGAAAACCACTTTTAGGACACCCCGGGGAACCTATGCCTACAGGAAGATGCCTTTTGGATTGATAAACGCTGGGGCTACATTACAAAGGGCTATGGATGCTGCTTTCAGAGGTCTAATAAACCACTCTGTTGTTTTCTATTTGGACAATTTTACTATATTTTCAAAAAATAGGTCTGATCACATGTCACACTTACGAAAAGTGCTTGAACGCTGCAGGAAATTTGGTATTTCCCTGAACCCCAAAAATTCAATATTTGCAGTAACCGAGGGGATTTTGCTAGGGTTTGTGGTGTCAAAAGAAGGGATCATGATTGATCCAGAGAGAACAAAATCCATCTCTAAGATTCCTTTTCCTTCTACCAAGAAATCCATGCAATCCTTCTTGGGAAAGATAAATTTCGTAAGGAGATTTGTTCCAAGTTTTTCTGAAATTGTCCGTCCACTACAGAATATGATTAAAAAAGACAGTAGTTTTTCATGGGGGGATAGAGAAAAGCAGTCATTTATTAGGATTAGAGAAGCCATAGCTGAGGCACCCTCACTTGTGAGTCCTGACTTTAGGAAAGACTTTATTCTCTATACGTTTTCATCTGATATATCTTATGCAGCTATTCTTACTCAGAAGAATCAGTAGGAGGATGAAGTACCTATATCCTTCATGAGATCATGTTTAAAGGGAGCTGAACTAAATTATCATGAAGTCGATAAACAGGATTTCGTTGTGTTTAAAGCAGTAAAACATTTCTTCCCTTATCTCCTTAAGACAAAATCCAAGGTAATTGTTCCATTTAGTGCTGTAAGAAATTTATTGGTACAAAATGACCTTGGAGAAAAAATATCACATTGGATGGATGCTCTTCAGGAATATGATCTAGAGATTAAACCCTCTCAGGTCATATGAGGTTTGGAGTTGTGTAGGTTGGCTGCTGAATCAACACATCTCCCTACTAACCAGAATGACATGCCTTTAGATGATGTTTTATTGCAGAATGAAATCTGTTTTATCCCAGATCTTGTTAGCTCATGGTATACTGACATTCGCATCTATTTGGAAAATGGCACTGCCCCAGATCATTTAGATCCAAAAAATAAAAGAGCAGTAAGATTAAAATCAACACCCTATCAATTGGTAAATAATGTGCTTTTCAGGAAAAATACAGATGGAGTTTTGCTTCGTTGTCTAGAGAAGGAAGAATCTGATTTAGTTTTAATACAACTGCATGATGGGACCGTTGGTGGCCACTTTGGTGGTGATAATAAAACTCATAAAATTATAAGGGCGGGCTATTTTTGGCCAACTCTATTTAAATATTCTCATGCTTTCCTTACAAGGTGCTAGGATTGTTAGACCGCGGCTGCCAGAGTTAAAAAACCAGCTTTTCCTTTGCAACCTGTGATGGTGGATAGGCCTTTTCAACAATGGGGAATTGATATCATTGGACCAATAAATCCATCCTCCTCCCTTCAGTATAAGTATATTATAACTGCTACCAATTATTTTACTCAATGTTCTGAAGCCGAACCCTTGCGAGTGGTTAGTACGAATCAAGTATTGCATTTCCTTGAAACTAACATGATCACCAGATTTGGAGTGCCTGAAAATCTTGTATTTGATAATGCATCTTGTTTATATTCTGGATAATTGACTGAATTTTCTCTAGAAAAGGGAATTAGGATTATATATTCAACAAACTACTATCCACAAGGCAATGGCCTTGCTGAATCCACAAATAAGAATTTGCTGAAAATTTTGAAAAGGTCCATAGCTGAAAATCACAAGAACTGGCATACTTTCCTTCATCAGGCTTTATGGGATGATAGGGTCACTCCAAAATCATCTATTGGTAATTCTCCCTTCTTTTTGGTATATGGAGTAGATGCTATTCTTCCTCCAAACCTTTTTTTACCTTCCATACAGTGTGCACGAGCTGTACAAGAGACTAAATGTTCAGCCATCAAAGAAATAATTAATCTACTGTTGAAGTTGGAAGAAGAAAGAGAAAATGCCAGGAAACACTTTGCGAAACACTAGGAAATTATTAAGGCATGGTTCAATCATGGCTCGTCCTCGAATCAAGAATTGCAAGTAGATGATCTGGTTTTGAGATGGGACAAAGCACATGAGGATAAAGGGGAACATACCAAATTTCAACGTCTTTGGTTAGGCCCGTATGTTATAGTAGAAAAACTTGGTCCAAATACCTTTCATTTAAAGACTTTACAAGGACAGCTCGATACCCTTCCGATAAATGGGAATGCCCTTAAAAAGTACTTTCAATAATTGCACATCATCGAATCTTTCCATTGTATATTTCCATCTCTATAGATTTCTGTACATGAGATTGCAGTTTATGTTGATTTTTTGTTGGTATTTTCAATCTTATACTTACTAATTATTTTCGTTATTATCATCATCATAATGCTTATTCACAATTCTAGGTGATAGATTGTGAAAATAATCCAACTCTTTAGATCATTTACNGATCTTATACTTACTAATTATTTTCGTTATTATCATCATCATAATGCTTATTCACAATTCTAGGTGATAGATTGTGAAAATAATCCAACTCTTTAGATCATTTACTGTACATAAGTTTGTGTTCTGCCTCTGTGAATATATATATATATATATATATATATATATATATATTAAACGCATCTCCTTTGTTCGATCACAAGATTCAACATGAATCATTCTGCACGGACTTAGAACCTAATGATTGAAATGCATACCAGACTGTAGTCTTTGATGATGACAGGGAGTATCAGATCTCTAATAAGTGATTTGTTCCTAGATTTGTGGTAATTTAAGCCTCCACAATTTTGTTGTCAGCAGTCTTTGATTGTTTTCTTTGAGTGTCTTCTTACAGATCAAGTACTTTGGGTAATTTATTTACTGATTCCAATAGATGTCTACTAAGCTCAAAAACTTGTTGAAGATATCTGGTTATCTCTAAGAACTCTTGAGAATTTTGTGGTTTCCTCCCCCCATTTTTGGGAATACATTTGGTCGTTC
>LPNX010134723.1:0-11115 GCA_001517045.1 Pseudotsuga menziesii
TGTTATGATGGGATACTAGAGATAACAATAATCCTTCTTCTTTTCAAGTAAAAAGGGAAAACCACCGTTCATGCCTATAGTCAAGTGTTATTTGGATCTATGTGTATGTTTTTCTCATGTAACTATGTGTGAAGGGGAAAGGTAAAAGTAAATTTAATGGAAATGTTAAGTCTATCAAAACTTGTGTCCCCTATACTACAATATGTGTAGAAGGAGGTTGGCTTTTGCATCCATTAGGTCATGAAAACTAAGCAACAAGATAAAAAATTGAAACAAAATATTTTCTTCATGTGTCAACCTTATTTGGTCATTCAATGATCTTCAATACATGAGATTATAAGAGGACCCATGCAAATGGCCAACAAGAAAAATGGTGTCGCTTGTGCAATTTTTTTATGTGCAGAAATTTTGATGTCTCTCATAGTTCAAGTTTCAATTTCAAAGGTATAGTCTCTCCACATCTAGGCCAGGTCTTAGTTTCAAAGGTATATTTCCTCCACGTCTAGGGGTTTCGAGGTTCTCTAAAGATACCTAAAACTTCGAAAACTCCTATAACTATGCCCCTTGGAATTTTGGACTTTTTTGCTTTGTAAGATTTCATTGGCATGCAAAGGATCGAGGCTAAAACATTGACTTATTCACCTAATGTTTTCAAATTTAAAAACTTTATGTACAAAAGTATTTTGGAGGAAACTTCTTTTCACTTATGTGGAAATTTAGAAGTTTGATGTAACTTATTTTCACTTATTTTCCTAGACTTGCTTTCATTTCATATAGACAACTTTGTCTCACTTTTTGAAACATATAGAAGTTCTCCTCGGTGTTTCATTACACCCTCTGTGTAGCTTTGCTAGTTTAATTGACATAATAAAAGACAAACAAAAACAATATTTATTTTCTATTCATACCTACAACATTTGGATTTTAAAATCCATAAAAACACACATATATTAGCTCACATGATCACTGATCACAATTAAAAGTCTATCATATAGATGTTGAAAAAATAAATGTTTATCATCCTAATTTAGAGAAAGCATCCTAAGAGTAATATTGAAATAGTATCATATGAATGTAAGAAAAACATCCTAAAAGTACTATTACTAGCAACAACCACATTAAATTAATAATGTGTCTGAATACGCCGATAGGCGTAAATTTAAGCACATACAATAGGGAAAAACATTAATATAAAAAGTATGTTCCTAAATTTACGCCTATCGGCGTATTCAGACACATTATTAATTTAATGTGGTTGTTGCTAGTCACCACTAGTTGACAAGAATCCTAATGGGGTGTATAGTAAGAAAACCAATATAAATTTGTTGGTTTTCCTTTCCTTTCGGCGAAGCCAGCCTTCCTCAACTGTCATCAAGTACCACAGAACTGTATTATGTATCATTTTGTAAAAGTTTACATGAATCATGGAAGTGTAATGGGATTCCAAGTCACCAAAATGATTGGGAGAAGGTGCAATGATATACATCTTTATAAATTATTATATTGAAAATTCATATTCTTTTGGAATTATTATTATGTTTAACTAATGCTCAATCTTTTGGAATTCGGAATCGAAATTTTCGAGCTATGTTTTATGTATTTTATTTGTTTATGGATTAGCTTTACAGGAACATGAAAGGTATGAATAGGTTTTCCGGGAGCTTGATGACTGGACGGAAAGGGATATTGCAAACGATATAGGAAGGAGAAAGGTAAAAGTCATTTTTTAAGGATGAAGTTAAGGATGAAGTCCATGCTGAACATAATAATAATAAATTATCATGAAAATTTATTGCATATAATGATAGATAGCTAAATATGGTCAGTTTTGAGGTGTACTAACCCTTCAAAGAAGATTTGGTTCACCAATTACCAAACTAAAGCTAATGAATATTTGTTGAAGGACTGTCAAAACAATTTAATTAACTTCCCTAATCTACTAAACCTTTTGAATTTTTTTGAAGCTTTAGCCTTTTAGTATATGAGATGATGCATAAACTAGCTCACTAGATTTTTCACGAGGTAAAACTAAGTGGCCTTCCTTCTTTCAACTTCCAATACTGAATTTGATATATGGTAGGATACATTTTGCAGCTATACACATATCTGATTTCATAAACTCTCATATACATAACAAAATTGTTAGAAAATGTCCAACATTAAGAGAAAACAATCATAATAAGTGTATTAAAGGGTTTCCAAAATTCCCAAAACTTCAAATGGAGTGGCTAGAGTTCTTTAGAGTTTGCACATGAACTGACAGTAAATTTTACTACTATTGTTATCCCTTTTATTTTTATGTCATGGATTGCTAAATACAGCTTGCTTAAGCATTATTGTTACAAATTTTGGTAAGATTGTGTATTGTCTTTAACGCTCAATCTAGATAGATAGGGAAACTTCCATGCTCTGATTACTAATATTTCACCCTTCAAATTTTCTTTACAGTTTGAAACCTGAAAGCTCTCTTTGGCGTTTCCATGTTTAAAAAATTCAAAATTGCTAAAAATTTATCTGTCACTGTTTTTCTATGATCTAGGAACTCACTTTCAGGAACTAATCGGGAACCTCTAATTTATTTTTCCATGCTTTTCCTTTTTTGACCAAAATTCGTTTCACGTATGGTCTGCTCTGAAATAATGCTTGTATCTGGTGATTGTATCCTAATTTCTTTAAGATAAGAAGAAAAATTCAAAATATTGTCTCCATCATTATGAATATTGATTTCACTCTCTGATGACATTTTAAAGTCTCTCTGTTGTCTTCAACTCTAGCTCAGTTATTAAATATATTGCACCAGAAACATTAGACCTCAAATGGTTCTCAAAATGGCTTGTAGGCACTACACCAGCAACACCAAACCCACTGAGTCTATTTAAGTTTAGAGAGGTGCCTTGTCTGTAGGAAGAAGGATGACATTGGATTCATCTAAAGAAGATCTGTCTAACAATTCAAGCCCTCGTAGAGGTAAAACGAATACAGCTCAGTTGTCTAGAGAAGATAAAGCACCAGAAATCATCAATACAAGCAAGTCACATTGGTTGGAGTCAACTAGATTGGATTCTGTTATTTAAATTTTCCTTTCACGTTTGAATACAGCCTATCCTTTAAATTCAAATAACAGGGGTGAATTTATTTCGTCTATTTGTATATTTTTCAACATCACCTAATAGTCATATGATGTTGGGAGAAATTGAATACCATAACTAGCATTCGTAAAAGTAATAACTCTGCAATAAAATAAAAGAACATGGTTTTTTTATGAAAACAATGAATGAGAAGATTAAAAATTGTCTAGATAACTCAATACAGTTTGACAAAATGACTCTCCCTTCCCTCAATTGAGGCAGAAGACACCATAATCAAACGTGAATCAAATTCACTGTCTTCTTGAAATCTAACAAAAAAGGCCTATTGTCAGTTGAAACCAGTGATGTGGATGCAGTAGAGTGCATACATCACTTCAGAGTAACAGTGTAGAAATCCACATTTTCATACTTCAGAAGGTAGGTGCTCTCTGCCATTTTCTTCAATGTCCTACCACAAGATTAATCATCTGAATAAACTTCTCATATAACATTTGAGACAGCATAGTAAATTATAAAGGGCACTCCATCTAGCTGTCTCATCACCCTCACAAGGGTAGTATTCTGGAATTTCTGAACACCTCTAATTCCCTAACTCCCAAGTCAGTGCAACTCTTTAAATTCCTGAGTTCCTAATTCCAAAACTCCCAAATCTAGTTCTGAATTTATGAATTACTTGGACAACAGTCCATGCTTTGTTAAATCTTCTATGATTCTATTGTGTTCTTCTGCTCGTAGGCACAATGAAGATTATTATGTTGCAATTGAGTTATATATATCTAAGAACAATTGCATTCTCAAATCAAATGTTCTTGTATGCAAGATTTCTGTATTGTGCATAGATTGTAAGATGGTTAGAATATATGAAGTAATTTCATAGTTCATGGTTCAGTTCCATTTATTTGGATAGAAGGCTTGATTGAGAATGTCCACAAGTAATCAACATGGCTTCCATATAAGGAGTACTTGTCCTAGGGTACTGCTGCTTCTGGTGTGCATGTTCTTAACTTTTATCTCTGGGAATGCAAGAGACAAAGAGCCCCTATCAATGATTTATTTCTCTGTAAAATTGCAATTGTTTTTAGTTTAAATTTTAATCTTTGAATTGGGAATCTCATTTAGAATTTTTTATTCTATTTTGGAATTGAAATCTCTTTTTTATCATGCAGATAATGCAACAGCCTAAAGGTTACTTATTCTAGAATCCAATCCAATTGAAACTACTGCTGCTGCTTTACCTTCCAAGTCGTTCTTAAGTAACAGGTAAATGCTCACTTAGCTCCTTTTAAAGGACTCCTTAATACTTATTATAGGCCAGCTGATGAAATTATGTCTTCTTCAGGAAAAAGAGTTGGAAGTAAATACACAGTATCACATTGAATTACTCGCAAAATGAATTTGCAAAACACAAGAAGAGATTGCAAAGGATATTCAAAGATCATGATACTTTTTCCCACAGGAAGCAATTGATTATGGTAGTGCTGATAAGATCCTCCCAAAACAGGGTTTGGTCATGGAGAAAAGGCTAAGCATTAACCATTTTTAATTCATTTATATTAAATGTCTTGCCTTAAAATTTAACCTAGGTTTGCAGGATTGTTGCTGAACATATTCTACGCTTCCTTCTCATTATGTTCTTTTCTTTGATTCTACATTAATAAATCTTTTCATTCTATTTAATGACTTGCATAACTATGATGAGATGCTTGCTCAATCAAAAGCTGCACGGATGAAATCTTGCAAAACTGGTCCACTGGCTGCTCCAGCAGGCAGGCCCTAGGTATAGATCATCGATGAGTTACATTTTCCAGTTAGCATGAGTTGTTCATAGATTTCTATAGCTATCATTGTTGGAAGTATTTGTATAACCTGAAAGATGTATCTTAATACAACCCTTATCAATCTATGTTATTTTCTAGCATGCATACAGTGCTTTGTATATTGTCAAAATTGTAATGAGCTTCTCGACAAGTTGTAAACAAACATTCAAGGAAATAGGATTAAATGCCTAATGAAAGCAAGCACTCTAGAAAATGTAAATCATGTATTTCATTGATCTTCTCTGTGTCTATGATCTATTGCTTATATTGTCAGATTTTGCTTAATTACACATCTTGTTTGTGTGTTTTGGATTTTACTGCATAAAAGATTTTAAGCCCTACATTTTATGTGAACTCTTCAGCCATCATCAGGGAAACCAACTGTAGGATACCAAAATGGTGCTTGGATAAAAATCCCGTGATGGAAAGAAGCAGTTATAAATGGTGTAAGTTTCATTTTTGAACCCTTCTTGGGGAAAACACACTACTGTTTGAGATTGGTACAAATGAACCCTCTCTTATTTGTTTTGACATCATGTGATACATTTTAATTCCTAATAAAGTGATTTGCCTAAGGGCGCCTATCAAGTGTCGCCCTTTCTTGTGTTTAGTTTTTTTTTTCCTTAGGTAGAAATATAAAGGGGTATAAAAAATGTAAATGAAAAAATGGATACATGCAATATATAGGGAAAATAGGGGTTTTTAAAATCGGCAAGGCATATTGGGAGGGGCTAAAAAAATTGATTTTGGGAGGTATTTTCCAATATTTTTTGAAAATAGGGGTATTGTTTCATATGCCATGAATGAATGTGCTATGGCATGGTTTCACTAAGTGAAGACCCCGTGGTCTCTTCATGCGATGAGTGCCTTCTCTCCACACTTCTAAAAGCTAGAAGTAAGCACACCAATGCTTTCATGCCAAATAGTGAGAAATACAACTTCCATTCGCAAAGTTACCATGATGAACTTAGCAATCATAGGCTAAATCCTCAAGGTCTTTACTAGTCTTTGAACTCTCCCCCTAAAGGATTCATCCCCAATCGTTCTTAGTCGTGTCGAGTTTTCAGCCTTCAAAACCTATACATTTCATTCATAATTTTCATAATGTTAGAATGGGTACTAACAGTGCCATTTTACTTACAGTCCGTCTTTTTGAGTCGAGGTATAAAGAGGATGTTACAGTTAAGATCAACCATTCAGGAATAAAATTGTTGAGAAGAAGAACTATCAGTATGAGACATATAAGCTACATTATGGAAAATAAAGTAGGAAGATTAAATTGGTGACTTCAGAGGTGACAATGTACACATATAATACTCATTTTTAAATGACTATAATCTTTATGATGTCTTATAACATTGCTTATTAACATAAATTAATATTCGTGTAAATAATTTTATTTTGTTTTATAACATTGTTTATTAACATAAATTTATATTCAAGTAACTAATTTTATGTAGGCTTATAACATTTTTTATTTTGTTTCCCAGTAGGTGCAAGTATGTGAATTTATTTGATAGTTTTGTGGAGAGATCCAAAAGTACATTCAACATGTTTATATGGCACGGGGCAAGATGAGCAATTAAGAATATGCCAAGACACCTTCCCTCTCGAAAAAATACTATCAATAGTGGACTTTTCAAAAAAGTACACCCAACAATTACAAAATGAAATATAAAGTCAGTACTATAACTTAGAGTAGGTGAGCAAAATGGTCCATGTTAGTTATTGCAATTGGCCAGATAGCAATGAATATAAACATGTGATATTGAAAAAAAATCACTTCTACATAAATGACGACGAGACTCATGACATTAATTGCATGCAACAATGCTTTAAATGGTTTTATGATCATGTGATAGCTATGGATATATCATTTTGTTGTCATTTGTTTTGGTTAGATGGTTTTGCTGTTCAGTTCAAGAATGCATGTGTATTTCAATGGTTGTGTTTGTTGCACATAAAATAAAAGGTGCCACATATATGGAACTATTTTGAAACTAGTCATGGAAAATGAGGTCTCGATGGCGGTGGTGCACGCATAAAAAATTCCCTTCGAACGGAAGAGATGAACTTTACAGGTGCTAGCCTTCGAGACGCTACATCTATAGTGACATAGTGTGCATCGAAAAACTATTTACTAAACAAATTATCATTTGTTTAAAATATTTCACCATGTATTTATGTTGATCTTACGAAGTAATATTATTATGTTTATAAAAACAATGCAGGGTGAAAGCAAAGGATTTTTAAACTATATCCATCTCCCAAAAATCTCTTTTGAAGTAGATTCCACGTGGTAAGTTTTTACTTGCCATAGGTTTTGGGCATTAAACCCTACACGTTTTCATTAACACTCAAACCCTAAAATCTTACTTATCTTCATTGTGATTTTTACTTTGCTGAGGAAGGGTGGCCATGAGGCCTTCGTCCTCTTCTGCAACAGTTATCGTTAGAACTCTTTGAGGAGGAAACTAGTCGGTGAGAGGTTCGAGTATAACACCATCCTGTAGAGCTAGAGGTTCTCTTATGAGCTCGGCATTCAACTTTGGATAATGTGTGAGGATTAACATGTTAAAACAGTTTGAGGTTCTAGGTTTCTTGTCGTGATCAAGTGTTCACCATCTACAAGTATTGTCAATAAATCCTTCAACATTTTAATTTTCTTTGTTTTATAAAAAAAAATGCCACACTTTCACTAACAGTTCCAAAACTTTTTCAATTGTGAGCATATGTGAGAAATTACACCACTTCGAGTTGATTGAGGAAATGCTTAGCTTGAAACTAAAGGTTTTTGGGCTCCAAATGCTCAGTAATCCTCACACATATAACCTTGGAGTGCCCTTCCATATTTTCCTTAGCAAATAAAGTTGATGGCGGTTACTGCTATTCACTATAAAATTTGTTTACTGTGTTAGGATAACATTTTTATTTTGATTAAGAATGAAAAAGGATGTTGTATGGCCATTTGTTCTAACCCCTAGGGTTCTATCATCAAGCTATGTCTTTTGTAAAATAAAGATATTAGTGTAACTGCCATTATGTGCGAACAAGGGGTAAGACAATTATTTTCTTTGTCACTACAAAAGAGTCAATCATGTTACTGTCAAATATTCATGTGGCCTTTCAAGGAAAACACGCTCAAACAAAGTGATAAAGTCTAAATCACATGCATTAAAATCAAACATTTGACCATCCATATTCCTCTAGATTATAGCTTCCATATGGGAACTTTACCTTGTAACTATGACATACAATACTTTCATTTGTAATATCAATGCTAATCATAATTCAGAACCCAATTTTGTGATCTAGACATAATACCTGCAAAGCATTCTGACTTTTTTCATGAACACGGTTTCTTTCCAAAAGGAGAAATACTTATATTGCAGCTTCAAACCATGATTTTAAACATGCCCAATTTGTTTAACCGCATTTCATCGTACCATGATGTGCGGGTTCTTAAATAACATATGAGTCTCTTAAGTGATTACAATCATTGTTAGTCGTCGATCATTTGTCATAAGCTATCATCCCCTTAAGCAAAGATGTTATTTCTGAAAGTGTAATATAACCCAAAACGAAGTCAATAAATTCCCTTTGAAAACCACTTGTACTCTTGGTATTGTAAAACCCAAACTCATTGCAAAACCATCACTAAAGGGTGTTGGACATTTCGAGGAGCTTGCTATCTTGATTAAGCATAAGTCAAATGTAATTACACTCAAACAATTCCAACCCTTAATCAGTAACTTCATTTCTTATTAAATAGTATCTACATTCTAACCATTATATAACCAATCTTCTGTAATTTAAAACAAACATAGGGCATCACTTAAACAATTTACCTCGTCATTATCATACACATAATTATAAGGAAGAACCAAGATAATAATAGGTACCATACATCAACAGCTCAAGAAACAAGACAAAGAAAAATGCAACAATTATCCACATACAAGAGGGACACCAATGTACGTGGTTCACCTAATTCCATGGGCTACATCCACCAAACTGTCACATCCTGTGACATTTATTTTATTAAAGGATTACAATCTGCAACAACAAAATTGTTGCCATTCAATTCTATTAGATTTCAAGAAAACTCCCTCTTCATAGAGTACTTTTCTAAGATGTAAGGTTGTTTTATAACCCTATCATCTTTACTTTCATGAACATATATCATTCAGTCTTAGTGAACATCTTTTAAAACAAACTAGGAGTCCTCCTTACTCCATAAGGCATACCCAATCTACAAACCTTGGGTCTAGATCGATACATGCAAGAAATAATGCTCAAAAATTAACTAATAAGACTCACCAGCTCACATAGATTCAGGTTGACTGGAATAGTTAGTTTTTATATACTTATAATGCTAGCTATAATTATTCACAGTTCAAGCTTCGGAATAGATCCTTATTCTTATGCTGAGTGTACACGTTACAATTTCAGGTTTGCGTGATTGCGTGTACCAATTCTTTAAAATGCACATTGCACATATGCATAAATATATATCTATGTTGTCAAATCAGACTCACTCGACTAAGGTAAGATTCCCAAGTCAACACAGACACATGCAACACAACAACTATTTAAGTAGCATAATAAAATATGTACATATCGCAAAATAAGTGAACCCACTATGTGCCAAACAAAGTGGAGATCATATGCAACATGGCAGAAAACACAAGTCCTAAAAATGCATAGTACAGAAAGTATACCTCTTATTCAGAAAGTAAGGTGTGGTAACCTGAATGTAAGGCGTCAAAGGAGAAATATGGAGAGCCTTTCCAAACTGGACTCACGCAGCAATCATACCACCAAGAATCAAAGTTTTTAAAGCTATTTCTATTAGCATTAATATTATTTCCAGAACTAGCCCTTTCTCTATTGTCAGGACTCGAATTCGATTCCAGGGAACCAAAAATAGCACACAATTAAATCTGTTCCTAATCCAAATGTTTGCATGGGATGCAACTTCTATTGGGCACCATGTTCATCTATATACAACTTAATTGTTTAATTTAATCTCCGTTGTATAAACCCCTGCTGTACACATAAATATATTTTTTCTGTTCAAGACAGAGATCTGGGCATAATAATCAAAACACAAATGGAGTGGCTCTCCATGAGATCTACGCTGTAGTATATGGGATCTACGTTGTATTGAAGCCTGCCTCGCCTCGGTAAGCATAGATGGGATTAAAAGATCACGGGAGAGAAGGGTTTTATTTTTTGTTTTTCATTATTCCCTACACTTGACCCAAGAAATGCAAGTAAGATCTGTACAACAGTATAGACAAGCACCCTCCAGAACCTTCTGCGTGATCCAAGCAATCATTTTGAGGAGCGTTCCTTCTCGGCGAATATCAGGGTGGACCGAGGAGTGCGAGTTAACCAGGCTAAGGCAGTTCGACCCAAGTCACTGTAGTGGATATACGAGGTGACAGTATCGGTAAGTTAACGGTGGTTCATTGCAGGAGACTACCTTCTTGGATAAATACTGCAGCGATATATGATCATCTAGCAATATAGGATCTTAAATTCAAAGGATAGGTTCAGTCCTCATACCAGATTGTAATCCCATTGACCACTTCAAAAATTAGAGGCTAACAAATAAAAGAAGGTGATTGAATGCTTACACGATTCAGATGTTACTGAAGAAAAGGGAAAACACAACCTTAGCGAAAGCAGTGACCCCCCCTTCTAAAGCACGCAGAGACCCTCCTTTGAAGATCGTAGAGAAAAGAAAACTCCAAACACAGAGTCCCTTCTGGACAAGGACGCATGGATTCCTCGATCGTTGGAACATCGAACTCTTGCTTGAGAACCCTAAATCTATCTTTTCCATGAAAACTCAGAGAGAGAGTGATCTCCTTCACGCGTCCTTCGCCCCCTTTTAACCATTGCCCCTACAATAGCCTTTTAGCCTCCTTCCTTAATCGATGCAAAAAAGGCAGAAACCTAACTCCCACATGGCGTTCATGCCCAAGGAAACTCCTCCACTAAAGCTGGAACATGTTTCCCTACAGCAATTAGGCTTACTATTTCTACGCCTGCCAAAACTGACAGCTAAAATCTTTTCAAGAAAAATCTAGAGGAAGATCTGCCATAAAAATCCTTCATAGGATTCTTTTACCCAAGTTGGTCACGTCTTCCTCCAATTAATAATTTGGTAGGAATCCAATGAATATATAATTATATATATA
>LPNX010134723.1:12478-31919 GCA_001517045.1 Pseudotsuga menziesii
AATTATTTACCTTGCCCTTCCCTTGGCTCTTTGTCGAGTTTAATAAGCTGGTACCCTATTTAGAGTTTATCTAAATAAGTTATAGTATTTTATTATCACTTGGGTTAATTACGCTGAGAATTTTAAATTCCTACGGTTGCCATAGTTAAGACAAAATAGGAAGACTACGCTGTCAGCTTCAAGGATCCCTCACTGTAATGTCCCTGTTGTGTCGTCTTAAATTATCATGTTCACAAATGTGTGTTGTACTTACTTCTGGTGAGGAGCTCAAGGCCAAGGCCCCACCAGAAGCAAAATCATACAGCTTATACAAGTAAATTACCTAAGTCATAAACTTAGGATACTTAAGAAATTTTCTGCAACATAACGATGGAAACTAAACCCATTAGAGCTAAGGGTGAATGGCTAAAGAGTCAATATATAATACCTCCCCATTTTTCCATCATAAATGACAAAGTGTAAAATATAAACCCTAGCCTCCTACGAAAGATTTATAAGTGAATTTAATAACGCGAAGGGATTGGGAAAAACATGTGCAACTAGAATGGTAATGGTGCACAAATATCCACTAGGGAAAGGGTAAAAAGTTAGTCAGGCCCGGAAACTGAGAAAAGGGTCAGCAACTCCCTCGACTACCTAAACCCGTAGGTACCAACCTAAGGTAAGATGAGTTAAGACGAGGCAGGTTACTTCGTCTACCAAAATAATGGATATTATTATCCCCTTTTATCACAAAGAAAAAGTTCTAACCCAAATATTTATTACGACATCCTATACATATACAGGTTATATGGATGATATAGGTTACCACTCAAGAATCATGTAAAACATGTAACTACTTAATGGTAGCATCATAGAAACTAAATTATAATTACATATGCATCAAAATATATATATATATATATATATATAATGAACTCTTAACGACTTGTAAGTCGACTTGAATCGATGGATATTTTATGCATTAAGGAATATTTATGAGTCTGATTTCGTTGGACTAAACAGTAGGAATTATTCCTAGTACAAGAAAATAACGCCATTTGTCTTAATGGCTGTTAGAATCTTTAAAACCGTTTCCCCCTCAATTTTTGCATTAGGTTATGCTAGGATCTGATATTTTCAACAACCTCCATTGAATGGCAGCAAGTGCCCTTTTAATTGTGTAACTGCACTCTCTTAAATGAGGACGAGAATCTAGTCCCCAAAATTGAATGGATACTCGTGCTATTAAAATGAATTTATAGCACCCGTTTCCTCTTCAGCAGTTGATTGCCAGCCTGCGCCATTTAATTTTATACAGGTGTTTCTCTTAAATGAAACCAGAAAATCGCTGATTCTGTTGCACATTTAACCTTGGCATGTGTTTCCTTCAGGTTTTGGGGGGGGGGTGGAGATGGCAAGAGGGCTAATTCTTTCTGGTTTCCTACGCCCTCTATTAAAAAAGGAGAAGGCCTTGGAGGGAGGGGGCCGCGAGCGTTTCCCATGAGAGAATCCACGCGGAAGAGAACTCTGCGTTCTTTCTTTTTGAAAGAGTGAACCTCCGCAATTGGTTTTTAGGGAACCGATGTGCTCTAGAGAGAGTAAACTCTGCGTCCCTTTTGAGAATCTGAACCTCTGCGTTAGAGGCTGGGACAAGAGTATTGATTGTGGTAAATCCAAAGGATTGTTTTATTGTAAGTTTCAGTGAGAGAGGGAGGCCTTCAGGCTGAGTTGTTCCTTGGATGCTTCTTAGGGTGTGCAATGGATGCTTAGCCAGGGAAGATACCAACGGAAAAATCCTGTTAACGAGATGCTTAGTGTTCAACCAAAAGCCAACTTCTTGCTACCTGACGGGGAATAGAGAACGCTACGTGAAGAGCTCCTTTTCTTCTGTCAGTCCAGATCTATCTAGGAAATCGCTGCCTGTGAAGAAGGGGGTTTGCATTTTCTTTTTCTATGGGAATCCACTCCAGCATTTTGGAGAAAGGATGTGTTCACGCCCCTTTTGGAAGGATGATCTCTGCGCTCCTTGAGGAATTCATTTTGGAGAGAGGAATTCCTGAGGAGAGACACCCTATGTGTTGAGGGGAAGCTTCGCGTCCAATATAATGTTCTCAGCTTGTTGAAGGGAGAGTCGCAATGATATGTTCTGTGGAAGGATCACTGCATGGTGGATCTCATCCTATGACAAAGGATCCCTATCATCCGGTTGCCGGCTATTGATTTTTCATTAACGAAGGAGGAAGGTGTGATGTGCAAGCATGGGGAAGGGATAAACTCATCATTCCTGCACACAGTTATGGAAATTATATATATTTAAGTTGGTAATACGATTGCGATCTGAAACTGAAGTGTGGGTTTAAAAATTCTTTATACCTCACGGCATTGGGAAATCTCTGCTTGTTGGAGCTAGCTAGGTCTCTTTGTGTTTTAGACCCCATACCGTTGACTGAAATAGGATGAGTTAACAACATCTTACCTTTAGATCTCGAAGTGTGTAACCTAGCTGCTTTATTTTCCTGCGTGTGCATTTTCTGGGGAATAGATCTGACTACAAACCCCTTAACTTGATCTCGAAGCCATTTTTATAGATCTAAATTCTGTATGTGTGTCAATGATTGCCCCATTAAAACAGATCGGGTGATTGTGTCATACATTTTGAATAACCCCCAATGGCTGCGTTTTAGGGTTCTAAGTTTGCTTGTGCATAGAGAAGCATTCTGGGATATGCCACCTGCCTTTGTTTAGGAAGGGACTGGAGAGCTCAATCCTACTCTTTGATGTGTTTTTCATTTATGATCCGGCAATGCAAGAAGGAAAAATCATACACTGAATTATAGTGCCGTTTTCATCTATATGTTGTCCTTATAATTACAGTTTGAAATAGCTGTGTTCCTTTTCCTTTTGTGCTATGCTTATTAAACTCATAAGCGAGGGTGTTGCACCAGCCAAACCTGACTGCATTCTGTTTTAACGTTCTGGGAAGAACTGGATACGAGATGTTAGGAGTAGATCCATATTCATAGTAGGGTTTAGCCCATTTATCTTGTTATTACTTGTCTCATATACGATGGACAATTATAGGCTTGAGGAGAGACTCTCTATTTAATATGCTTTTGTTCATGTGCAAGTGTTGCTTTTCAAAGAGTCATGTGTAATACAGGAAAGTTACAACTCACGACAAGAATGTATGCTAGGTAAAAATACTCTGTGGTATTTAAATATATGTATTTATTGTAAATGAATTTGATAACCTGATGGAGAAAAAGGAAGGGCTGTCATCGTAAGAGTACCTAGTGTTCTAATTAGGATATTGAAAGAACCTGCTAGAATTCATGTAGCAGTTTGTTTTACGTTTAGTACTGGTTAGTTTGGAAATACTCTCTGGAAGAAAACAGAAGGAAGTATGGCAACTTTGAGATTGCAGATTGTAACTTTTTAGTAAATAAGGTCACATGATGTGACAGCTTTGGTGGACGTAACCCCGAGTTTGGGGTGAACCACTTATTTTGGTGTTCTGTTGGTTGTGTCTAAATGTCTCGTTTGTTTGCCTCCTTGCTCAGCATTTTGGTTTGGCAACCTTGTAAGGTTATTGTTATCATGATGAATTTCTTGCCGCACATATGGTCGTTTTTCAAAGCATTATAATGAATGAAGTGTTTTGTGATTATGAAATTACAATAAAGAAATTGTCAAACAACTAGATTAAAGGTTGTGCTAATAAGCTATCGATGTGAATGAGGGTGAGTCTCATATGATTCATTAAATTAAGAATAAACAATGGGTAGTAAGAGAAATTTATCTTGTTAGTCGAAGCTTAGCGTAAATAAAGTGTGGTTAAAAGAACACTTGAGTATGTGTGAAATGAAGGGGTTAATTGCTATACCTAAGTATTCTGTCATTGGGGAATTAGGTAATCACGTGAATACTAGACATCACAATAAGCATGTTGTCTTATGTTATCAATAGAAAATCTTAGTAAATTGGATCGAAATTGCATGCTTGGTTTTCTCGAGAGGAGGATGGATTTAATCTACCAAATGATGGTTGCACAATGTGCTGATTTTTGTCATTATCATAGTTGTTTGGACATGTTTTCCTTGAAATGCCATTTAAAATCTGCCACTAACAGCTTCGACTCCTTTTGTAGTAACAGTAAAACAAATTCTTCTACCTCCTCTTCGCACCTAATGGCATTCAGGTATAAGAGGGACATTACACTCACCATTCCCCTTTTCACCCTCATGGGTTTAGTTGGTCCCCTTCAATAAATTGTGTTACTGTACTCTACCTCTTAAGTTTTCTACTCAATTAAACTTTAACTTATATCAGCTAAAATATTTTGTTTCTGGTGGGACCTTGGCCTTGAGCTCCTCACCAGAAACAAGTACAATAACCCTTGTATTTACAAAATATTTTGGGCATCAGAGGGATGTTACATCCTCTCCCCCTTAAAATAACACCGTGCTCGGTGTTCCTATTTTTCAAAACAATTTCCTTCTTCCATTTTCATTGCCCTTTCTTTTTTTCGTCATTTTTCATCCTGGTCCCCTATGTTCTTTCTGTATCTTCCCAAGTTGCTATCATTCCGTACCTGCGGTTTTCCTGCAACAATTCGGGTCTAGCCAAATTTTTAATCAGTTGATCATGTTCAAAAATAATAATCAACTTAACATAGGGCATAGATCCTTTTTCATTGTAACAGTTTGCAAATTCATAATGCAATTTATTCATCAATAAAACATAATTACTACCCTTTGGGTGTTGCTTTTATCTCCAACCTTTGGATAGTTATGTTGTCCTTGACCTGAGGAAATCCCTTCCTCACCTTACCCATTCAACATGTAATAGTTACTTGGAAATATGTCAATAGGTTTTACATTCGTTTCCAACTCTCGCTTGAGTTTCTTTTTCCATTCTGGTGTGGACTTACAATAATTCTGAGGTTACTCTCCTCAGTGACATCAAATAGCGTCCTGTCTTTCCAGATGTCCAAATTTTTGCCTAGGTCTTTTGCCACACCATATGCCTAACACCAATGTGCTCACACGGAAATCACTTTCCTAACACCATTATGCTCCTGCAGCATATATGCCTAACACCAGTGTGCTCCTGCGGCAATCACTTGCCAAACACCACGGTGCTCACACAGCATCACAATTTTTCCTTATTCGTATTTGTATGAATTTTAACCTTGATTATTGCAACGCACACTCCATGGTGCTTTCATGACTTTATTGTCATTGTCCTGGTTCATGAATCAACTTACATAGTCATTCAAAGCATTCATTGATAACCCAAAGTTGCAACAATCAATTTTCATAATCTGCATCAATTTTTAATTGTCATTCATGAGTTACATATCCTCGTAAACAAAACAAAAAATTACCCGTTACTCCTTTTTCTGAGTAATTCAGCGTAACTTACATACACAGGAAGATTTATATACCATAATGTGCTTCGATGTAGCAATGCTTCATAATCTCGGTGAAGCCTCCTTATCTATGGTAACAAATATTTTCTAATGGTCAGCTCCAACTGATAGTGTTCCTGGCCTATCCTGCCATGTTAGCATGTAACATTATACAGCATTCATCAACTCATTTATTTTTAACATCAATATCTTTAGATAATCAAATCCATATAGGCTCTTAAAATGTCAATCTTAACATCATCCAAGCAACAATAATGTTATCAAATTCTTGATGGTTTTAATCACAAGATTACCAACAAGATCCTCCAATCTAGCACTAGAACTGATTTTAGGGTTCTTGCTAGAATAGACATATGATAGAAATCCAACAAATAGGCCATTTATCTACTAGATCAATACCCAAAAATGAAAATACCATCCATGGGCTAATCAAAACACAAGACAATTCAAGATCAAGACTCAAATCCAAGCACAAGGACCCAATTCTAGAACATTCATAATATAAGAGCATGACTGTAAGAATTTATTTACGTAGCAATTGTGAAACTGGTACTTGTAACTATACAACAACATTTCAGTACGTACAACATTATTCACCAATATCCAAAATATCCCTAGCAAGATCAAAGTAGATTAGGAAGTACATTCGCCAATCTGTCTCTTTAGGATTTTCAATGCTCAATCCAACAATGTCAGGATTCAAAAGGTGATACGGCTTGTCTTGTATTCATATTTGTTACTTTACTGAACAAGCAATAGGTTTTAAAACACAAACTTAAAAACCTTTATCAATGAATTTATAACCACAAAACAAAATCCTTAACAACTTTCAAACCTTCAGTTTACTGCCGTTGTCGAGAAATGTGTCAACATTCTTAAGCCTTTAATTCAGATTTTTGGTATTCAAGTCGCAAGGGAGGAGATTAAGTATAAAAAAAAAACTTACCAAAAATCAGATTCCATTTTATATAATTTCAGCAAACGAATTCATAATTGATACCTCATTAAATTTGGAAGCCAAATAAGGATTTTTCGATCTCAATACTCAACCACAAGATTAATGGATTACACATATCAGCAGTAATTCCAACAATTAAGGAAAATAGGAGGCATTCCATTCATGACTCGTGCATTAACCTTATCTAATCAAATACACAACAAGGTCTCGGCCCATGCCCATACATACAACCATTGGATCTCGACAGAATTCCAATTTATAAACAGATCTATCTTTGCAACCTCATACCACCACGAGATCGAAATTCCCATACATGAGATCTATACTTGGAATACATACAATCCTTAGATCTATACATGCATCCATATACAAGCATCAGTTCTAACTGGATTAATTTCCTATGATCAGATCTATCTTTGCAATTACATACAACCATGGAAATATGGATCTCATTCATCTAATCTATATCTAAAATGCATACAATCATTAGATATATGCATGCATACATTTAGAGATATCGGACCTAACAAGATTCATTTCATACAATCAGATCCATCTTTGCTAGAGTATATAACCATGGAAATCTAAATCTCACACCCAATCTATACTCTAATGCATGCTGGAATTCATGCAATAATATAATCGCCGAAGCTTACTCATACTCGGATGCATATCTAAAAATATCTTAACCGGTCGCATACTGAGGTCTTGAACGCACATGGAGAAACACGCAAGAATAGAAGAAGCATACCCATGCTCCGATGTATATTAAAATCCTGGGTGCATAAAAAAAAACTCAAGCAAAACTCACAAAGTATACTCATGGTTGGATGCATATTTAAAAATCTCTTAGCAGGTCACCTACTGAAATCTTGAATGCATATGGAAACCCTGCCAAAATTGTAGAAGCATACCCTTTCCTGGATGCACATTAAAATCCTGAATGCATACGGAGCTCAAGCAAAAATCATAGAAAATAATCATAACCATATCCATATTTAAAAGACCTGGATGCATAAGGAAACTGAAGCAAACTCATAGACCATACTCATATATAAAACTATGAGTCTCCAATTCCCATATTATTATTATAATAGAAACTACTATAGTACTCTCGTCAACCATGAGTTTGACCAAGAAGAATTTCTAAACCTTAGTAAAATTTTTTGGCGCAACTGTAAATATATTTGTAAGTGAGCAAAAAAAAAATAACCCGATACCTGTGTACTTACATGCTCGAGTCTCATATTGAGGTGACAAGGTATTGGGTGTGATTTTTGGGTGTGTAATTAGAAGTATAGCCTTATATATGCATAATTTCCTTATAATGGCACAGTATATTGAGGAAATATGATATGCATATAATGGTATTTCTTCATATCATTAAAGGCGATTTTAACATCTAATTAATTATTTAGCTTTCCCTGCCCTTGGCTCTTTGTCGAGTTTAATAAGCTTGTACCCTATTTAGAGTTTATCTAAATAAGTTATAGTATTTTATTATCACTTGGGTTAATTACGGTAAGAATTTTAAAATCCTATGGTTTCCATAGTTAAGAAAAAATAGGAAGACTACGCCGTCGAGCTTCAAGGCTCCCTCACCATTCCCCTTTTCACCCTCATGGGTTTAGTTGGTCCCCTTCGATAAATTGTGTTACTGTACTCTGTCTCTTAAGTTTTCTACTCAATTAAACTTTAACTTATATCAGCTAAAATATTTTGTTTCTAGTGGGGCCTTGGCCTTGAGCTCCTCACCAAAAACAAGTACAATAACCCTTGTATTTACAAAATATTTTGGGCATGAAAGGGTTGGATGGTTTTGCTGTTCAGTTCAAGAATGCATGTGTATTTCAATGGTTGTGTTTGTTGCACATAAAATAAAAGGTGCCACATATATGGAACTATTTTGAAACTAGTCATGGAAAATGAGGTCTCGATGGCGGTGGTGTATGCATAAAAACTTCCCTTCGAACGGAAGAGATGAACTTTACAGGTGCTATCCTTCGAGACGCTACATCTATAGTGACATAGTGTGCATCGAAAAACTATTTACTAAACAAATTATCATTTGTTTAAAATATTTCACCATGTATTTATGTTGATCTTACGAAGTAATATTATTATGTTTATAAAAACAATGCGGGGTGAAAGAAAAGGATTTTTAAACTATATCCATCTCCCAAAAATCTTTTTTGAAGTAGATTCCACGTGGTAAGTTTTTACTTGCCAGAGGTTTTGGGCATTAAACCCTACACGTTTTCATTAACACTCAAACCCTAAAATCTCACTTATCTTCATTGTGATTTTTACTTTGCTGAGGAAGGGTGGCCATGAGGCCTTCGTCCTCTTCTGCAACAGTTATCGTTAGAACTCTTTGAGGAGGAAACTAGTCGGTGAGAGTTTCGAGTATAACACCATCCTGTTGAGCTAGAGGTTCTCTTATGAGCTCGGCATTCAACTTTGGATAATGTGTGAGGCTTAACATGTTAAAACAGTTTGAGGTTCTAGGTTTCTTGTCATGATCAAGTGTTCACCATCTACAAGTATTGTCAATAAATCCTTCAACATTTTAATTTTCTTTGTTTGATAAAAAAAAATGCCACACTTTCACTAACAGTTCCAAAATTTTTTTAATTGTGAGGATATGCGAGAAGTTACACCACTTCGAGTTGATTGAGGAAATGCTTAGCTTGAAACTAAAGGTTTTTGGGCTCCAAAGGCTCAGTAAGCCTCATACATATAAGCTTGGAGTGCCCTTCCATATTTTCCTTAGCAAATAAAGTTGATGGCGGTTACTGCTATTCACTATAAAATTTGTTTACTGTGTTAGGATAACATTTTTATTTTGATTAAGAATGAAAAAGGATGTTGTATGGCCATTTGTTCTAACCCCTAGGGTTCTATCATCAAGCTATGTCTTTTGTAAAATAAAGATATTAGGGTAATAATATTTATGTTCCATATTTTGGTAAGGAGTTTCTTTAAGCTGTAGCACCTTCAATAAATATCTTTTGACGCTTTTGGTTCGTCTATGTAAAATTTATCATGGCTTTGGTTATAATATGGCATTCGGGTTCTTAAACCTTATATTGATTTTCTTAGTTTATAAAAAGAGGATTTGAAGATTCCGTTACAATGAATTACTATAAAAAGAACCGAGCTTCTCGAACTATGTGTGAAAATGTTAAAACATGTTTTGTTTTAAATATTTTCCTCACATAGAGTAAAATGTGTGTAAGGGTTTAAATATTTTAACTTAAACTAAAAGTAGAAAATGACTATGGACCTCATTTAATAAAACCATTTAGCAATTAGATATGTTAATTTTTATTTCTAAATGTGCTTCTATTTATGATTAAACTAGATTCTGGCTTTTATTTAGTAGTTGTGATGTTTTAGATTAACATGGTTTTTTGGGTTAATAGTTAAAGGTAGAATCTATTTTACTTTTTAATTGTATCTAGAATGGAATGGAAACTTTAGGGTTTTTAAAACCAAATAGTTTATTTCGTTATTAATAAAAGAGTTTGTTTGGTTATTATTGCTTGTTTACTATTTGCTCTACTTAAGGTAATTATAATATTTAAATAGTACTAGTATTCTTCATTAATGTTAATCAACTCAAATATTTTTTTTATAGTAATTATTTACTTTATTAAAGTACTCACGAAACATTACCTTTGTAATAATAGTTCTATTATATCACGTTGTCTAAAGTGTTTTGTAGTGGTTTCATAAACATATAGAGAAATGTTTGAGTTCTGAAGGAGGGAATTAATGATGTGTTACATTATGCATAGTTTCACAGCTCTATAACAAAAGATTACTTTATAAAATATGTGTAATATTTTTAGAGAAAATTATAATTAAATGATAAGCATTCTAAAAATAAAAGGATTATGATCTTATGGTCATCTATGTTTGAAACAATCAATAAAAAAATTTAAGTAAAAAATAATCAAACACATCATATATCTATAAAAAAAAATTATAATTAACCTTCTATACTAGAGTAATCCGTCTTATGAGAAGTGGAAAAATACAGAAAGGGGTTTTTATTCACTAAAAATAAATCTTATCTAATTCTAGTTGAATAAATACAAGTAAATTCCTCGATAAAAATGCAGACTTAAAATTGGTCTATTACAACTGCAAGTATCTAAGAATTTCTAGTAAAACATAACTATACCTATTACTTTACTTACATAAGATAAATAAAATAACACATTAGAACCTCATAGCTTGTAGAGGAGACAAACAACCCAAAGAGCCTGTTCCACCCAACCTTTCCTGAAGAGAGCTCACCGCTTGTCTTAGGACCCCCAATCTTGTCCACTGGTTGATAGGGCTAAGTGAATGATGGGATTGAATACCCCTGAAACTCCACAGAAGTACTCAACAATAGTACTTTTGTCCTCAATAATAAAGAACTCGGCTAACAAGCTACACTAGTCCTAAAACAGTTTTAATCACTCAAAACTACTTCTGGCTTTCCCCTCGTTGAATATGTTGTGCACCAATTCTCATATTTATAATTTTAACAAGGTAATCATTGAACAACCTCCTGCTAAATTCGATGGTAAATATATGAATTCCTAGGTATTCCGGGTCATTTTTTCACTTAATGGGCCACTTTCGCTTGTTCCGCTTTCTTGGGGAACATGACCACAAAATTATGGAAGTTGCCCTCTATAACGACTAGAAGTGGTTGAGGATGCTGCCATGTGTCATTTTTCTCTCAGCCTAGTATATTCCACCTAGTGGGTCAATGGAAACTCATTTAAAAACCTCACTGCGCTATTTGTCTCCTCTTTTATTTATTAACTAATAAAATATTCAACATAATTTATTACAATCATCATTGAACCCACTTGGTCAAGAGTCATTAACATTACAATAGAATAAAATATAATGTCTTCTTAACAGAAAATGTTATTGTAAATTGAGGTATGTTGAATACACCCCCTTTTTAGTATAATATTGTGCTTGATGTTGCTTTATTAATCATCCTCAGAGCTACCTTGGAAAAGAATTGGATATGCTGCCCGCATATGACTCTCCAATTCCCAGGTTGTTTCTTCTGCACTAAAGTGCTTCTATTGCACCTTCACGTGCCCAATGGTGTGATTCTAAAGCAATATCTCCCTCTGGTGGAGGATACAGTTAGGATCCACTAGAAAATCTCTTTCGAGTTCTAAGTGGACATCATTCCATTTTATCACATGAGTAGCTTCTTCTACATATTGTTTTCAAACATAAATGTGAAAAACATTATGAACTTTTAGATTCAGTGGTAAGGCCAGTAGGTATGCCACTAGTCGAATTATGGAAAATATTTCAAAAGTTCTACAGTACCTGGGTGCTATCTTGGCACAGCTCCCTAACTTTAAAGAACTCTTTTTATGTTTTATCTTAATGAAAACATGTTCACCCACATGGAACTCTTTCTCAGTTCATTTAAGATCTGCTTGTCTCTTATGTTTGTCATGTGAAACCTTCAAATTACCTCGTACTTGCTTCATGGTTAATTCCATATTCTTTAATAACTCAGGTTCTAGTATTAACCTGATAACTTGGTTACTCCTTGAGATGGCAGTATTGGATTTTCTGATTGATGTTTTCCTAGGAATTCCTTTTACTATTACCGTTTCTCCTTCATTATTTAAAGAGGTAAAAGTTTTATCAAAACAATTTAACACTACTCAATGATGTTCCAAACAATCCATTCCAATTAACCGATGAGAGGAGACTAACAGAAGTACATTTATCTTTACACAAGTTTCAAACTTATTCATTAATTACTGTCCTTTTTTCCCTTGTAGCTAATTGAACCATCCATGATTTTTTTCAAATTTCTTTACGGGAAGTTTACTTTTCTCTACTAAACTAGGATAAACAAAACTCAGGCTATCCCTTGGGTCAAATAAAATAGAAATGGGTTTATGGTTCATCATACCTCCAACTTTCACCATGGAAGTCTCATATTCAACATGTATATTTTCTAGCGCTACATTGATTCTAGGCATCCCTCTCGCTAAGTCACCAACCGTTGTTTATTCCTGCAAAGTATGAATTTTGTTTATAGTCTTCTTTCTGTTAGGGAAGACTAATGCATAGTGAGGTCCTTGGCATTCCCAACATTTTACCTATTCCTTACGTTCATTATTCTTAACATAGTTACTGTGATTATTTTCAAATTCCTTACTCCTTGTGACCATAGCATTTTCCTGTCACTTACTTTTTAAATTATTTTCTTGAAAATTTTTGTTAGGAAGATTGCGTGAGTTATTATGCTCAAAATTCCAATGAGGTGTGAAATTTTTCTTTCTTGGGTAAAAATTATTAAACCCATTTTTTTCTAGTTTTCCACGTTCTCCTTTTTTCATTTCTTCTCATAGCATAAATTTTCTTTTCGCATGGCCTCTTTAAGGGTTTTGGGGTTATCATATTCAATTCTATACTTAATATGAAAATCTAAACATCTCATAAACCACCGCACCTTGTGTTTTTCATCAACAATATAAGGCACATATCACAGTAAGCTTAAAAATTTACTATTTAACTATTTCATATTCATAGTTCCCAACTTTAGGTCGTGAAATTATTTAGCTCATTTTTCGTAATACTGATTCGACAGAAATTTATTTTTGAAGTAATTTTTAAAAGTTCTCCAACTTATATGCTTTTATTCTATGCCCTTTACTGGTTTTATGTCCTTCCACCAGATATTGGCTTTTTCAACTAAGTTATAGATTGCCATTCTAGCTTTTAACTGATTTGAGTAATTACATATTTGAAAGTAATTTTTCATTCCGGACAATGATCCTTCGGCTTCCTCTCCTTTCTTTGTTTCACCATTAAAATTTAGTGTTTTAGTCTTTTTAAACTCTCTAGAAATCTCTTCGTAGGGATTATATTCATCCTCCTATAATGCTAATTATCCTCACTGTGGTCTCTAGAATACTCATGTTTCTTCCTGTGTGAGTCATCGTAAAATTCTAGAAGAAGAACTGCTTTAAATCTTAGAGTGTTTTGACTTTTTAATTTTATGTTTGAGGATGTATTATCAGATTCTATTTGTTTATCCTTTCCTTTGTTCTGAAACCTTTTCAGCAATATTTGGTTCAGCTCTTATTGAGCTCTTAGGATTCTCTCATTCTCTTTTTTAACAGTCTCCATTTAGGTTTTTAATTCTTTAAATCTTTGAATTAATTATGAATAATTATTAGTTATATCTTCTTTAATAGGTTCCTTTCTACAATTACTTTGTTCATTTAATGGGGTCCCCTCTTCAGCATACTCTTTGACTCCTTCCATTTCAAAAATTCTATTACAGAAATTTTTTTGTATAACAACATTTGAAGTCATAAATCAATACACATACTTTCTATTTAATTTTATGTTTACGTGACTTGAGCCACTTTAGGCCTAGTGTCTGAACGTGTGCTCTGATACCATATGTTAGACTCCATAAATCACAAAAAATTAAAAAATTTCTTTGAGACATTAAAATGCTCAGTCATAGTTTGAAAATGATAGTTTTACAACTATATCTAGTTTAATTAGGAGACAAATTTCAAGATATGACTATAAGAGAAACTTAGCAGTTAAAGATTCTTGACTAACTATAACTAGATATTCCATAACTATTGACTAATTTATAATACATCTACTATTGACAACATTCAATACATGATCATTTTCTTTTAGTAATTAAAAAGTAAAGAGTTAGACACTTAATCGATTCACATCGTTTGTTTATTTTACAGCATGCATATGATTATGATAGTTGTTTCTTGTCTTGCTGAAGGGGCTTGAGGTTGGCCTGAGGCTTACTTATATTTCTCAAAGCTAATGCAGAAAACAATGCTGGGAGAGGTCTGACAGGTAAAGTTTCTTTCAAGTTACAAGGTAGAATGCTAAATCTTTGAATATTATAAAAGTAAGTCAAGAAGAAAATTCTTACAACACTTTTTGTCTTTAATAATCAAAGTGTAAGATACTCTCGATTCTATAACCATAATTATCTTATTTAGGTAGCAAGTTTGATTTTCATTAGAAAATTATTTGTTTAGCAATAAATTATATAACATAATTGTTGATAATCATCAACCTTGCTTTTAGTTGTTTTGTAACACCAAAAGGCTTGAATACATGTCTATTTAGTTTAAAACTATGTAATTTAATGAGGCAAACTTTCTAGGTCTTACCTAAATAGTATAATATCATTACTATCATCATTTACCGATTATATATTAACCTTCAGATGTAAGAACTATCGTAGGAATAAGAAAAAAATGATGCTATGCATATATTCAATATATATCTCAAAAACTAAACCTAGCTTAACATCGCATAAATATATATCAACAATGGTTTAGCTCAAGAACCTTCTTGTAATATCCCTCTCTTATGCCCTCGGATATTTTGTAGTTTCGCATATCAATGTACTTGTCTCGATGAGGAGCTCAAGGCCAAGGCCCCACCAAGACAACACCTTGTGGCTTATAAAAATTTAACAACCTAAGTGAAGTTACTTAGAAGATGAAAATGCAATGTCACAACTTAAACATAAGGGCTAACTAAACCCACCATGGGTAAAAACTTATTCCAACTCGAGACGCCTTAGCAAGATACTCAATCCTAGTAACCTGGACGAGAGGGTTGAGGGGGTTAAAAAAAAAAGAACCAATGAGAAAACAATTCCAAAAGAATTAGAGACATATATATATGTATAGAGTAAACAAAGGCTTGATATATAGAAAAGCAGAGAGAGTATATATATATACATTTATCACATATGGATAACCGTTATAAGAATGAATACCCACATTAGATGGAGTATGATTCTATCCTCTGTATCAGCCATGAGTTTAGGAACCGTTACAAGATATTTAGTCACCGATTTAAGTTTCCTTTGATTATGGAAAAAGGGAAATAATAGTGGAAACGGTTATTGGAGTTATGAAAACCCTTAATTACTACCCACGATTTGTGTTAAGGAACGTTGAACCAGCAGGTTTTAATTGTCCTGAGCAAGCCAGCACCATTTGAGGAGGCATCTTAGGGCATGCGTAGGAACTGATAGAGGAGAAGAATGCAGGCCACTACCAGCAACCCCTTCAATCTATAAAGAGATGATCAAGACTGTTTCGGGAGGGGGGACGGCACTCTTCAGAAAAACTTCAGGCGTGCTGAGGTATGTGTGTGAAGAGAGAGCTATTCCTTCTGAGGAAAACCCTCTACGTTTTCCTTTAAAAAATGAGCAATGTTTTATTCTGTAGGGGAATGCTACGTTTAAGAAGAGGAAGGACCCCTCGCCTAACCTCTGCATTTTCAATAGATGATCACTGTGTCGCTTGGGAAGGTTCCCTGCCATGCATTTTGGGAAGGATCCAGTGATCTTGGTTTGTGCTGGAGGCTTTGAGCTCGAGATAGAATGGCACACCCAGCATGGTCCAGTTTTCCTTTCTGTCTGCAAGATGAGGGAAGAAGAAGGATGCGTCCTCATCAGAAAATGGTATGCTTCATCCTTTTGGGAGCTAGCCTTGATATGCATTTTTTTTCTGTTGGGTATAGGGTGTTCATTTAAATAAAGGAATAATCCCATCCTAGATCTTACTAGGATTTTCTATGTGTGTTTGGGTCATGGGAACGATCCACTTTATGTCTCTTGTCCACGATTTGACTGGAGAATAGGGTCATCATTTTAAATCTATTGCTGGAGTATGAAATTATATATATATATATATATACGTATCAATAATGTTCACTGAGGAGCTTATAGAATTCTGATTCTATAAGCTTTGAGTCCACGGTCTGAATCTATCCCAGATATCACTCCATTTGATTGGAAGTAGGGCATCCTTTTCCTGCTGAATTGATATGATTTCATGATTATAGTAAATGGCAATTTATTTAAGTGTGATAAAAGGAGATTGAGTTCTTTTCTTGAAAACTAATTCTTAATGTTTAAGGGCAAATTATGGTATGACTTTAGGTACTGATTAAAATTGTTGTAGTAAATTCAATAGTTCACCATGTGCCCAAAGGGGGATATTAATGATTTCTTCTACAAGCTAGCTATAAGAGTCCTAAAAGAGGGCTGCCGAGTTACATGGGTCTCTCTGCAAAGAGACGTGAGGTAAGATAAAACCGGCCATGAATGAGCTGTGATTTTTGTAAGCACTCTATTTTGATAAAGAAATAAAAGAAGAAATAAATTGGTGGATGTAGCCTTGTGGACGAGGTGAACCACGTGAATATGGTTGTCTCATTCTTGTATTATTATGTTGTGCATGTTTATTTCTTTTACATGATGATGCTGTTATGAATGCAGTGTAAATGATTTAATTGGTGAGAAGATTACTAAAATTTTGTTTTGCAGACTTCCTAAAGGGTTTGTTGCTTTAAGGTATCAGGGGTATTTTACATATCGTATCAGAGTGAGGTTACAACTCTGGAGCTATTGGGCCTTATACAGATTTGTAACTTTGTATAGATGCAATTAGTATTCGGTATTTTCTTGAATTCATTGGTTAAGCAATAACGTGGAAAGTTTGATTGCATATTCCTTCCTTTTTATTATTTGTTATTTAGTCATTTGTGGAAATAAGAACATTGGCATACCTATGCATTTTCTTGGAGAGAAAATACATCTCTACATATTCAGGAAGAGGAGAATCATCTGTGTGTTGAGGGGGAAAAACACCTCAGCATGTTTTTTTTGGAGGTCTCGACCACATACTAATCCTTATCGGCGTTTTGCTCATGCCTGTGTTTTGATTATGCATGTTGGGATCTAGAAGCATAGATGTTTTTTTTTTTTGCTAACATTCTATTGGGTAAGACATAGCCGAGCTATCGATTTGAGTTTTACCAAGATCTAAACACTAAGGAAGGCATCTGGGGTAGGAAGATACTCATGTGTACCTTCTCAGATTCAGGAAATATCTATGCGCCTCACGTATTGGTATATTTCTACAATCCTTACCATTTCAGAATTTAGAAGGAAAATGCGTCTGGATTCGAGGGATGAAGTAAATTCTGTCTGAACAAGTAGTTGTATATGTTGCCTTGTATAGATCCGAGGTATGAATCATGACCCTTACCTTGTTTGAACTTGATTGAATGCCTGAGTCATGAATGCTAATAGATTGCGTTTTGAATGGCATTTTAGTCAGCTGTCTTTCTTAAATCCAAAGGTATGTTTGTGATTAAATGGGGCATTCCTACCATTTCTTTAAGTTTGGGGAAAGGTGTACGAATGAGGCAGAACGGGGCAGAATCCAAACACTCAAAACCGGTTCCATTCTTTCGCTGGTGATCTGGATCTACTCTCTACGTTGCATCCCTACCTATGACTTCATAATGAAGTGTGGAACGCAGTAAAGGCCATAACCATTCCCATGCTGGATATATATCCTGCATGCATCAAGACCACGCCCTCCCTTGATCTCTACCTACCATTTGATAACGATATGTGGATCATGGTAAACATTAAATACATGCCAACTTTTGGATATTTTCTTGCGATTAACCGGGTTCTGATCTATGAATATGTGTTCCTATTGTTGATTGTGTACAACTAATGGTAAGTATGGGTACGTGTATAGAACTCAGATTTTAATCTCTTTCTTTGTTAGATTTGAATGAAGCTTGAATACACATCCTTGTCTGTTTTAGTATTGAAGAAACAATTTACTTCATTTGTGGGCTGATAGTTGGTAGGTGGTTTTTCCAACTTATAAATCTGCACACGATGTATGTTCAAATTACTTGAGACATGTAGATACAAACTATCTATTTTAATAGCTAAACACATGAGATGCCGTTATCATTCATTTTTGTCAATATAATCGCATCAAAGAATATCTAAGGGGCCGAGATGCTCCTTCTGTTGGCTGTTCGTAGGGGGATTACCTAATGTAATCTTTTTTATTTTTTTTATTTTTTATATGCGTACAACTGCTCGTGGTCAATTGGGTGGTTGCAATTATCACTAACATAATCACCTCTATATGAGTATATTGTCCTAAATTTCTTATAGTGATGTAGTGGCTTATATTGTTACAAGTCTCACATGGAGTATATATATAGTTCTGAATATGTTATATTCATGCAAATCTCATATAGAGAAAAATCCTCCTCGGATTCCAGCTGTTTCCTATTTGGGTGGGAAAAATGCAGCCAAACTTTCCTTGTTTTAAAAGTATTTCCATTGCTAGAAAAACCGCATAAAAAGATTCCCTATATGACTATTATAACAAAGGAATGTCGTGCTTCCAACTTAAAGAGATGACATGGCGAGATGATTTCTAAGTTTATTTTTCTTTTGTCATCATTCAAAGCATACAATAAGGAAATGAAAAAGCAACGGTTTGGACCCACATATCTACCCTATGTTGGCATTTGGGAAATATTTCAAATAGTAAAATATTACACCCACAATGCAGACAAATGGGAATATTGTATACAAAGATATGATCATAAATTGGTTAGATTGAAAATCTAGGAGACCATTGGTAAACAAAATACATCATCGAATTTCTTTCCATATGTAATTTCTTTCCTTATCTAACAAACAGCCCTATAATATTCGATAGCATTGTATAATTCTATCAAGGGAATGCAAAGATAATCATCCGATAGGTCATTCCCATCTTTATACTATCACACAATTGATATCAAAACGTAGAGTATAGATATATCTTACCAATGCATACATGAATTAACAAGATGGTATTCCAGATCTTACAACATAGACATGAATAATCGAATTGGTATTTCATATCCATGTAAGAAACTGAGGCATGAAAACGATTTCAGCATTTTAAAACTATAGCGTCAATAACCATCCCAAGTCAATTTAACCGTAGGAAAATAAATTCATATATATACAATGGTAAGTTCATATAGGTTGAAAGTGTATATGTATGGTCTCTTACCAAATCCATGATGAAATCCAAACTTACACTGAGCCGTAACATTGAGCCTTCACCCAGAAAAACCCAATTGGCTTTTGTTTTTCAAATTCTCTAGATTCGACTATATATATATATATATATATA
>LPNX010134734.1:5426-93671 GCA_001517045.1 Pseudotsuga menziesii
CTAGATTCCTTTCTCATTTTCCATAGGCAAGTTCATGAAAACTATAACATTCTTGTAGTCTGGATTACCTATGAATGTTTGGATTATTTTTTCCTCTATCCTCCAGAGCATCCCACATATCATGTTCTTGTAGGTAGGATGAGATATTCAAATCCATGGATCACTTCGAATGCAAAGCGTCCACAGATGTAGATGATAACCCTTACGCTCCACATAATCTGGAAAATAGGGGAAAAGTACCATTTGGAGCTGCTAACACAGAAACCCTAGCCTCTGAAACTACCCAATTTTAATAACTACATGTAATTACAGATAGTAAAATGAGCTGCTCAATTTCAATAACTACATGTAATCAACAATCGATAAGCTAAAAGAAAGGTCAGAAAGCCAATAATAATAACAAGGGTTTTTCAAGAAAGATTAAGCAACAATGTGCTCTCCCATTATCCAAAACACCTGTTCCCGGACCTCTGGAGTTCCATTCACTGGAAAAATATCTTCGGCTTGAAACCATACATTATTCAGCTGATTATCAATGTATTTCCCTAACAGAGTACTGTAGATCATTCTCATCCATCTTCTTTGCTGCATCGTGGAGAGCCTTCCATTCAATCTTTGGGAACATATGCTTCAAGAAATCAGGGTTAAATGGAACCTCCTTTAGAGTTATCTAAGAAACTGGAGAAACTGATGCTGAATGAAAGCCTCTAGCCCGAGAGCCAACTAAACGCGGGCTGAGCTTATCCAAATAAAGGCGGGCTTATCCAAATTACCTTCGCGTGGATATAGCGACAGAAGTCAGGGATGGCGTGGATATAGCGACGGAAGTCAGGGCTCGCGTGGATATAGCGACGGAAGTCGGGGCTTCCTTAAAAAAAAATTGTAAAAATGCATAATTTACCTTGATTTTTCCACGAAAGTAAACAAACGTGGAAAAATAACGTGGAAAAATCCGCCCATATGTACTAGTGTCAGATATAAGTGCAGAGCCATTCTTACATGGTGGTAAGCTGGGCCTCCCATGCTTAGATGTAAGAGCAGAGCCATTTTGACATGGTAGTAGGCTAGGTCTCCCATTGCCAGATGTAAGTGTAGAGCTTTCCTGACATGATGAGGTCAGATGTGAGTGTTGGGCGAGCCTTTCTGACATGATGAGGTCAGATGTGAGTGCTAATCCTTTCTGACATGATGAGGTCAGATGTGAGTGTTGGACGATCCTTTCTGACATGATGAGGTCGGATGTGAGTGTTGGGCCTTTCTAACATGATGCGGTTAGATGTGAGTGTTGGACGAGCCTTTATGACATGATGAGGTCATATGTGAGTGTTGGGCCTTTTTGACATGATGAGGTCAGATGTGAGTGTTAGGAATGCCTTTCTGACATGGTGGTGGATGTGTTCCTCCCATGGTTAGATGTAAGTACTGGGTGGGACTTTCTGACTAGGTTAGATATAAGTGCTGAAGAAGATGAAGACCTACCTGGAGGCTAGGACTACAACCAGCATGAAAAAGGGTTGGCTCTGTAGAACTTCATGTGATGAGTAGAATTGAGAGATAGCACCATTTGATTGAGATAGTGGAAGAAGTGATGCTGATGATCCAGTGATGATCCAACTTTGATGATGATCTAGTGATGGTCTAGCTTTGATGATGATCTAGTGATGATACATATTTGATGATGATCCAACGAAGAAGACTTGTGTTGATGATTTGTGTCAAGAGAATACCTTCCTAGTTAAGAGGGAGTGTTGATGTATTTGTAACTTCGGAATTTATTCACTTGTATATATTGTATTTCATTGGTCCTCTATGCTCCTATCGAGAGAATCACTTGTATTTCTTTGTACCTTGATGTTCCTATCGAGAGAATTACTAAAAGTCATGAGGAAGTCCCCTCAGTTGTAAGTTGGGTCATTAGTACCCTATTTGTGGTTACTCGAGCTTACATAACTGAGTTAGGATTACTCGAGCCTACATAATAGAGTCAAATATTAAGTGAACAAAAGAATATAAATAGAAAGTGAGCCTCTTTATTTGTTACAGTCACTCACACTCAGTTGTAGCGCATAACTGAGAGAGAGAAGAAGCTGGGACAAGAGAGAGAGAGACAATTGTTGTTGGGAGATCACCTTTGTATCTTTTGGTTTTACTTTTGGTGCTCATTCTATCTCTGAGGAATTTGCAGGGTTTTCTCCTTTATGGTTTCCCCAAGGAAAATCTTTGTGTTCATTGTCTATTGTGATTGATTGTTGTGCTTGTTATTCTCTCAGATAAGATCTTAAGATCATATAGCTTAAATGATAAAAATCTAACAAGGTGCAATGGAAGCACCTTAGTTCAAAACAATCTATCTGGGAACTTGAAAGTGTTATGCGAGAGGCATATCCAGTCTTATTCCAAGATGAGGAAATGGAAGAATAAAGAAGAAAGTTAGTAACACCGAGGATGATGTTATCCTCTAAGGGGAGTTATATGTAATGCACCTAAAATTAATAATTTATTATTAATTTCTACTGAAAATACTTTATTTATTATTTTAAATATTTTTGACAGAAAGTCAAAGATAAAAAATTTGTAATGAATTATGTTTTTATCAATAAAAGATACTGAAGGAGACATAAATGGAATAGTTGTTGAAGATTGTTTGCTGACCCACAAGAGGAAATAAAAAGTGGTTGAAGATAGTAAATGAGAACTCAAGGTGCAAGAGGCATCTTCCCCAAAATTGGGTCATAACTCCTAGTTGAGTGCTAAAGAGAAGGAGGCTCATAAATGACCAAGTCCTAGGAAATATACTATAGCATAGTATGTGCATTAGCAAGAAGGAGGATAGAATTGGATATGGATTGAATTTGATAATGAGAGATATCATGCATTAATTGTATTTTTCTCTTGTGATTTAGCGAACAGGCTTGAGGGTTCTGGAGCAAGCAACTTGGTTGTTATGGAAGTTGGTTGGGAGGAACGATTATTTCATTTTCGATTTCCCAGCATTGGTTCCAAGTTCTTCCTATTTGTTTTATTTACAGTAGGTTGTTTTAAATTAAGATTTGGAAATTTTTCTATAGTCATTAAGTAGAAATGTTTTACTTACTCTTATTGTACATTGAACTAACCAGTATCGATCTGATTAGTTATGTATAAATCCTAAAGTAGTTCATGTTTTGTTTATATCTACGAATGATAAATAATATTTAGGAAATCTCTTTATATTGGGAATCGATACTCGAGTTAGGAATTGCTCAATGATTTATATGTTGAAGAATCAAATTCTTTACTTAAATATGTAAATATCGTTGAATTATGTATGTTCATTTCCTATGTTGTAGATCTAGTTTAATTCAATTTCATTAGTGAAAGCTAACAGGTTAAATTCTAAATTACAGTACTAATGGTTAAATGTTTAAATATTAGACTATTTACAAACAAAACGAAGTCAAGGAAAGCTAAATACATAAACCAAGATTTAACGATTATGAACTAGGAGGAAGATATACAAACTCTACGTTTTACAAGCTAGCTCATCACCAATCCTAGAATCGTAATCATCTACAGCCGTATATATATATATATATATATATATATATATATATATATACTATACTATACAGATATTTTATAAACAATCATGTACAAGATAATTATAACTAATATATAAATTATCTAACCAATCCTTTATGGATCTCATGTTAATAGTCAAAACCAGATTCAAGGAAATCATATAAATATACAATTAAACAAACCGCATATGCAAGTGTTTTAATTCCAAAGACCGGTAGTAATCCCATCTATGATGGTCGCCGAGCATTAATGAATACAGTAAGAAAATCTTGTTTAAATCCAAACAAAATCACACTCACACATACTAACTCTGAAACTAAAATTTCCATATCAAAACTACTCCACATAAGTCGCAAGAGTGAATGAGTCGCATAAAAATTAATAAGTTAATTACCTATGGCCATAAGCCCATTTTCATGCCTTCCATTGATATACAAAATATTAACAAAAAATATGCATAGAATAGCTAAACTGGTGTTGTATAAACCAAACAAAACCCTCATATAGGTTAGTATTGACATAAATAAATTGCCATCTCTACATACTCACATTATGAAGAGAGACCAAGATTTTAATCATAAAACGATATCACCAAAACATATAAATGGTTGTAATACCATCGAATAATGGAATCTTGTAAATTAAATTTAACCACAGAGACCCTAAGGGTTGTATTTACTCATTTTACTATAAACACAATGTACAGGGTGTGGATGTAAGTCCATTTACGATGGCTTCCATCTTGGTTTTTAAACCACGAATATACTTCAATATCAGAGTGAACGACGTGGAGGTAAGACCATCCTCAATGGCACCCACAGTATCACGCAATCACCAAATATTTAAACCTAATACACTTAAACCCTATGCGAAGAAAAAATGTTGTAAATTCCCTTTGTAAACAAAGTGTAAACCACTTGGGGTTTGAACGGAAAAACACAACACTTATCTTCTGTAGAGCTAGAGTTCCTTTCCTCTCAGCTCCTTAAGCTTAGGATTAAGTACCTACAACAAACCATTTTATATATAAGCCACAATGGTTTCCTTGTTTGAATCAAACCGTATGAAAATAAAACAAAGATAGGGTTTTTTTATTTCACCTAAGACGTTCTAAGACGCAATCCTGGGAGGAGGTTACCATGTTGCCTTTCTCACCATAATTTCCAACCTGCAACAAAGAGTTTTGTGGAAGTTAAAACATGTAATCAAACCTTGTAAAACAAGTTGAAAATAAGGTTTAACACATTTACTCTTACCTGGTGTGAGTTGCAGAGAGGCCAGGGTTTGGCTCCTTTGAGAATACCCTTATCGCTCCTCTTATTGGAAAAAACCAACAAGGAATATTGAGTTACAAATAATCAATTTAAAGGGAAGAAACTTCAATTAAAAACTTGCAAAAGTAAAACCATTTCTTTTACGTGGTGAAGGTAGCGATTAAATGGAGCAGATGGCTGAGCGAAGCAACGAGTTGCAGAAGACCATGGATGCCATGAGAAAGCACCAAAACACCTTGGCAAGAAACCAAATACCCAACATCAATCACTAGCAGCAATTACACCAAGAAAATCGTCATTTTCCATTAACAAGAGCAGAGCTCAGCTCCCTCCCTCTTACATACCAAACAAACCAGGTTTCCTATAGTAAAGGACACATCCAACTTCCACCAAAAACCCTAACAACAGAGCCTTACAAATGGATGGACATGATGTAATCATGAGGGAAACATGGACGCCTGGTTGCGCTTCCAACTCAGAGCCATGACATGATTTTAAGGTGACTCAACTCAAAGTACAACACTTTTAAACCTTGACTAGAAAAATAATAAAATTTCAAATCATTACTACAACCCTCTTCAACTATGCCAAGAACCATATGTTACAACATATAAACCATTGCACTATAACCAACGAAATCTCATATTATAACTTTCACACCATTGCATTGTAAACCAATGAAGGGTTATATTATATTAACCTTGGACATTATATTCTAGATGATATTCATTTACACATTGAAAACCTTATATGTTTGCACCTTAGGAATGAAGTCCTTTACATTTTATACCATGAGTTTAGGCTGTGGTAAGGCCCATGGCCTCTAAACCTTTATTGGAAACATTTATTACATTAAGAATGGGATCAAGAATATAGTATAGTCTCCCAACCCTTGGGGCTATTAAATCCCTAGTAAACATATTAAAAATGAAAGCAAGAAAACTACAAAACATCACCTTCGGACGTAGCTAAACGCAACGGTTGGACTTTTCCATTACCACAACTCGCAAAACCTGGCATAGTAAGCGAATCGAGATCAATAACTTATAAGCATCTTTAACTTATCACATGAGTCAAACTGAGTGTTAAAGAATTGTATGGCTAAGTACATGAACAATTTTTTTTTCTTTTTTATGAATTTTGAGGTGTGTGAAAGAACCCAATGTATATAAATATTCATGCTTCTAAAATAGACATCTTAAAATTCATATAGATATAACATACATTCTTTAGTGATTCTTCCATATATAAAATACATTTTTTTCCAAAATAAGCAATCATATTTATATAAAATATCAAAAGCATATGATCCTTACAATATATATATATATATATATATATATATAACTTGAAACTTTCCAACATAAATAAAATATTTATACTATAATCTTCTCAATATGGACAATGCCTTAATTATAGGTTATGTCATTCAGAATAAAATATACAACTTATAATTCCTATGGAGATAATGATGACGTTGATAAGAAAGTTAAGCTATCAAAATCAAAACCAAATTTTCAATTGTAAAAGATAAAAACAAGGAAAACTCAATATTAGAAAGATTTTAATTTCTACATTGCATTAATAAATCTAGAAATATAAAAGATCAAATATTAAATCATGTTGTTACTGATATAAAAAATGTTATGCCTAAACTATGTTTAATCAAAATCTACCCACAAATATAGTTATAATTTTTTCTTTGATAGGAACAATTAAAATAGATACATTTATTTCCTTAACTCAGAAAAATAAAATAAATATTTTAATTATTTAAATATTTCAAAATTATATAAAATTTATCTCTTAAAAATAAAACAAAAATATAAACAAACTGAAATTTAAATTTAATAAACATAACGTAGAATTAAACACAACATTAAAAGAGAAATCGAGTCGCCAATCACCCTCTCAAAGTCACCAAAAAGAGGCAAAGCCGAAAAAGGAGCGTAAAGTAAATAGATATATGAAGAAACAAATATTGTAAAAAACAATTGCATAAAATACAATAACTTACTAACATTTAGAATAAAATACAATAAAAACTACAATTTTTCATTTACAAATAAAGCTTGGGAAATGGTGGCATAAAGTAAACTTTATGTCTATTGTTCTTGTATAAATTAATTTTCAATATTTTACACTAAATATTATAATTTTCAATATTTTACACTAAATATTATACTAAGCGGGTTGTTATAAACAATGGTACTTGTTAAATTTAATTGATTCAAACATCATACATTATTCAAAGGCACATAACAATCTTGAATGTTTTAATTTAGTTTGGGTGAAACCTACATTTATGGTAAGTAAGTGATAGACATATATTTTAATTAGAATCTCATTTAGAGTTTTGATTGCATTCATAAAATTAAAGAATTGCAATTGTAAGTAGAAGTTGATGGAGAATAACCTTGCTTTAACAACGTGAACAAAATTTGCACATCACTATATCTCATCAAACAGATCCACATGGAAGATTTCACAAAGCATTTAATTAACACTAGAAGTGCAGTACAAGATGCTTCCCTCGATGGGCATTAAACAATGTGTTAGAGAAGATCCTTTTAGACCTTGTGGGTGCCATGACTATTGTAACATATCCCAAATTCTTGAATGAAATTTTTGAAGTGGGAAGTATACTTTTTTTTCTTCTATATACTTTTAGTTATAGCAAATAAGTCTAGAATCATTATTTACTTAAAACATAACCATTCTTTCGAGATTAAGAATCTAAAACACAATCACTTAATGCAAATCTACATAATCAATTCTTAGTGGAATCTTAATAAAGTACAACCGTTACATTAGTTACAAGACTATCTTTGAATGAGATGACGATTTACACATTTACCTTGTCTTTCGAGAGTTACCTCGATATCTTTTCTCCCTTAGGACATAGCTTATGCAGCCACCACTTGAACTCATGCAAACTCAACATATATATTAGTACTACATATCAGCTTACAAATTCAAGAGCATAAGATTCATGAAACAAGATAAATTAAATCCATAAACAAACATAGCTATTAAAGACACTTTTTTAAGCTTGGGCGATTGAAAGCGTCTCTATGAATTTTCTCCCAACCATAAGCTTCATCTTACGTATGTTTTTCCATCTAAAGCCACCCCGAGTTAAGCGATGAATCCACTAGGTTCGAGAGACAGTTAATTCCTTTGCAAAGCTTTTTGTGACAATGTATAATCCTCAATTCAATATTATGATATATCTTAGTATTTTAATTACAAATTCCACTCCAACTAAAACTCTATCTTTAGAAATAATATGAAAGCTACTTCCTCAAATACCAACTCTTATATTCCTTAACATGGAACATAATTTTTGAATAAACACAAAGCAGTCCATCTTGTTATAAAAAAGGAAAAGAGATTAACTCCTTTAGTGAAACAATCTATTTTATCCTTTGAATAGATGTATAGTGGCATCTTTGTAGTGAGCCACTAATTTTACCTAACTTTACATAAATATTAATATTATCTTATCAATTATTTCTTTATATAATGTCAACGTTTAAATAAACTTGTTCATATAATGAATGCTAATTTTCTTTTATTATAATCAAGAATTTCAATATATATCAATACAAGGTCTTATTATTATGCGACTTTTCAATGAAAGGATAATATCTTCAAGTACTAAAACTTATAATAATTCTTTCACAATCAAAAGAAAATACTTTTCCGAAGGTAAAGCATTGGAGTTAGCAAATCGCAGCCACACTTCCAGATCCTTCATAGATGCAAGAGATGGTTCCTCTTTCTCTCAAGGTTATATATATATATATATTCAAGACTGCTGAAAAAACCAACGAAGGGATACTATATATATATCAGATTCCATCACACAGTGGAAATAGCAAAATGCAGGTAGTCTATGGATTTTTTTACTTTATAGAGCCCTCTCCCAAAAGTAGATGCATCACTTCACGATCCTTCTAAGGCTCTTCAACCTGTAGGCAGAGATTGGAACACAGGCAGTAAAATGGTCTTTACCACCACCCCCCACTATCGCATTCCTTCTTGAGCAATCGCAGGAATATTCAATCATGCGCCCCCACACAACATTAAGCAAAAGTGAATCTATTGCTTACTTTTTTGTGGTGTTATGAGACGTTTCTATTTAAGGGAACAAACTCCCTCAAATTTCTCCCCGTTCACTTCACCATCAACAAAAATATCTAAAGTTCGTAACAAACTCTACATTTACTCACCTGGATAAAGTCCCAAGAACTTAGTGACGACTTCAAATGGTTGTTCTTGAGGAGATTTCCTTGCGAAACAAAAATAAATATTTCACTTCTTATCGTAGGGACTAGCCCTATCAGATGGCCCGAGAGGGTAGAAGCTCAGCGCTTCTCTTTTTTATTCCCCTCATCCATGGTGACCCCTCTCTTTTCCCCGTCATATGGCAACGTTTGTATGTATTTGTGTATTCTTTAAAAAGAAACCACCGAAGGTATCTGTGACTTCTCCACCTTAAGCACTCTTCCCAACATAATGAATGAGATAGTGGTTACTTAATGGTATAGAACAAACCACAGGGTTCAACCGTTAATTTATTCATTTGTTAATTATTTTCTATATATAATGCTTTTTTATAGGTATTTTGTTTATTAACAAAATTCATTTGTTAATTTTTATTTAAGAAAGTAAAATAAATTCTTCTTCCCTTTGCTTATATATATATATGATTCTGATTACTATTAGTAGATAAAACTAGTTTTATCTCACCTTTATACTTAATGTAATGTTTTTTTTTCACTTCATAATTTAATCCTTCTGATATGCACCTAAAGAAAAAATAATAGTAATATTGTGTGTTCTAAGAGGAATTTTATAATGATAGTAATAACTTCTTTATGCTATAAAAATAATCAACAAAAGCTTCCTTTTTGTTCAAAGGATAATATCAACCCTTTCGTTTTTTTTGCATGTGATGTACGCATTCAATAGTAAACAGAGTAATGGATTCATGCCAAATAGCGAGGAATACGAAGCACATTCCAATCAGTACCCACTTGTACCAAGATGACCCTTAGTCATCAAAAGATAGTTTTTCAAGGTTTTGTTAGCCTTTGGCCTCTCCCCCTAGTGAATTCACCCCCAATCATTGTTTTTAGTTGTGCATGTTTTTCAGTCTCCTAGAATTATCAGTTTCATCTATAATTTGATGAGGCTATGATTAGTACTTACAGATATTTTTACTTACACTTTGTCGTTTCCGGTCATGCACTAAGGAAATGTTACAACTATTTTAAGACGTGCACAAAATTAATGGCACCATATTCTTACCAGTGTTGACCAAAAATATTTTTATGAAATTACCTTTCATTGTGCTGTGATATACAACGATATCCATATGTCACATATAACCTTAGCATAATTGTTATGATCTCAAAAGAAAGAAATAACAATAGAGAGATTCTTTGGGCGTTCCAGCTTAGTGAAGATTTTACAATTTTGACATAACGTTTCCTGAGGTGAGGTGAGCATAAACTCTTCAGATGCGATCTGGTTTACCATACGAGTGTTTGTGTCATGGTGTTCAAGTTGATATTCTAAAGGCCATTCCCTGAATCAATGAACGACGTCTCGAGGAAAATTGATTCCTTCTCTCGGCCCCACGCGACCATAGTGCTGAGACAAGTAAGAGGCCTACCTTCCAAGAGGGCTACCCATGCACTTGGAGAGATGTTAAGTATGCAAACATTGCCTGAAGGATAGGGACGGGTCCAACTCAATCATAGAGCTGATATGTGAGTAAAAAACAGTCTAAATTAATTATGCATAGAAATCCAGAAATTTATTAGTCTCATGCAAATTTTCAAGATGGACACATGATGTATCAAAAGTTAAAAGTTCACAGGGGATTACAGTAGGAGGAAAGGGTTAAGGTAGGGGTAAGGTAGGATCCTTGCTGCCTCGCAGGTTTGATGCAGATTTTAATAAACACATCAAATCCATGTTATTCATCGAGAATGAAATTAATAAATAAATAAAACACATAGAAATATGGAACAACAACCATAATGATTTTGATTGAATTAAATTCAATATAAAAGAAGTATTCCATTTTATATCTTAAAATTGAAACCGGTAAAAAAAAATATCACATTTTTGGGCTATATCAAAACACGATACATAGAGACTCTATCGTACGGATGGAAGAGTTACTATTATTTTGTTTTTCTTCTACCAGGCAGAATTACCACTCTGCGGTTTTTCGTTCAGCTTTTGTACCGCAACCCCACCAATATTCCCTTCCCCTTGTGTGAGCTATAAGGTTGAACGCAAAAAAATTATCAATCTATAACATAACCTCCTTTAAAATAGTTGAAAACCTAATTAATATCTACATGGAAAACCTAAACATGTTCGTATATTAGCTAGATGCTCAACTCCCAGATGGAGGAGTTTAATAGGAGTTTGGAGGAGTTTATTAGGAGTTCTATTGTTACATGACTGCACATTAGCTAGAATCCTGGATTTCAAATGCAGTTCGACCAAGCCTTAAGCAATTAGACTTGAAGTTAAGCTACTAGTTGTATCTAATTGTTATCCAATATAGCCTTGATTAGAGTTGAGCTTAAATTAATAGTCTAGAATCATTGGACTTAAAATAATAGTTGTATCTAAGAGTTAATTTAAAAGTTAAAATATCAACAATTTTACTTCAAGTAAAAGTCATGATTGGAGTTGAAGTTAAGATAATAGTTGTATCATCAGTGGAGTAAAGCTCATAGTTGTATCTAATAATTGAATAGTTGAAGTTGAAGTTTAATTTTTCCAACTATGATGAATTGTACTTAAATGTTAATTGAGCTAAACTAAGTTTTTTTTTTCGAAATTATTAACTATGAATTTTGAACAATGCCCATAGAATCAATCTAGACATTACACGTGTCTCATTCTCTTTCGTACATGAAATAGCATAGATGGTAGTCCACCCCAAAATTCTAAGATATATACACCTTTCGTCATAACTAAGCCTTAAGTGATTAGAGTTGAAGTTAATCTAATAGTTGTAGAATCATTGGAGTTAAGCTAATAGTTATCCAATATAACTGTGATTAGAGTTGAAGTTAAACGAATAGCTCTAGAATCATTGGAGTTAAGCCAATAGTTTTATCTAATGATCGATGGAGTTAATAGTAGTTGCAATATTTACAGCTATCACTAATTGTACCACCCACATAGAATCAATATGAATAGTACCTATCACTAATTGTACGACCCACATAGAATCAATATGGATAGTACACTTGTCTCATTCTCGTTTAATTTTGGATGATTCCCATAGAATCAATTTGGACAATACACTTGTTTCATTCTCTCATTCTTGACGGTAGATTAATCAAGATTAAAAAACATAGATGATAATCCACCCAAGATTCTAAGATATATATGTCCACCCAAGATTCTAAGATATATATGCCTATCGACTTAATTAAATAAATATATAACAAATCACTACTATTGAAGTGTGGATTAATTAATTAAATAAACAAAGGATATGCTTAGCTTTCTGACATACCCTATAAATGTATTAGTTATAAACACTTTAAAAATTAATATAATATTGAAAAATTATTTAGAAACTAATACTTAGTTTGAAATTTATAAATATTTATTTTAATTAGGTTTTAAATTTATAAGTAGAGAAAATGAGAAAAATGTTGGAAAAAAATACTCTCTTTAAAAGAGAGATGAACACCAATGTTGAATAGGAATTAGAAACGAAACTAAAGAATATTTCAAAGATTCATTAAGTGGTGAAAGCATCAAATCCAACTAAGACTAAAAGATCCAATTAGGAGATATCACCAAAAACTATCAAGACGAGGGCCAAGTAGCCTTAAAGAAAGGTTGGATTGTGAAGTATACTAGGATTTTGTATAGAGGAACGAGGAAAACAAATGACGACAAAAATCACATGAATAGCTGGTTATTTGGAATTAGAACAAAGGCCTCATATAAAAGCAAGAACCATCAACCATAAAAACAATAATAAGGTTTGTAGATGTTGAAAGGTCCAAAAATGAAGCATGGCAAGAAATTTGAAGATGTACAAGTAGCCCAAAGTTATAAATACCATCAAATATCCAAATGGGAACTCTAAGAAAAAAAATCAAACTCTTAGGAAATGAGAACCGAATGCACACCATCTTCCCCAAATAAATTAATCCTATCAAATGAGTCTTGACACAAAAGGATTGATTATATACTCATATGTAGTTGACAAATACACCACAAAATTAGAGTCCTCACGGATGTCAATACATTTTTGTGGAGTGCATGGATTGCTAGTCACTGCAATTGCTAATTCAAGTATGAACTAGTGATATGTACAATCTCAAGAAGATTGATCTCAACCAAAAATGTGAATCATAAGAAATCACTCAAGGAAGCATTGCACATCATACCCCCACAATGTTGAATTGTAGTGGGTGGATATAAATTTTGGTGATGGTTGTCACAAATGATAAAAAAAGGAGGTACATGTTGAAGGTACTGACGATTTCGAACAACCAACAGAATAGTGCTCCAATGTGGTAAACTCTAAGTGACTGCAAAACAAGGTAGTGCACTTTATGGAGATAAACATTTGGTGATATCGACTATTTGTATGAGGGGCCCATAATCCTCTACTTAAAAGTGAAGAACGAGAGTTAAGATAAAATAAATTCCATCATGAACAAAAATCCTCCATGTAGACCCTAGAATACGAGGCCATGTTAGGTACCCATGTACATGTGAGGAATCATCATATATTTTCTCAACCCATGAGAAAAAAAATCTCAAATAAGAAAATCAAAGTAGCACGCAACCACTCATTGAAAAGAGAGTGAAATTATCTCTAGGACTTAGATAGTACACAAATTATAGGATCTGATGGATATTTATGGAAACAATACTGTGAAGAACCTATTTACAATACACTAAATTGCAAAAAACCAATATGCCTCAAAACCTCAGGAAAAAAAATCATTACATGTAAATGAGATGAGAAGTTGTTTATTTGCAAAATATGGTAAGTAATGGATTTGTTTAATTGGCCAAAGACAATAGATAATTGATTTGAACTTGATTATCTTCACTCAAACATTAGTTGAGTACCGACTCAAGTACAAGAAACATATGATTGCAAGCTTTCAACCAACAAAGGTGATGGACTAGTTTGCAATTCAATCTACCATGTGGGGAAATGTTGTTACATGGAATTTTTGTGATTCTCATGAACCCTATAACCTGGCATTGTCACAATACCTGAAGATATTATCATAGAGAATGAACCTTGTTTTCCTTTCGTTGCAAATTAACTCCCTTTGCAACCTCGAGTTGTCTTATTTCCCAAAAACCTTCATCGAAACCCATTCTATTCATTTTGCCCCTTATGTAATATGTTCCAATGGTGAGGCTTATATTCTTTACAACAAATTGTGTCTCCCCATACAAATGTACCTTTCTCCACTATAGGTCGCACTACCCTCTATACAGACATAAAATTAGGGTTTTTAGAGGTTTCTAGAGAGAAATATGTTTGGATGGCTTTCCCTCCTATTTGTTTGGATCGTACTCATATTCCACAACTATCGAGATCCTCTCCCATCCTCTTTCCATTATCCTCTAATATCCCCCTTATCCTCTTTGATCTATAAATGAATATCTTAGCCATGGGTGAAAGGAGAAGGAATTGGCAGAAGGTAGATGTTGAGAAATTTTTCTAGGGTTCTATACTATTTATGCCCATTCTTGCAAGACAAGCGTGACAAGTTTGAGCAAGAGGAATCCACCAAAAGGGATATACAACACCAATCCTATGGTTTTAATTCTTTTTGCTTTTCATAATACAATGATGCATTTCCTTTCACATATCTGATTGTTAATATCATTTATAGTGAATTTACTTCGTCATTTACTTACATTACTCGAGTTGTTTTTAGTAAAACACACTTGGTCTTTGTTTGTGGTGAATCTTGTACAGTTTCTTCATTCAAGAAGTTGGAATACAACAACTCAAGGATAGTGAGGACAAGTTTCGTTCAAGAGGTAAGTCTTTTCTTCTTTGCCTCTCATCAATACTTGATTAATTTATGAAAATGTGTGCATGCATTGTCTTGTTTTGTTCTAGATTCAAATTGCTTGAAATAGGGAGGTCCACTTGTGTCCGCACTCATAGACTCATCCGCTAACAAAATTGGTGACCATACTAGGGACAATATCCCTAGATATCTGTTATTTTTCCATGGGGTTCTCTTATACCTTGTCACTTTTTTTGTCTTACTTGTTGAATTTTGGTATTCTTGAGTCACTGGGTGATCCATATCAACTCTAAAACCTTAAGTCCATTTAAATCCTTTGATTTCAGGGCTTAGTTTCCCTTGTTTTTTGAAAGAAACCTCTTTGTTGTCATTGACTTGATCTTACCTCATACATAGAGATCCATTGACATGCCCGGTCTTCACCAATGATCGCGTCAACCCTGATAGATGCACTTTGTTGCACAACAGATCAAGTTTCCTTGCAAAATTTTCATTAAGGTTAGGATCTCCTCTTAAGGTCGGACTAGGTGTTTTTCTGATATTTATGCCTTGCTTGTCTCAATCACAATCTTCTCCATGTTTGGTTTTATCCTCTTTTATTTCTCTTTCTTGAGACTTGGAACTTGGTTTGGTTTGTTGGTGAATCCTAAGTATTCAAGCAAAATAACTTGTCTTGTCTTTGGAAATTTCAATCCCTCACAAGGCATCTAGTCTTGTGGATCTTGGGAAGCCTTTGATTTTCTTTTCTTTGAGTTTTAAGCCTTTGAACTGTGATGTTGTGAAAGGTATGATTGTTTTGGGTTTGTTTTGAGTTGTTTGGATCTTGAGTTTTGAGTATTTTGGGTGATTGTGTTTCTTGGGAACTTCTTTGCTTTTGAAGATTGTAGGACTGATTGATCTCTTATATTTTGGGTCAAAATAAAGTGAGAAAAATAATTCTTAGAATATTTCTTTGAATGAATTGTTAAAAGAAACCAAAATTATGTTTCATTCACTCTTAAGTGCATTGCTTTGGTTTGTTGAAAACACACATCTTTTGGATCTTTGATGGTTGTTTAAAGAACTTTGAAAGAGATGGAAAAATTTTCATACTTTATTATTTTTGGCCTTTAAGAGTTTTAAAGGAAAATAGTACTTAGATATCTTAAAAATATAAATTTGAAAGTATCCTCTCGTGAAGCCATTCGAACAATTAGTGAATAATCCAAAAAATTTGAATTGTTCTTTAATGCATTTGCTTCTTTGCTCAAAATTAAGAGGTTTTGCAGTTGAAATAAGTATGTTTTTCATTTTAGCTTGTAGTTTTAAGATTATTTGAGAAAGAAAACAAGAAAAATATTTTCCTTTAGGGTTTTATCTTTGGTTTTTGGGTTGATTGAAAGATTTTTTTTGTCTTTTGGTATTTGCTTTGGGAAAAGAAAAGACTTCTCTCTCTCTCTCTCTCCCATAGATAGACTTCATAGAAAGAAAAAGACGCATCTCATTAAGTTAATGCATGATATTGGGATGGTTCCACACCTCATTGGTCCACTTAACGATACAAGATAAAATAATGCAATAGTTAGGTTAACATTTTTAGTAACTTGAGTGATAAGTTAGAGATGTGTTCCAACATATTTAAGCGTAGGAGCTGTCATTACTTGCATACACTACATCCCTGGGATTGTGTGGTCCTTCCATGTAATAGTTGGTATATAGGATGACCTTTCACGTACTTAGTGGTATCTAAAAAAATTATTTATGTATTCGATAATGTATAGGAAGGCCTCTTTCGAACTGTCATGCATCAAACAACAATACAATGGAATTGATTCCAAAGTACCATGTGTATATTGAGATACCCATCTAGTATTCTCAAATGAACTGAGTTGACCTATCAACCATCTGTTGTTGCAATACACCGAGAACAACAATCGAGGAGATACTACGCATGTACTACTAGGAAACCCTATAGTATATTGTGACTTGTGACAACTTGACACTCCTATGAGGATCTAACTTGTATGTCCAACCCATCACCAATTTTCTTATTGATTTAGATTGGATGGTTATATTGTCTGTATATGTAAAAAGTATTAAAGTGAGAGGTATATTTGTTACATAGCTATGGCTATGCCTCCTAGGACTACCAACTAGGAGACCCCTTCTCAAGGGGAACCTTTTTTTTCCTTCATTTGGAAATGTTGGTCCTCCCTTCATTGCCACTTTGAATCTCCTGGATTGACTAGAGGATTACCGGTATGGTTATTCAATATGGTGATCCGGATGCACCCAATGTATTGAATGTTAATTCCCCATTGAAAGAACACCAACCCCATGTGGATCCTTCACCTTCTTCACCATATTTGTCTTCTTCTCTTTCTCCCTCTTTTCCTATTGAAAGTTCTGATGCTAGTAATCAGGTGGATAAGAATAAGAAGAAAAGGAAAATTAAGAAGAAGAAAGAAAAAAAACAAAATCTCAACAAACTACTTCTCCCCATACTGGAAATGTTGATTTACCCAGATTAACATCTTGTAAGCCTAAATTCCCTTATAAACTTTGTAAGGGTGATCACTTTCTTATGGATTGTCATGTTCTTTCCCAATTTTTAGCTCGGTGTATTCTAAGGCCTCCCAAAATGCCATTTCGTCATCCTTTGGTTATCATGCTGATGATACCCCATCAACCAGTGACTATATACTTAAGAGTCCAAAAGGTAAAGTTAAGAACCCTTGCCTATTATGTATGGACATGCACCTTACTTACCTTTTTCCTCGCATGGATGAAGCTTAAAATTTGTTGGAAGATATTAAACCACTTATACTATGAAACAAGAACTTGACACAGTTCTCATTTTTTTCTCTCAATTTTAGTAGTTATTTTTACCTCCATTTCAAAAAGGGTTGATACTAGTATCACACATTTTCATTTGAGCCATTTTTTTGGGCCTTTGAATCATCTTTTCGTAAAATATTTTTAATTTCTATTTTCAAGTGTGTTTTTTAGAAATTTAGCAAAATAACATACATTTAGAAGAAAATTATAATGAAAAACATATACATTTTGCAATATTATATTTAAAATAAGACATTTTTATGGACAAAATAAGACATTTGTATTGACAGAAGTGTAGAAAAATCTAGAAAATAAAGACATTTAGAACCATTTTCAATGGCTTTTAAGAGATTTTTTGTATAAAAATGATACTATTTCATATTATTTTCCAAAAAGTGACCATTCACATAAATTTAAGAAAAACTATACCATATATTTGTAAATGACATATTAAAAGCATTATATATAGAATTTTTATTTCTAAAATAAAGTCTGAAAGTCGAAACATTACTAATATATCTTATCAAAAAATTGTCAAATTTAACATTTTCTTCAAGAGAGGAAACTAATCAATAATATCATATAGGAAAAATTCTTCATCTAAATTGGAATTTTATGGAGCTTGGATTTCTTCAGGGACATCGATGCCATCTTCCATTGGGACTTCTATGTCACTCATTTCAAATCTCTTTCTTCAGATGCTAATTTTTTAACCACAGCATTATAAGTCAAAATCTAACTATATGTTCCTTCACTATTTTCATTTATTAGAACAAATTCACAAGTCTCACTCCTTGTTTGTTTTTTTTTTTACTATCTTTTATATATTTTTTCTATAGCCAAAAGTCTAATATTCGTTAAAAAACTAATGTTAAAATATAGTAAAAAATAATGTTAAAAAACTAATGTTTAAAAAAAAGTATAAAATGATTTTTTAAAGAATGTTTTAGAAAACAAAAATAATCCAAACAAAAAACAAATAAAATAACAAAACAAAAAAAAATAATACAACAAATAAAATAAAATAAACAAAACAAAAAAAATAAGAAATAAACAAAAAATAAACAAAACAACCAAAAAATAAAAATAAAAATAAAAATAAAAATAAAAACAAAAACAAAATATGGCAAAGTATTAACAAAGGTAGTGTGTAAAAGAAGGTAGGGAGAGGTGGTGCGATTCTGAGAATTACACCACCCCTTCCTACCCCTTTTACACACTACCTCCATCATCCCGCCACCACTCCACCACCTCCCACCTTACCTTATCTCCCTACCCACTCCACACTATCCCCTTCCCCCTCCCGTCCACTCTAAATTATATACTATGATACGTGGAGTGGAGTGGAGGGGAGGGGCGGGGGAACGGTTGAGTGGGAGGGGCTAGTGGGAAGTAGGTAGGGATACGTAGCGAGGTAGGGATGTAAGGTAAGGTGTGCTTTTTATTTTTTGTTTTTTTATTTTGTTTTTTTATTTCATTTTATTTTGTTTTAGTTTGATTTTACTTTTATATTTATTTTGCTTTACTTTGTTTAATAAAATATTTGTTTAAAAAAAATGTTTTTACACTTTTTTTATAAATTTATAAAACATAAGTTTTTTACAATTTTTTTTGTTTTTTAGTTAGTTTATAAAATATTTTTTCATTTTTTTTTTAAATGTTATCTTTAATTTTTTTTTTTAATCAAAATTTGTTATATAACTTTTTTCATAATTTCTTTTATTTTTATTTAATTTTTAAATTTTTGGGGGTTAAAATAATATTTTTTGGGGCAAAAATTATATGAATCATTTGTTCTTGTATGGTTTAATATATGATTTCATTATGAATCACATCATAATTTGTTTGATTTTCTAAGGTTAGAGTAGTGAAATTATTTATGAAATATTTATTTTTGTTTAATATGCAAGTTTCAAAAAAGTTGTAATTTATGTATTGAAGAAAAACATATATTTTCAATTTAGGGGTTGATTTCAAAGTTTTTGTAAACAACAATATGTGATGTTTAGGCCATGGCTCTATTTTTTACCTCTAAAAAAAACATGTATACTGGCATCAACACTCTTCTATTTGGGGGGTGTTTTCGGTATTTTTATGCAAAAATCATCGTTTTTATGACTAGACTTCTCATTCTTAGTATAAAGTTATTGTTTCACAGTATAAGTGGTTATTATTGTTCCCTGCCAATGACTTCAAACAAGTTATCATCAGTTGTCCCTTGATCCTCCATTGGTTGATAAAGTGGTCACATTGGTTCCATCCTTTGTCGATCCCACTCTTTATTCAAATACTGAAGAACAAAATATCCAACCTACTCTTCCTTCTAAGAGTGAAGTTGAACTAGTCAAGTTGATGCCATCTCCACCCAATCAAACTCCTTTATTAGAGAGTGTTCATATTGAAGTGGTCACCTTGACTCAATATTCATCTCATCCTTCTCTCCAAGGTGAGAGTGAACTAAAAACCGCTGAAGTTTTCTTAGTCATTTCAGATTGTTCCACACAAAGGGAAAGCTTGTTCATTTCAATAGAATCCCCTCCAAGTACTAAGGTTATCTTCTTTGATAGGATTATTCTAACATTATCTCATCTTGCTTCAGGCGTTCCTTTCTAGATATCTATAGGAGTTTCTGATAAGACCACATTTCATATTATTACTGAACAAGGATATTCTATTATTATTTTATCCTCAATCACTTAGCAAGCTATACGTTCTCCTCAACTTGTGCCTGTCACTGGTCAGAAACTAACTCCTAATAGAAGACCTATTGAACATGTGGGTATCCTTCCTTGGTTACCTATTACCTTATGAGGGAAAATGGTATGTATTAATGTTATATTAGTTCAAGGTCCTTTGGATTTCAATATGATACTTGGATGTGATTATGCTTACACAATGAAAGTTGCAGTGTCCACACTCTTTCGAGTGATGTATTTTACCCATCATAGGAAGATCGTGATCATTGATCAAATTTCCTTTATTCCATCAGATCATTGCATGACTTAGCATCCATCACACTTCCCTGAATGCTCTGCATGTTTTAGTGGTTTCTTCCACTCAAGGATAGGGGGCATGTCTCTCGCCTCCACACATCATGTTAGTGTTAGGATATTTAGACACTTAGGAGTTAGTTAAGATCAACTTGTGTAATATATCCATCAGGTGAAAGTGTGTTTCTTTAGTATGCATTAGTATGCATTTGTAAATATTCTAATCCAACGGTCACAATATGTTCTAGACATAGAGTGATCCGACGGTTCAACTTCTCTTAGATCATACCTACCATTAATCCATGGCTTAACACCCGATTGGTCTATGATCTCTATTTAAAGAGCATAGACTTGGGTCCTTGGCTAGTTGATCGATTATGAGAAGTTCATGTAACTTTCTTTCTTTTGAATAAAAAATTTCTCCAAGTAGCTATTTGGCCGGGGCTGTGGACTGTTTCTCTCTCGAGGGTTTTAACCACGTGACAAACATCGGTGTGTTGATCTGTGATCTATTTGTGTGAAGCAGTTGCTCAAGGTGTTCGGTCTTTTGGGAATACCCTATGTACCCAAACATGGTATCAGAGCTTTTATGAAGAGTCGTTTTCGGTTTTGATCTAGATCTGGAACTGGTGTTGTCGAAACTTTGAAAGGGTTTTTGGTTTTGGATTTTCTATGCATTTTTGGCTTGTGGGAGCTATTCCATTGCGTCTAAAGCACCGTTTCCATTGGGAAATAGTTTTCATTTCATCAAAAATTGTTTCCGTTTGTTCCAGAAACACCCATTTCGGTAATTCTGAAGGTATAATGTTACAGTGACAGATTTGTTTTTTTAAAATCTCTCATATCTTATCAGTTTTATTATTAGATCTTTTTTTGTTTTTAGTTTCGGACTGTTTCCTTCCCTGACTACGTATGCTCTTTGGCGTGCACCTTGTGCGATTGCGATGAATCAGAAATAGTAAGGGAAAGTTTTTCTTGTCTTCTCGGCTACGTATGCTCTTTGTTGTGCACCTTGTGCGATCACGACAAATCAGAAACAACGAGAAAACTTGAAAACGTACACTTTTCGGGTAAGCTAACCAAGATCTAACCCCATTGTGTGGAAAAAGTTTTTTTTATTTTTTGTTTTTCGTTTTTTTTTTATGATTTGTAGATAAAAAAGGCAAGCACGAAGAACAAGAGAGAAGAGTAAAAAAAAAAAAAAACCCCTTCCTCTTTCCATTCTTTTACGTACCTTTTAAACTTAGCTCACTTAGTCCAAAGTTGCTTTATTCCTTAATAGGTCTTTAGTTCAAGTCTTATTAAGCTACTTTTTAGTGCATGCAATTTCTATTTTCAAGTTACTTTATTGTAAAAGTGCATCTCACATAAATAAAATAAAATAAAAAGTGAGTCACTTAAGTCTTTTAATTTATTGCCGCACTATTTAAAAGTAACATTATTGTAAAAGTGAACCTCACTTATTTTACAAAAGTGATTCACTTCAAAGCAACTTTATTGTAAAGTGATTGTCAAAGGTTGATCTTGGGAAGAGGGGGGTTCTTTTTTTTAGTTAGTCAAGTTAATATCTGCCACGTCACTACTAGGGACATCTTCAACATTTTCTTTGATCAAGCATAACTTCATCATCCAGAATCAGTTTTCAGTGCCGTTTTTTTTAAAATCGCATATTTTTTCGAGCTCTTTGCAACTAGATAGTTAGTTTCTATTTTTAGCCATTATTTTATAGTATGGAATCCCTTTGCGATGTTATACTTACAAGTTCTAACTATTTCTCATGGAAATCTCGTATGGAGGATGCTCTATGAAGTAGGGGACATTTTAGGATAACCTCAGGGAAAGAAACAAAACCCACTGATGATGATAAAAAAATTAAATGGGAAAATAGATGTGATGAAGCTCATGGATTGATTGGGATGTCAATCTCTACTGATTTGTGATTCCACATATCTGGAATTGATGAACTTGATAAAGCTTGGGAAAAGTTGGAATCTGTGTTTGGTAAACACAATGAAATTTAGGGTCATCAAGTTGAGAATGAGTTTCTTTCCTTGAATCCAAATGATTTTTCACGCATTCAAGACTATTTATCTAAGTATAAAACTCTTAGACTCTTATGTGTAGAATGCAAGATTAAGAAAGAAGACAAACAATGTATTTATCATATTTTTTCCAAACTTGGACCTATATATTCTGTTTTTGTATCTACATTCTATTCCATGAAAGAATCCTTCACGACAGCTAGCTATCAAGAGCCTAGTCTTGAATCCTTTTGTGATTTCTTAATTAGAGAGAAAGATAAGCGCATTCATCTTGGAATAATTAACAATGCAGATACATCTGGGAAAGCCTTATTGTCCCAACAGAAAGAAAAGTCCAAGCCTCCCAAGAAGCAGATTTTTCACAATAATAAGCCAAACAACAAGGGTCCCAAACCCTCTTAGTCAGCTCCTTCTTTAAAAAATGACAAAGGATCCAAGCAAAAAGGAAAGAAGACTGAGCGTCATTGCAATTTTTGTGGGAAAGATAATCATGATGAACCTAAGTGTTTCAAGAAGATGGCATCCTTGGAAGCAGCAATGAAGAAGCACCACATCAGCATAGATTCGTCTTCAGAATCTAACTCTCATGGACATGCACTGTGTGCTTTTGGTTACTCTTATACTGTATCTTCTTCTTCTACTTCAAATGAATGGCTTATTGATTCTGGAGCATCTTTTCATATGGCTAAGGATCAAGCTATATTTTCTACTATGCATGAATGTAACACCAAACAAATATTTTTTGGTGATGATAAACCTCTAAGTGTTGTAGGATCTAAAACAGTTCCAGTAGAAAATGGTCATTTCAGTGATGTACTATGTGTTCCAAAAATTTCCTACAGTTTGTTATCAGTCTATCAAATTACTCATTCAAGTGAAGGTAAAACTGTGACGTTTACACCTCACCAAGTTATAATCAAGGATTTTAAATATTCACAATATCCTTGCTACTGGAACTATTGATGATATTACCAGGTTGTACAAATTTAACAACTTTGGGTCATCACCTTTTCCTTCAGTTTTTGTTGCTCATAGTGATAACTTTAGCAAACTTTGGCATGAGTGATTTGGTCACTTAAATTATCGCTCATTGCAACAACTATGTAAAGACAATATGGTGACTGGTCTTCCAATGGTATCTTACAAGGATGGTGTTTTTTCCGGTTGTGTATTCGAAAAACATCATCGGGACAGTTTTGACAAACGTGGCTCTTGGCACACCTCGGTTCCTTTGGAGCTTGTGCATAGTGACTTGTGTGGTCCACTTCCATCTGATTCCTTTTCTGGTTCAAATATTTCTTAACTTTCATTGATGACTACTCCATACACACTTGGGTTTACTTCCTAAAACTTAACAACAAAGTATTTAACATGTTCTTGGCCTACAAGGCCCTTGTTGAAAAACAATCTGGTCATCAAATTATTAAGTTAATATCTAACAATGGAGGAGAATATGTTAACAACAAGTTCACTACTTTCTGCACTAAACAAGGGATCCAACAATAGCACACTGTTCCATATACACCACAACAAAATGGTGTAGCTGAACGGAAGAACCGCACTTTAAAAGAAATGGCTAATTGTATGATCCAATCTAAGGGACTAAGTCTTCAATATTAGGCTGAGGCCATAAATTGTGCAAATTCCATAGTTAATCACACACCCACTAAAGTTTTGCAAGGTATAACACTGGAAGAAGCATGGAGTAAAATTAAACCAGATGTAAGTCACTTTCGTGTGTTTGATTGTGATGCATGGTCTCACATTCCGGATGAAAAACAAAAAGCATTGTAGCTTAAAAGTGAAAAGTGCATATTTGTTGGATATTATGAAGATGTAAATGGTTATAGACTTCTTCAACCCCATTCACATGATATAATCATTAGAAGAGATGTTAAATTTGATGAAAATCTCTTGTCCTGCAAGCCTAACTTGGTGGGTGTACCATCTTTGGCCTACGAGCCTGATTCGACGATTATGCATTCTTCTTCTTCATCCAACTTCCTTGAAAGGTTTCCAACTCTAGTTTCTGATTATGATAGTGAGGATGAAAATCCACCTCCGCCTGCTCATGTTCCTCAAATTGCACCAGCACCAATACTTCCTCGATGGGTCCGTTCAACATGTGAAGTAGCTGGTGATCCTAGAGATCAACGTCGAACACATTCTCAATTTCAATGAGCCTCTTCTCTTTTGGCTCAAGTTTCCGAGAATCATGATCTAGAAAATTTTGCAGAAGCTTCAGGAAATCCAGATTAGGATGCAGCTATGGATGAAGAATATCGTTCCTTAATGGTGAACTATACTTGGGATCTTATTCCTCTTCCAAACGGAAGAAAACTTGTCAGATGTAAATGGGTCTACAGAACTAAGTATGCATCAGATGGAAGTGTTGAAAGACTTAAGGCAAGGTTATTTGTGAAAGGTTTTTCCAAAGTTGAATGGATTGACTTCAATGAAACCTTTTCCCCTGTAGCAAAAATGAACTCCATCCACCTTGTTCTTTCCCTTGCATCCTTACATAACTGGGAATTCCATCAAATGGATGTCAAGTCTGCCTTCTTACATTGTGATTTACATGAGTAAATTTACATGGAACAACCTCCTGGATATGTTCAGAATAACTCTATCCTTGTTTGTCTCCTTAAGAAATCCTTATATGTCCTTAAGCAAGCTCCTAGACCTTGGTATGCCAAAATGGATAGCTTTCTCCTTGACACTGGTTTTTCTAGATGCCATTCTGACCCCAATGTATATACCAAGAAAGTAGGAAACCATCTCATCATACTTGTTCTTTATGTTGATGATCTTATCCTTACTGGTAGTGACCATAAACTTATAACCCATTTGAAATCCAGTCTTAAGCAAAATTTTGAAATGTCATACTTAGGACATTTGCATTATTTTCTTGGTCTCTAAGTCTTGCAAACCAAAGAAGGAATCTTTCTTTCCTAGCCTAAGTATGCTTGTGACCTTCTTCATCGCTTCCACATGGAAGATTATAAACCAGCCCCTTCTCCCTTCCAGTCTGGAGTCAAAATTTCTGCCACTTGTACTTCCCCTGAAGTAGCTTCCACCTTATATCGTCAGCTTGTTGGTAGTCTTTTATACTTGACTCATTCCCGTCCTAACCTTTCCTTTGTCGTTGGTCATGTTGCCTGTTATATGCAAACTCCTCATGAAAGTCACTGGAAAGCAGCAAAAAGAATACTTCGATATATTCGAGGTACAATCTAGTTTGGGATTCGTTACAGTATAGGGGGGAAACCTTTGTTGGTTGGTTTCACTGATTCAGATTGGGCCGACGATCCTGATGATTGAAAGTCTACTGTAGGCTATGTTTTTCAGTTTGGGATCTGAACCTGTCACTTGGGCTTGTAAGAAACAACAAGCTCTTGCTCTTTCTTCAATAGAAGCAGAATATCGAGCCGCAGTTAATGCCAGTCAGGAATCTTTATTGCTTCGACAGATCCTTTCAGAGTTTGTATTCGAGCAGCAACAACGTACTCCACTTTGGTGTGACAATCAAAGTGCCATCAAACTTGCCAAATATCTAGTTCTACATTAGCGCAACAAACACATTGAGCTACACATGCACTTCATCAGAAATCTTATTCATGATAGTGTTATTGAAGTTCTATATTGCCCTATAGATGATCAAGTTCCAGACATCTTCACCAAGTCTCTTATAGAAATGAAGTTTTCTAAAATTCGGTCTATGTTAGGAGTTCAGGAATGTGTCTTTAAGGGGGGATAGGCTCTAATGCCTCCTTCCTTCTCCTAATAGTGTCACTTTTGTAAATCCTTCAATCCTATCCCAAGTTGTTCTTAATGGGGGATGTTAGGATATTTAGACACTTAGGAGTTAGTTAAGATCAACTTGTGTAATATATCTGTTAGGTAAAAGTGTGTTTCTTTAGTATGCATTAGTATGCATTTGTAAATATTATAATCCGACGGTCATGATATGTTCTAGACATAGAGTGATCCGACGGTTCAAATTCTCTTAGATCATACCTACCATTGATCTGTGGCTTAACACCCGATTGGTCTATGATCTCTATTTAAAGAGCATAGAGGGTCCTTGGCTAGTTGATCTATTATGAGAAGCTCATGTAACTTTCTTTATTTTGCATAATAAATTGCTCCAAGTAGCTATTTGGCTAGGGCTGTGGACTGTTTTCCTCTTGAGGGTTTTAACCACATGACAAACATCGGTGTGTTGATTTGTGATCTATTTGTGTGAAGTGGTTGCTCAAGGTGTTCAGTCTTTTGGGAATACCCTGTGTACCCGAACAGTTAGAGTTATCCCACCATATTCTAATGATGGAGGGAATCCTACCAACCTATGGACATCATGTTGGGTAGGAATTGTTTCCAAGCAGAGTTTATCTTTACTTTCAAGATTGTGTAAAACTGAAACTGGTCTCAAATGTAGTTTAATTCTAGTTTCAATCTTGTGTAAAAATGAAACTGACTCCAAGAAGAGTTTACCTTTGGTTTCAAGCTTGTGTAAAAATGGATCCTAGCCCACGCAAAGTTTACCTTTGGTTTCAAGCTTGCGTAAAAATGAAACTAACCTCAAGCAGAGTTTACCTTTAGTTTCTACCTTGCGTAAAAATGAAACCATTCCCAATTATAATTTACCTTTGGTTTTAATATCATGTAAAAATAAAACCACCCTTGAGCATATTTCATTCCATTTCAAGCTCATTTAAAAATAAAATGGATTACCACAAGAATAGTTCTTTTCTATTCTAAGATTTTGTTAAAATGAAAGAGGTCACCTTGAGCAGAGTTCCTTCTTCATGTCAAGCTTGTTAAAAAATAAAATTGATTTGGTGAGTCCCCTTCCCTTTAGTATATTCCTCCATCCATTTTAGGACTTGAACCTTCATTTCATCTTCCTTTGTCACTATATCCTATTTCTTCCTACGTCTCTAGTGAACCTTTTCCTAGTAGTAAGCCAAAGTTTAGTTCGGTGAAAAATAATAGGGAGATGAAATGAAGATTTGGGGGCATGTATCCAAAATATTTATATTATGTTGGAATTAATCCATTTCATAGTTACTGGGGAAATTACCAACCTCTGCACATCATGTTGGGAAAATACTCATCAATGGGACTTATGTTGATCATACTTTATTTTCAGTTTTGATATCACTAAAAACCATAAAACAAAATCACGATCATAATTCATTCTCTATTGCAATATCGTTAAAATTCGAAGTAGATGCTTCAAGCATCCTTCCAACCTTCCTTTGAGTTCATTAAAAATAGTAAGAGGTGTCGATCTTACTTTTCATTTTTTCATGCTCTGGTTTAAAAACATGAAAAGTGGTTTGAGATTACTTTTTCCTTTTTTGTGCTCTGGTTCAAACATGAAAACGTTTCTAAGCAATTTTTATGTTGTCCTTGTGCTCGTTAAACCTTTAGTAAAATAGCATCGAGTTTAATGTGTGTTGCCTCATACTCATAAATCAATGGAACAACATGAGTGACCTTGCTTTCCTTCACACTCGATAAACTTTTTAGGATTTATGCTTATTAGTGAGGAACATCTGTCTAGTGATAGTTTACCCCTTTTTTGGACTTGGCAAACTGATTATGAAAAAGGAATATCTTAGTCAGCCACTGACTAAGAGAGTTCTCCTAGGTATTATTTAATACGTTTTTTTGGGCCTTGGGCACTAAATTTATGAAAAATTTCAACCTGTAATCTTCTTTAGTTTTTTGCAAACTCTCTAAACATGGAAAATCGTTGAGTTTACCTTGTTTAGACTCATAAAATTAGGCATTAAAGGACCCTTTAGGTACCAAATCCCTCCTTTATCAGGTTCATAAAACATGTGAGATAGGATTCGTCCAAAGGACGAGCTATATTGAGCATTTGTTATCCTCCTCAATACTGTTAATAAACAAAGAGGTACTTTTCAATCATGAAGGGGGATAAGGGAAGGGAAATTCATATAAATCTTTATTTATGGAAACTTATCATCACCCTTGAACATGGTACCTAGTTGTCTTCCATTCAAAATGTTTGGTAATCATCTTGTCTTTGTTTCATGTCAAGTATATGAGTCTTTTTAGTCCTTTGGGTCATCCAAAGATTGCTTCGTTCATGTCACATTATGTCTTGAACTTCATTTCATTGATTCAATGTTGCCATGGAATTTTTGTGTTATGAAGTGTTCAAAATACGTCCTCCATTTGAGTCAAACTTTGCAGTGTTGAATCCCTTTGTCATGTCATACATCCCTGAACTAGTCTCTCAACATCACTTACCCATACACCTTGCATCAGTAAATACTCATTTGATGTACTGTCCAAAATCATCCTCCTATATCAGTTTCATGTCAATGATGTGGGACACATCATGGCCCTCCTTCGACAAATATATACTCGTTGACACCAACACATCATCTATGGGTTATATTTAAAGACCAATTAGTGCCTTGAATCCTACATGTATCAATGGAAGGTTTAATCACATTTGACATTAGGTTTACATCATTGACCTATGATGGAATGATTATATGGATGCTCAACTCCAGCTCATCCATTCACATTAGTTGGGATTTACTGTGATACCTTTGGAATCATTTCCATCACTGGTGATTTCCCTCTGACCTGTTAACTATTCACATCACTGTCTGACAATCAAGTGAGTCCTATCATGTTCAACTTCAACTCCTTTAATCACATTGTTAGGATCATATCAATTTCGAGATTAGTTTGAATACCCTCAGATGTATTTGTTACATATCTTTCCCATGTTGTGATGGAGATCGTCCAAGTAGCTTCCTACATGGACATCATGTAGGTACTCTACCACATAGATCCACATTGTATTGTTCGATGGCTATGTTCTTATTTTTTTGTAGATCCATTGGGTATGGTATCATGGATACAAGTTACATTTTATTTCAATGATATGGATCCACATTTGTGTCTTCGGTGACCATATCCACCTCCAATATTTGCATGGATTTGCAGTGTATTGGTCAGAAGTCATGATTTAAGTCATTGAGATGTTTAGTTCATAGATGTCTAGTCTTGTAATGAAAAGTCCTTAATTTTTGTTATCATATCTCTGATTGATGGTTCCTTAATTTCATATGCAGATAAAATTACATGATCACCTACCACTTTTCTTTAGCTTAATACTTTGGGGGGGGGGGAATACATTACACATATTTTCGTTAATCTCATGAAACCTATAACATGGAATTGTCTCAATCCATGAAGAGATTATCATGGAGAATAAAACATGTTTTACTTGCCCTACATATTGAATTACTTTGCAACATCAATGCATCTTATTTCGCATCAACCTGTGTCGAAACCCATTCTATGCATTTTGTCTGTTTTGCAATATGCACCAATGGCGTTCCTTGTCTTTACAACAAACCAAATATCCCCATACAGATGCACCTTGATCCACTACAAGTTGCACCACCCTCTGTAAAAACATAAAATTATGGATTCGAGAGGTTTCTAGAGAGAAATCTATTTGGAGGGTCTTTCCCTCCTATTTGTTTAGATCCTACTCAAATTCCACAATTATGGGGATCCTCTCTCATCCTCTTTCCATTATCCTCACATATCCCACTTATCCTCTTTTCCCTATAAATGAAGATCTTAACCATGGGTGAGAGGAGTAGCAATTGATAGCAGGTCAATGATGGAGAAATTTGGCTAGGGTGCTAGACTCTTGATGCCAATTCTTCCAAGAAAAGTCTGACAAGTTGGAGCAAGAAGAATCCATCAAAAGGGATCTACAACACCATTGTTATGGTTGTAATTCTATCTACTTTTCATAATTGAATGATGCAATTCCTTTCCCATATATGATTGTTAATATCATTTATAGTGAATTTCCATGGTCATTTACTTATATTAGTCAAGTTGTTTTCAGTAAAATCCACGTGGTCTTTGTTTGTGGTGAATTTACTCTACCCAATCATATTTTTAGTCACTTCCCATGTCCAATCGCAATTCGACCCTTTACATAGCATAAATTCCTACTCTTATACCAACTGAAACATACACGCCCTGGTTGGGTCAGCTGTAGATCCTTGTACACAACAAAAGCATAAAAGTTCACACCCAACACATAGAAACTTGCCAAGATTTATGGGTTTCAATTAAATGAAACAATCTCTTACCAATGAAATTCAATGGAAATATAGGATCACATTAGTTGAAATGAACATCAACCAGGTACTCTCATCTATTGGAATTAACATTGAAATCGTCTTTATTCAAATTTTCTCCAAGGTTCTCTAGCCAAATATAGCCATAAGTCCCTTTATCTGAACATCAACTGGCATTTATAGTTTTTCTTTGATACTCAGTCCTTTGAATCTTTTTCTAGAGGTTTCACATACTCTGAGGAAACTTCATGATTCTTTAAACATTGCACATGTCTCCTCTCACAAGGTTTCACCACCTATCCTTCATCAACAACCACCATAAATGCTCTACAACTACTCCAACTACCCCAACGACCATGTTCTCAAGTTTCTATCTTTTCAGTCAGTTGTCCATCCTGTCAGTGTTGGATCACTCCATGATTTCTTTCCTCACTTGGTCGGTATCTTCGTCGACCCTTCACTGGAATTCCTGTTGTCCTTGTCTCTTGTTGTAGTCCTCTCCTTGTTGGAATCCTCACGATTTACTCTATTATTCCCTTATTGACCTTTCATCCATACCAATAAAGGTCATCGACTATCCTCCAGGTGTTCGTGTAGTCTTATCTGCAATGATTTTTCTTAGGATTTGATTCCCTTACATTAGGTTACATCCATGATGATGATTTCATGGTTAGGTGAAGGTGCATTGGAATAATGCAAAGCATGGTAAATGTGCATGTCATGCATCTATTGTATTCAAAATATGTGCAAACGTAGTGGAAGTAGAGGCATAGGATATGTAGTGAGAATTTCTCCTCACTACAGGGGTAAAAATGGCTCCCTTGTGCCTATAGGGCACAAGGGTAGGTTTCTACCCTTATAAAGTAGTAAAAAATGGAAGTAAAAATGACTGAAACAGAGCTGCGAATTAAACCTAAGCTACTCTAAGCAAATGGCTACAATAGTAAACTGAATCTAGTAGATAATGACAGAAAAATAAAAGAAAAGCAATAACAAGTAAATGGAAGCTAGTGTAAACTACATCTAAGAGCAAGTGACAGGAAAAATAAAAGAAAAGCAATGATGGAGCATTGTCGAACCCCTCTACACACCATGGGCTAGGGTTCCACCTCCAAAACCTGCAAAACAAACCTAAGCTACTATGGATAAAACATGCAAACAATTGTTAATGGAAAACCTGTAAGTGAAAATATTGGTTAGAAAACAAAATAAGCAAATGAACATGCATGAAAAGAAGCTATACCTCACTTGGGTGGAAATGGGCTACCATGCCCTAGCTCATAGGAGCACCTCTCTCTTGGTTGGGGAGCAATGGCTTGGAGAAATGGAGATGGAGGAGAGGGAGAGTGGGTGGTTTGAGAGCAAGAGGTCTCAAAGCATCCACATGTAGCATAACAATATGCAAATGAGGAGTGTTTTGAGAGTGGCCCCCCACCCTCCTTATATAGTTTTTCCAACGGGTTTTAGGGTTTTAAGCCCTTGGTCTAGGCTTTAGCCCCTTTTTTGGGATTTTAGCCCCTTCTGCCCTAACTTTAGCCCCTTTTAGGGTTTTAGCCTCTTTTTTAGGGCTTTAGCTCTTGGGGGTCTATTTTGGGCTCTTTTTGGGGATTTTTAGCCCTTTTCTTCATCCTTGGGATCTTTTGGAGGTGTGGGGGTCAAATGGAAGGTCATGGAAGGTATTATGGAGTGAATCCCCCTGATGTCCGAGGGCAGGAGCTCAACGTATGGGTGACGGACATCATAGGATTTGCTGTCAAGAGGTGGTGCTTCCTGGGTTGGGGCATGGTGTCTTTTGGTTTTGTATTAATTTGGTTCCCATCAATGGGTTAGATACAATAAATGTGTGACATGTATATGGACGAGGTGGATATTCCCATGTTCATGAAAATGTCAAAAGAATAATTTGATCTATGCTCTAAAATACAAGAGCCGATCATGTACAACTGATGTTACAATGCTGGTTGCCTCTCATGTGAGGCTGAATACAATACTGATCTGGTACTTTGGACCCATGGCATTCTCATGGAATGCTACATCTTTATGACTGACAGTCTGCTGGATCTAGTACATGGCTGTGTGGACTCGTTGACTGAGAGTCAGAGTCTCTGCGGTACAAGTATGTTGCATCAATCATAAAAGTATATCAAAGCACTGTTGGGGCTTCTGAACACTGTCTCCAACGCAACCCGGAAATCACAAGGGACATAACCAGTTTAGGTCCCTCGAGTGGACTCATCAATGTGCTAGAGTTGGGTGACATCTGGGGTCTTCGACCAGGTACAATGTGGAGCAAACCCTGTACGAATATTAACAGTGCAATTATGGATTTGAAGTCAAGCATGCGAGAAACAACCATCCCAAGAGGCACTAAGGACTCCTCTCAAGTTGTCCAAGGAACTCATCAATGATGTTAATGAAACCAAGGTATAGGGAACTCTGGGTCTATCCTCTGGAATATGTGTGTTGGCATCGACAAAGGGAGACCTGCCCCTGGTCAAGGCGATGGTGTTTCCTTGACCAGGAGTGCGAGGGATAACCGAAAGACGTGAAGCAATCTATGGACTAACTCACTGAATTCGGGGGGAGGGGAGGGAAGGGAAAAATTGACCAGGGGCAGGAGGGGAGTAGGAGACTCAAACTTCCTTTGTTCAGAGTGTGATGGCAGGGCTTGACCAAGTAGCAAATGAAACTTACTCAAAGGAATGGGATCATAGCTGTAATAATGGGAATGTTGCTGCAGATGGGAAATACTTGGAGGAGGTGGACACTTTTGATATTGATGGGATCCAGGGAAGACACATTGCAGAGTACTCTAAAAAAAGGCGACCCAATGTGGGGATGCTGCCAAACTATTTTCTGTGGGGTGGTGTCTAGGGACACCATTTTGGTATGATCTCATGGATTTTTGGGGAGCCCGAGAAGGTAACTACTCAATGGTGCTTTCAATTTTAGAGAGTATGAAAGCATGAAGAAGACTCTAGTGGGGGCTCTTTTTCGTTGGTAGTCTCCTATGCTTGAAAAAGGATAAAAGTATACATAGGAGAGCTCGCCCATCCTGAAGGGGATGAGAGACTTCTTTACCATTGGTAGTCCAATCAAGACAGAAAAGGTTAAAGCTATATTGACTGGACGGTCATTCAAATACTTTTACGAACAGGAATGAAACCAAGTTTGCTCGGCAATATTTTCTTAATGAAACGACTAGAAAAGAGCTTAACAACAACCGGTGGTGAGATTTCTCATCAAGTGCAGCACCTTCGGCTAAGAAAGTACAAAAGTATGAAGAGGGGAACGGTCTTGGATTGAGTGTTCCAAGGAGGTCCTTTTCATGGAATGGTCTACATGGTCCGCAAAAGGAGGTAAACAAAATGATGTAGATGGAATTTCCTATACTTTAGCGAACGGGAAAGGAAGCAGCTATGCTCGACGATATTTTCATTGTTTTAAGGAGTCAGAAAAGAGCTTAAACGAAACTCGAATGTGGTTAACCAACTGCGGTGGCACGGGCGGTGTCCCCATGTCGGGATGGTGGACAGAGGTCCACAAGTCATCCATGTAGTATGGATGGAGCAGAAGGATCTCAAACATACCAGTACATGTGTGGGATATATCGCGGCAGAGGCCTGCGAGACAGTGTGACAGAGGCATGCAAACTGAGGTGGCTCTCAGACAGAGGTCAGGAGAGCATGTGTGTTAATGTGGATGGACTTGACCACATGTGATGTAAGTACAAGTCTGGAGGCATTTATATGCCAAATATGTGCAAGAAAAGAAAACGTTTTGTGGACAGTGGTCCATAGCTTTTCATAAGGTGCGATAAACAGAAAAGACAATCTATGTGCTTAAAAATAAAATAAAAGCTAAAACTACATTCCTAAATGGGCAGCGGCCCGAGGACACTTCTAAGTCAAATATAAAAAACAATAGGTTTTGTGAACAATGATCCAAAGATGTCCGCATAAGGTGCAGTGAAAAAGACAATTATAACTATAAAAAGTAAAATATACTGAAATCCTTAACGGGCGGCAGCCCGATCGCTCGCATGAGTTGCGACCAGGCAGTGTGATACGAGTACTGGTTTGTAGACACTCACATCATTATGTCATGGCTTGTGAATCAAGATGACTTGTGGGAAATGGTCCCAAAATTAATTTATTAAACATGAGACAATGGTCTCATAAAGAGATGTAAATTTGAGCCCAGAGGTGTGAGAAGTGTCTCGCACCAGTTCTGGGTGACTTTAGATTTAGCAGCTAATGGTGCTGCCCTAACTTGTGCTAAAAAACATTGAAAAACAAGAAAATAAAATGAAGCAACTCATTGGTGATGTTAAGCATAAAATCTATTGAGGTAGAGCCCGTTGCAGGGGTTCTCCAAGAGTTGTCCATCAGAGTAAATGAAAAGGTATGCCCCCTTGCTGAGATGAAGGTCATTGGCAAGGCGGGGTGATGGAATCTGGTATTTTATGGGAAGAACTGATTCCATACTATGGTTTAAAAGGAATGGGGTAAAACCGAAGGTGGTCTTACATATATCTTCGTCATCGCGTAAGTGGTGCCGGGATAGATCAGGTGGATCTTCCACATCCAATATGACGGAAGGGTAACTCATGCTAGGGACCATGTAAATGGTATTGGTTGTGGTTTTGGTGGCCTTGCCCCCAGTCTCTGTTCGAGGAAGAGGGGCATGCCTGGAGATGGTAGGAGTCTTTGATGGACCTGGAGGTAGGGCAGGTGGTTCAAGGTACCACACAGGATATCCCAATGTGAAATCCTGTAGATTGCTGGTTTCCCAGACAGGTTTACTCACGATCTCAGATGGTAGGAAAAGGAAAGGGAAAAGGAAAAGGAAAAGGATCATGTTGAGTGGGAATGAACCCCACTGTTTCCCTGGTAACTGAGGTTGAGGTTTCAACTGAGGTTGCAGCTGTGGCTGCGGAAACAATGGAAGAGACAGGTCTGATGGACTGTCAGTGATGGTGGAGACAAGAGGGTCTGTAGAACTGGACATCATGTAAATGGACATGGTGTCCAAAGAAGGCGATGGTGGGTGGACTTCTTCGATTAAGGTGATCTCAGACTTAAGGGAATGGTGATGGAGGTCATCGAAAGCCATTCGAAACTCGGGCAGGTCTTGGCAATGGTGGGAGTAATGTCCATACAAGATGCAAAGGGCACAAGCATGGTTCATCCTTAATGCCTTGTTATTCACTACCGGCATGGTTGGGAGTTCGACCACGGGGATGTTTTCATTCATATCCATGGCATCCAGATGTGCACGGATCACTGGGATTTCAGGGAAATCTTGAGTTGGGTGGCCCTGTTGTCCGCAGATGGCACAAGGTGGTACTAACCATGGTTCTGCGGTGGCTTTGGTGTTCTTCCCCCTCTCCCTTTTGGGTTGGGGTGGTGCAGGTGCGGGTGTGGCGGTTGGCTTATATGGACCAGGTGGGGGGCGATACTCAACCGCAATAGGTTGCACCGGAGTTAGCACAACCTAGGGCATGGGTGGTTGAGCTGGTGGATCCAAATACCACACTGGGATCCCCAACGTAAGGTTGGGTAGGCTTAAGGTGGCCATGACCGGCTTGCTCATGACACCAGGTGGGGGAAAGAGGAAGGGAATTGTATGAACCAGAGATGAGCCCACATAACTACCAGCTGGTTGCATGTGGGGGTGATGTTGTGGTTGTGTCTGTGTGAAATGCTACTGCTGCGGGTGATGTTGCAGCTGCTGTTGGCATTGCAGCTGCGGATGCTGTTGTGGTTGGGGTTGGGGTTGCGACTAGGGTTACTATTTGGGTGAAATGGTGCTTGATGAAACCATGCACAAGTCCACGGTTTGTTTTTGTGTCGGTGGTGGTGACACCAACGGGAAAGGAGCCATCATGGTGGGATCGGTAAACAACCCAGGGCCCACATTCAATGATGGGGAGGCTGGTGTGTTTTCAACCATAGTGTTGGTTGCAGGGATGACATTAGCATGTGTAGTTTCCCCTTGCGGCTCGGTGGTGGTGACGGTAGGGATAATGTTGGCAGGCATTGTTAACCCTTGTGGATCATGGTAGGTGAGCTGGTCAACCATCACAATCTTCCCTTCGTGGGGGAACATCATGAGGCAGAAGACAGTTGACGCGACTGCTTGCATGGCATACATGTAACTCCTCCCAAGGAGGAGGTTGTAATCTAGTTGAGCGTCGATGACCTCAATGTCAATCATGACTGTCTTCCCAGCTAACATGATAGGGACATGAGGGAGGATTCCTTGGGCTTTAGTGGGGTGTCCATCATAAGCCTGCACAGTCGTGGAATATGGTTGTAGAATAGGTGATCCAAGCTTCTGCCAAACCAAGGTAGACATAACGCACATGGATGCCCCTTCATCCACTTTGCATCGGTGCACAACCAAGTTCTGGATGGACACTGAGATTTGGAAGGCGATAGTGGAGGGCATGCACAGCTCTTCGTTTTCTGTGTCAAAAGTGATCAGCTTTGAATCGGAGGGGTCTACCGCCCCTAGAGAGGCTAATAAGGCTCTCCACTACGTTGGGAACATTTTAAGTACCTCAAGAGCGGACATGGAGTTTGGTGTTTAGGCCAAATCATCCACAATGTTGTAGCTAACTGTAGCTCTAGCTGTGGCATTATTAGCAATTCTGCATATGGGGGAATGGGGGTAACTGGAGAGGTAAGTTGGTTGACAATTCAATAGGTTCAGTAGTGGTACCATACTAGTTTTGTTTAGTTTGTAAGTTGACCTCTTCAGTGATCATGGTCATCAGGTGGTGGACACCTATTTCGGCTGTGGGTGGTGCCCCTGGAGCATTGGGAGTGGCATGGGGAGGGGTAGCAGTTACCACTAATCCTTGTATTGGTAGTGGGTTTTGAAGCACCATGGGAGGAGTTCCTTGTGGTGTCGTGTTGGGTTGTGCTTGGTTTGTGGCGTTGGCAGCCTGTTGGGCCTCGTTTTGAATGGCCTGCTTGGTGCGACCCATGAGGGGGCACTCGAATGTATAGTGCCCGTAGACCTCACAGAGTGTGCATGGTTGGTTTGTACGCAATGGGGCATTGCGTCTTGGTGCATTTGATCATGGGGGGTTCTAGGCTAGCTGGTTCGCTACGGCATTGTTGGGGGGATTCGGTTGTTGACCGCCTCCCTGTGGTTGGTTGTTGCCCTGGTTGCGAGACCGATTGTTTCTAGCTTTCCCTTATTGATTGTTGTGGGCAGGCTAGTTGGGACAGTTTTGCTGTGCAAATACTTGACCCAACGGGGCGGGTGGAGCAGGTGGAGTGAGCGTGGGGGCTTGGACTTGTTGCACTGGTGGTGCATAGTATATTTGTGGGGCTGGTGGTGCCATGAATGTGGGAATTTTCCCCATGTACTACTATGTTGGCCAAGCCATAGCTTGAGCCTGCTACTGTGGCGCAGGTTGTGCGTAGGAATTTGTTGCTCCGGACTGAGACATCATTCTAGCATAGTCCAGAGCTTGGTTTTGGTAAGCAACGTTAGCGGTGCTGCTTGGTTGCGGTGCTGCGACAGGTGGTGTTGGTTGGGGTGGTGGTTGTTGGGAGACTGACCCTATGATGCCATCCGCTGTGTGGGATGCCCCCAATGCATCACGGTAAGAGGTACTTGGATGGGGAGTGTCTGGGATGACAGTATACAAGTATCCCAACTGGGCGTAGATGAGGTCAAATTGTTGGGCCTTCAGTATGGCCTCTTCTTCAGATTGGGGACGTTCAGATGCAACGTCCTTTACGATGGGCGGGAGCAAAGTCTTGAGGAACCAATGTAAGAATATCTTGTCATCAAGTTGGATCTTACATAAGATACAATGCCGCCACCACTTATGGATATGGTTAGTGATGTGGGTGGCAGTGTTTTGGCAACAGGATAATAGGATCTCCATCCCTTCATCATATCTGATGGGAAGTTGGAAATACTGCAGGAACATGAAGGCTAGGGAGTTGAAGTCGGGGTACTTGGCTTGTGGTAGCTCAATGTACCATTTGGCTGCGGCACCTGTGAGGGTGCGTTGGAATAGCCTTAGCTTGATGGAGTCTTATACGATGCTATCGGATGAGCACCATAGATGGAAGGTCATTATATGATTTTGGGGACATTCCCCGACTTTGCCTTCAAAATTTGGGATGTCTGAAGGCAGCTTAGTTGGCATCGGTGGCCAAAAATCTTGGTGATGGATGGGGTCATTTGTCAATCTAGCCAGGTCAGGCAAGTTCAAATGAGCCATGAATGGCAAATTTGACCCCAAGTTGATGTGGGATGGGGCTACAATGGGAGTGGGGTTTGCAGGTGCATAATGCATCTGCAGGGCTAGGAGTGCTTGTGGTGGTACCATAGCGGATGGGCCATTGCACTCAAGTGTTGTGGGAGGGATGGTATGGGTGGCGGGGGCATTTCCCCCCTGCATGGCGGTGGGGGAAATGTGGGTGGTTGGTGCACTGCCCCCCTTTGTGGCAGGTGGGACAATGTTTGTGGAGGGGCTACTGCCCCCATGTGTGGCTATCAGACCAGCTTGGCTGGTCACTATGGGTGGTGGTAATTGGCTAATGACAGTCTGCATGAATTTTCTTGGACCGCTTGCCACATTGTGGGTGACTGGTTGTGATGTGGACATGGGTCCACTTGCTAAGGTTAGACCGAAAAATGGATCTGGGTTTGCAGTAGCCATGGGGCTAGATGGTGCGGTGTGGAGGTCTGGTTCAGACTGATATGGGTCTGAATCAGAATCAGAGGTTGTATGGCCCTCTAATGGTGTGGGAGATCACTAATAACAGCTACGATGGTGCCGACTGAGTGTTCTGAATGGTGGTGGTTCACCTCTTAGGCATGAGGAAGATCATGGAGGATCAATTGTGTTTTCCTATGTGAATGAAACTGGTGGGTTTGAAATTTGGACCCCAGTTTAAATGGCTTCCTACTAACTGAAGGTGGTCTCTCGGCCACCAAGACTGCCAGAAGACAGCGCTTGGATTTTTCCTCATGGGTAACTCTATTCAATCGGAAGGGGTCGTTGCCCGTTTCGCTTAGCAATTCCTCTCAGTGGCCAGCTACTTTGGGGTTCCTATGGTACTCCTCACAATGAGTTTCTGGGAAAATCCCAAGTACTTCCCACAGTTGTAGCAGTTAGGGACTTATGTCCTCAAAGACTGCAGAGTTGATTGAATTTAGTGTAAATTTGGTAATTTTTAAGGCTCACTCAACGTCATGAACTGAGTTGGGTTAATTATGTGGTATGGTGTGTTGGTTTGCTTGCTTGTTCTGGTATTTGGTTAGCAATATGGTTTATGAATTCATGGTAGAGTTCACATCATGGTTTTGAATGCATATGTAAACATAAACTTGTAAGCAGATATTGTGATTAACCCTGAATTATTGGCCTAACTAAATGTCTGCCTCTCAGTGGTATTCTTCTTCAACCAAGAGAAGGTGCTGGGCTCTCAAAACAATGGGACTAAGCCCATCCGTAGATAGGTCACCTCCCAAGTGCTAGGTTTGTCAAGTAGGGAGGATTCTTAGCACCGTGAGAAGCCCTCCTTCTCTACCCCCCGTACCTTCCAGGTCACCTGGTTTTAATGGTTTAGGAAAAATGCCATGGAGTTCCTGGATCTATACAATCTTTCCCTTCGTCATATCCCAGAATACCCCGAAGGGTGATGACTGGGTAGAGGAGGAAGGGGGCAAAAGGATGGTTAATTTTATGTTAATTTTAGTTAGGCTAATTGATTTTATTGAACCTTAATGATTGGATTAGCATATACAAATTGCTCATTGATTTATTTGTAAAAATTGAAAACTGAAATAAACAGAGACTTGTAAAGGTGGATAGAGGCGATTGGGCCACACTTACAGTCCTATTAAACTGGAAATTGCTGCTAATTAAACTAAAAAACAACTTCTATGTGACATGCCACACATTTCTGACTAAATCCCCCGAGGGGGCCACGAGATTTTTCCAGAAATGAGCGAGGGGGTCGCACAAAATGCCAAAACAGCCGCAACTTGAGCTCCTGGGTTGAAGTCACGCCTATCTAAGGATTAAGTGCGCCCTGGGTGCACCTGTATGCCAATTAAGTGCACCTTCCTACACCTTTTCCCCCGATAAGAGTGACCTACTTTAGAAAGGGGTGTTTTTGGTGCTGCAGGGTTAGATCTGGCCGACAGTAACTGGTACTGGGTCAGTCTGACTCGGTTCAGCCTAGGAAAGGCTTCGGCACTGACAGAAAATAAGGAAAACAACAAATCTAAGTATATCTAACATAACATTTTGGAAAACTAGGGTAAAAACTGAAAAACTTGAAAAACTTGAAATTTTTGCCCAGGGATCCTGTGGGATTGACCTAGGGGAGTCACCAAAGCTGTAGTGAGAATTTCTCCTCACTAGAAGGGTAAAAATGGCTCCCTTGTGCCTATAGGTCACAAGGGTAGGTTTCTACCCTTAGAAAGCAATAAAAAATGGAAGTAAAAATGACTTAAATAGAGCTACCAATTAAACCTAAGCTACTCTAAGCAAATCGCTACAATAGTAAATTGAATCTACTAGCTAATGATAGAAAAATAAAAGAAAAGCAATAACAAGTAAATGGCATCTAGTGCAAACTACATCTAAGAGTAAATGATAGGAAAAATAAAATAAAAGCAATGATGGAGCATTGTCGAATCCCTCTACACACAGTGGGTTAGGGTTCCGCCTCCAAAACCTACAAAACAAACCTAAGCTACTATGGATAAAACCTGCAAACAATTGTTAATGGAAAACCCGCAAGTGAAAATATTGGTTAGAAAACAAAATAAGCAAATGAACATGCATGAAAATAAGCTATACCTCACTTGGGTGGAAATGGGCCACCATGCCCTAGCTCATGGGAGCACCTCTCTCTTGGTTGGGGAGCAATGGCTTGGAGAAATGGAGATGGAGGAGAGGGAGAGTGGGTGGTTTGAGAGCAAGAGGTCTCAAAGCATCCATGGGCAGCATAACAATATACAAATGAGGAGTGTTTTGAGAGTGACCCCCCACCCTCCTTATATAGTTTTTTTAAGGGGTTTTAGGGTTTTAAGCCCTTGGTCTAGGCTTTAGCCCCTTCCTCCCTAAATTTATCTCCTTTCATGGTTTTAGCCCCTTTTTTAGGGCATTAGCTTTTGGGGGTCTATTTTGGGCTCTTTTTTGGGGTTTTTATCCCTTTTCTTCATCCTTGGGATCTTTTGGAGGTGTGGGGGTCAAATGGAAGGTCATGGAAGGTCTTATGGAGTGAAATGAGTGTTGTGAGATGGTGTCCTTAGGTGGTGTAGGCCATTGGGAGTTGTGTGGGGGATTTTTCGGTTAACAAGATATCTTGTTTGTGGAAGTTGAAGTTAGATGAATCACATCATTGAAGCACAAAATAATTTGAGCCCAAAATCTGATGTCTGCCATGTCTAAAATTCTACAATAACCTATTGGGTATTCGACAACGTCAATTTTTTTTTTCATCGGTGGCATAACGTCGGATATTCGACAACAAGCCAAAGTCATCGAATTTACTATGGTAAGGTTGTCATACAAGGGTGCTAGGATGTCGAAAATGTGATGACAATCTACTGTCAGATCCACAGCAGCGTCATCGGATTGACATGAAATTCGACAACAACTACTAGGTAAAGGTCATCGGATAATCGACGTGGTACTGTATATTAATAAAAAAAATTGTATATTAATAAAACCCTTTCTCATAAACGAATTAAAAATATTATTATGTCAATATTCTGCCAATATTCTACATTATAGAATGTAGATGCTCTACCATTGAGCTAGCACCCTGCAACTTCTTATACAAGAAGAATATTTGTATTGTTTAGAGTTTTTTTAAAGCAATGAGCACAAGAAACTTATTTAAATCATTCATACATAGTTCATGGAGATTTAAGTTATAATAATCATTCATCTCAAAATCTATAGATAGTTCCATATGTTCCATATAACAATTTGAAGAAAAGAGGTGGACTTGGTTAATGCCAAGTGTTGAATCAAAGCTTGGGGCTTGGATTGGTCAATCGATCGACTCAAATTTCCTACAATCTTAAAAAATCCATCTTAGGCTGGTATTGGCATGTTGTAACAACACCATCATAACTATTCATCTCATTTAAACTAAACCCTTTTAATACCTTGTGACTAGATCCTAAATACAGAGTACTCGAGAGATATTTGACTATCGGCCATGAAATTAATGTTTATGATTGAGAGGAGTACACTATATATTACAACTTGGAATTGAAGTGTAATAAAATGAGGTAGTAGAATAAAAAGAATAAAACAAAATTCAACAAGGGAATTCAAGATAACATGCAACTTTATTTGCACCTTAAGCACCAATCAGAAAATTCCATCTAAAAGTTCAAATTTTAAAATCTTACTATTGATTTTGATGAATCCCATGAAAATAAACCTGTGAAAAAACTTAGCTCACTCCCCTCCAATATAACAAATACAGGATTTTCCAAAGATAGATTTTCAAGTAGCACATCATTTTCTAGAAATATCTGCTAAGACACAAACAATGTTAGAATGATTAAAATGGCTATAATATGTAATTACTCAAAAAAATTTCAAGAGATAAAAAATTTAGTTACTGCCTGGCCAATATTTAGAACCTATTGTTTAGATTTCGTGTCAACCTATTGGCCAACCCAAACATAGATTTCCTATTGTCAATAAAAAAATTAACACATCTTCAGTCATTAAATAATCTAAAGTGAAGTTGAATATCTAGGTTACATACAGTTAAAGAATGATTGAAATTCAAATGCAATTACTGCAAGAAAATGAAAGTAAAATATTTACCCACATAATTCTCATTTCATCTCAAGTTAAACATGTAGACCAAAATACAAACATGAATCACTTTGAGTTAAAGCATTTATTGTCATACATCCAAGCCCTCTTTTATAAAATATAAACAGTAAAGCAAGGTTACTATCAAATTATCATATAATTTTTTAAACATAAACTATTATTATAATTGGTATTAAGGAATTAACCAACATCCTTCTGTAAAACAAAGGACATATTGGACTTAAACCAGCACAGACTTGAAGTAGAATATATTTATCTTGAAAGATATAATATCAAACCTTTAGAAACACTACTTGTGAACAGTTGGGGATCTTTACTAACATCCTTAACTGGAACCTATGACTTAAGTAATCCTTTTTACTACCAAGTGCATTCCAAAATAACATTGATTCATTTCCTTGTTTTAGTGGTTTCGACTACAGTTTGGGCTGCAAACATATTCAGCAAAGCAAACAGGTTAAGTAAGTATTCCAACATAGAATCATAGGCCTGGGATTCTAAACCTATGAAATATACATCACAAAATAAATTTTACAAGTAATTTGTGATAGTCTTAGTTAGAGGTATAAGAAAATAGAATTCAATCAAAGATGAAATAAACAAAGGGGTGAATACTAACTCATAGAAAATATTTTGATAAATTTGCTAATGCATTTAGCCTTCTACTTTTGTATTGTTCAAGGTGGAATTTGTGTTTTCTTTCTAGCCTGGATCAACATCAAGGGGCAAATATTTGCCTCATTTGGCACTCAACTAGTCAAGATCCATGTAAAAAACAACCATTATTGATTCTAACGAAAGGCTATTAATTTCATACTATCTCCAAAATATGGGATTCCAATAACACTTTATCAAGTCACAAAATGAACATAATAATCGGATGCAATATCAATTGAAAATCGTGGAATTCTCCTCAAATCCAAAAAAATAGGTTTTATGCATCTTTATTAGGTTAAATGCCATAAATATATGGATAAAATGCTTTGTTGGATTCCACTTGTCTAATGATTCAAGAATTCAAGTTGAATGAAGGATCCAAAGGCTGCTACAACAATTGATTAAAAATCTTCCATGCAAACCTATCCAAACATGTCATGAGTGCTATAGGAAAGTTGAAGGATACTCCAAACAAGGCATGAATGGTCACAAAGGTAAATCACCCCTCTATAGGGATTTTATTTTATACACATGAATCCTTAATGCACATCAAACATGGATTTTTTAAGGATTTTATGACTATTGTTTCTACTTTTGGCACCTTTCCTACTTCAAACTCCTATATGAAATTTGTATATTGTTGTTCTAGGTAACATAGTGCACTCAAAACCCCTCCAAATAGTTTGTAAATGATAATTGGGGGCTCTTACCCATCCAAATAGTTTGTAAATGAGAATTGAATACTCCTACCATGTCTTCTCATGCCCAAAATTGGATTTTTAACTATCAAAATTGGCCCAGAACTCACCAAAGATATTCTTATGTTGTTGTTCATCACCTTTTAGGAATGAAAGATGTCTAGAAATGTATTTCAACCCTCAAATTCAACCCATATTCAAATATTATGGCTTGTTACTACTAATTTATATTCTTAAATGAGCCCATATTGGAGGACCAAGGTTGTTTTATGGTGGAGAAATGCAGAAAGGTTCCCAACTTGGTGAAGTAGGTTGCTTCTTCCCCTTCTTTAACATCAAATATGTTGTTTGTTCCCAGATTTAGAAACTAGGGATGTTCATGGTGAGAGGAATGCCAGACATTTCCTCTTGAAGTCTAAAAGTAAAGAGATCTACAAAAATACTTTGAGTGTAAATCTGAAGGTATGTAAGTTGTGGAATATTTGATCCAAAGAGGCATATGTTGAGGTCAATATGAAGATCCATCACACATATATATCAACATTTTTCTAAATTGAAATGGATGAAAAAAATATGCATTCATAAGACCAAAAAATTAGGGTTTATATTAGTAAGAATTTCCTTAAACTGAGAGATGTTAGGTAGTTAGAAAAGATGATTTGTGGAGTTGGTAGTAACAACTAGTCCATGGTTGACAGGTTGTGATTTGCATGTTTATAATATGTAGGTACCCAATTCAAAGGACATGTTTAAAGAAAGTTGAAGATCCTTTGCAAAATTTCAAAATAATAACTTGGTGATGCCTATGTAATTTTTGCAATTACAGGGTTTTTTAGAGTTGGAAGCATAACACAACCTTTTAGCATATCTATAAAGTGGATCAATTCCATGACATATTGTTGAACAAATCATTGAACAAAATTTTTAGTACTAATGTTTATCGTGTTCAACATCTGATGAGGGATTAACCTTGCACTAAGGTTCAGAAGGAATCACCTAACAAATTTCTCATACACATAAGTTGGCCCATTGAACACTAGTAAAACTAGAAAATAGAGTCTTACACAAGGACATAATGGAAGCTTGTAAAAAAATTAAACACAACCTAAATCTCATCTCTTGGGCACTAAAGAAACATTAATTCTCACATGACTTTTAGTGGAGGAAATCTTCTTATCCCTAGATGGATGGAAGAATATTTTAGAGCTTGAGATTCGAGTATCCCCCACTAAATGATCATATTTGATTATTTGCTAAGTGATTAGATTATTACTTGCTTAGTGATTCGACAAATGAATTAACATATTTTAACATCTTGTTTTTCAAATCTCAAAATAGCAACAGAGACCAAATATTTTTTTACATGCCCACACCTTCATTCATCTCTTGGAAACAATGGAAAAAGCACTAAGAGAGTAGACATGCATCTATGTATCCTTTTATAGTTATGACCTGCACTCTCAAGCTACCTATGTAGCTTATACTCATCACCTAGTTTATTTAATTATAGCAAGTACCTTCAAAGAAAAGATACATAATTTGAAGTAACTTCATAGGAAAAATACCCGATTTGAATTATTGACTCAGTTTCAGGGAGGCTATTAACATAATTGAACCTCCTTACTCTATGATGCTAAATAGTACGACAATATAACAATATAGAAAATGAGAACTTGAGAAATTCTTCATCATACTAGCCTTCTAGGACATTTAGCCTCGATTCGAAAAGTCCATCTACGACTTGAATTACACATGAAAAGGGCATGCCAAATTGATAAATGAAAATCAGAATTGTATTTACATTGATTTGTACAAAATAAAATAAAGGAAAAATAGAAACCAAAGTACACCCAATCATGAGAAATATAAATTTTTAAATTCATTTCCAACAATAAATATCCTTTCTCTTGGGCTGACCATGTTCAAGTAACTACAATAGTTGTGTTTTCCATGGTTTTGTACATCCATTTAGCAGACACATGTTTCAAGATTTCATATCATAATTAACCATCTGAGTTTTCTTCTATAATCTCTCCTAAAAATGATGATAATAATAATAATTGTACCCATGTACTATCTATGCCTATGGACCTTTTAAGTTTTTCATCACATATCCCAGAGATTTGCCCATTATGAAGACTACAAACAACATTTTCTTCCTATTTATATTATTTTACATTGCAAAGAATGTCTAGAGGATTATCCAACATTTCCAAGGGTATCCCAACATGTAATATTATTTTTTACACTGCAAAGAATGTCTAGAGGATTATCCAACATTTCCAAGGGTATCCCAACATGTAAAAACCCAAAGCACTTTCCCCATGCTACTTCAATGTTGGTTTTAATCATCTCCTTTATGTCTTCCACATTTCCATGTGTTACCTACATTAATTTGAACAAGAAAATAAGCATGAAAGCATTCAAACTACAATAAGTTTATGAAATCATACCTTGGGGCCAGAACTGGATCTGGTGTTCATCTAGACCAATGTTGTCAATTTTGAATTTTTCTACTGCCCCAACACTCTTCTCATCTGCATTCAAAATCTCAAACTATTAGTAGTAGTTAATGTTACACCAAAATTTTATCGTCACCATTTAAATTTATTGGCCACCAATATGGATCTCCACCAGTATTTCATTAAAGATAGACCATAAGTTGAAAAAAAAAATCATGTCAAGAAGGAATGACAAGATCCATAAATAAACACACTTTTTATTACTCTAAACGAAGACATTTAGACCACCTTACATAAATATTATATTTAAACAATTTTATTATTTAGACCACCTTACAAAAATATTATATTTAAACCATTTTATTTTGATTTAGACCAACTTAAGAAATATAATCATTTTACAAAAAGAGAATAAAATGTCTCAAAATAATATAATATATGTGAAGTAAATAGATAGAGATGATATCACCAACTTAAAAGTGTCACTTCAATGCAAAATATTCTCAAAGATAATCATAAATGATCAATGATGAGAATATACACTGAAGATCTCTTTTTTATTAAATGACTAAACATTGAAATATAAAGATATAGTGTGGTTCACCATATATATATATATATATATATATATATATATATATATATAACCTCCCAGTAAAACATTACTTTTAGGAAATCCACCATGGAACTAAAAAGAACATTTTTAACTCCATTTGAAGAGATGTATCTCGGTATAAAGTGAATATGCCCCATATGCCCCAAAACCATGCCGATTTGCAGAGTTATAAGGTAACGACTACCAAAAATCTGAAAAACTTATTTTGAATGCATTCTTCTTGATAATATCATAAACTATTCCTTTTTAAAGACAAGTTTAAATATTTTAAGCTACAATTAAACAAAAAAAAACTAAATACATATAACAGAAAAATAAAATGTACATAAAGTCTCAAATTACTAGACTGTATTGACATGTACTTTATTTACTTTATTTACATCCCACATGTAGAGAATTGAAAAATAAATAAATTTTATCATAATATCATAAATTATTCCTTTTTAATTACAAATTTAAATCTTTAAAGCTACAATAAAAACAAAAAATCATCACTATAATAGAAAAGAAAATTAAGATGTAAAAGTCTCAAATTACTAGACTTTATTTATATCACCCATGTCTAGAAAACAAAAAAATCATTACTATAATAGAAAAGAAAATTAAAATGTAAAAGTCTCAAATTACTAGACTTTATTTACATCCCACATCTCCAGAAAACAAAAAAACATCACTATAATAGAAAAGAAAATTAAAATGTAAAAGTCTCAAATTACTAAACTTTATTTACATCACACATGTCAAGAATTAGAAAATAATTACATGCCCAGAATTGGAAAATAAATAAATTAGGCGTTTTCCTCACATAAATAAATCAGGCATTTGCCTCAAAGACGTTGTAGGTTTTTTTAGCACTATTCACATTGTATGTGTAACCATTTAGCTCAGTAAAAAAAGAATTTGCAAATCCTTTTTATGATGAAAACAAGAGAAGTAAAAATGAAGCCAATCATGAGATCAACTTCATTTCCATTACATAGAATTTTGCAGCCTTTAGATTTCCAACGTCATTTCCATTACAAAGAATTTTGCAGCCTTTAGATCTCCAACTCTGAGTTAAAAAGCATAATGCAATTTTTCTGAAAGAATTGTCTAGTAGATTTTATTCTATGCAAACTAAGAATTTTTATTCTATGCAAAGTAAGAATTTTTATGCAAACTAAGAATTTTTAAGAGTGAATTCTGTTGAATAAGATTGTATCATTTAATCCAAGGGATACCATCATTTTTCATCCTTTCAAATTCTATTCTAGTATTGGACAAATATTAGAGTTGCTGAAAATCTAAATACTAGCATAAAACCAATGAAGGATATTAGACATACTGAAAATGATTTTGTGCCACTTTATATAGCAAATAGAGATTGATACTCATTGTTTATATACCTACAAAAGAGGAATTTTTTATCAAAGATTCTGGGATCATTTTCTCTGTGAACAATTACATTTATTGCATGAATTAATAGTGGACAAATTCGAAGGATCCAGGAGACCGCCCTACCTCCATTAGGATGGAAAATTCTGAAAGAAAAATATAGATTTTTTAAAATAATATATTAAACATAAAATGTTATATAACATCAAATATTTCCTGAACACTTTTTAGTGAAAGGATTGAAGCTCACAGCTTATCAAAACAAGCAGTGTGTAGTGCGTTGATCATTGAGTATTTAGATATGATGATTAGATTATCATAGAGTATTTTTGTTCTTAATGATTATTTGTTGTAGAATGGAAGAGCGGCTTGAGGGTTTCTTCCAAAAAAATTTACATACAAAACAACCCATGGTTAAACCTTGTGGCAATGAATTTTTATCAGGGTATCTCTATGAATAATAGCCTGACAAGTGCCACTAAGTTTTGGGCATTATCTCTTAGGGCTTCCACTATTTTTTTTTACCTTACCCAAAACCACCAAATAAGAAAACCCGATTCGAACAAAGGGGTATAAATTCGTACCTGGAAGGGAAAGCCCCATTTTGTGTCATTCGTGGCCACCAGGTTCTCCGAGTACCTAGGAAGAGAATGAAAATACTATTTTACTTACATAACCCAGGAGCTGTGAAACGAAATACAAAAACCAGAAGAAAATAACATAAGCAATCTTTTACTAGGAATTTAGATTGAGGCGCTTCCACTGAATTACATCCCAATCTCATGATTCCATAAATGGGGTTAGGACCATCTTGTAGACAATTCCTTTTCTTAGAACCTCTCAAATGAATATTAAGTCAATGTTAATAAGAATAAAAATAAACCTTGACAAAATAATTTTGTCTTACCATTGTTGTGTGGATTGAATATTGAGTCAAGACTAATAAGAATAAAAATAAACCTGTAGAAAATAATTTTGTCTTACCATGGTTGCATGGAATGGATTGATCACTTCTTCACCATAGCCCAAAATTTTTAAAAAATTATTGCAAATAAGACCATCAAGAACAATCTCAAGGAAAACTAGAGTACAAAGAGCCAATTTCCTCTTAAACCCACCTGCTACCTAATGTAAAGTCCCAGAGGAGAACCAAAGGGAAATTTCGCAATGCTACAGGGTTCTGAGACCCATGCCCTGAATGTGCCAAAATTTTAGGCTCTTCAATTGGTGCCATTGTGAAAAAACCCCCAAATTAATGTAGCACCAGTCTTCACATGATTAGGGACTGAGATAAATCGCCAAGTGGAAGGATCAACAATGTTGATATTCATTCCCAACCACTTATGTAAAGTGCATACCCCCTTAGATAGAGGACTCCTCATGAGAGTCAATAGCCATAGAAGGAAGAACTAGTGTCGAAAATCCTATGAACTAGTGTGGAAAAACCTACAAACTAGTTTCGAAAATCCGACGACAAATCTGTCGAAAAACCTACGAACTAGTGTCGGAAATTTGATGACATATCGATTGAAAAACATACGAACTAGTGGCAGAAATCTGACGATACAGCGGTCACATTTTCCGATGACATCTCTATCAAAAAACCTACGCCTATGACATTGGATATTCGACGGTGCTAAAATAATTCAAAAGGCTCAGTATTTTTCATCATTGATGTTCGACACATCCGTACGATACGTCAGATGTTGTCGGCTTCTGTCGTCAAATTTTGGGTTCAAATCCTATTGTGTAGTGTGTTTGAAAGGCTACAAATGAGGCATATATAAGATTGAAAATGATTTTATATCTTGTGTAAAGGATGAAACATTAAGGGAATTTTGTTTGCTTATTTGAATTAGCATGTAAATTTTCATTAGCCAAAGGATAGATTAAAAAGTGGGCAAGGATGTTATCACATTGTCAAAGAATGCATATAATGCATTGATTATAACCATCATATGTAATCTAAGTTGCATGAAATAGATTGAAGAGAATAGATGTGGATATTTTGGTTGTTGTAATTTTTATTTGGGAAATAAAAAAAAGGGATGGCGTAGGTATGAGAAAAACCAGTTTACAGAAAATGGCATTTATATGGATGAAGGAAGGGTGTAAATCATAACCCATAGGATAGAGAAAGACAACAATGTAATAAAGGTTGTAGAGCATGGGAGGAATAATTTCTTCACATGAAAAGGGCCACTAAAAAGGCCTATATGGTAGAGGAATATCCTAGGATAAAGATTGCATGTATCTCATGCAGGGATAATTTTAAGAACAAGGTTGAAATCTATCTGTATAATAAATGGACAAATATTCCTAATATACAGGAGAATTTGAAGGATATTTTATCAATAATATAATATGTATTTATAATTTTTTGGATAATCTTTCATTCTATTATCGAATCTTGTAAAATATTGGTGAATATTTCACTAAACTATAAGATATTGTAAAACCTTGGTGAATATTTCATTGAATTATAAATTATTGTAAAAACGTGGCAAATCTTTCATCAAGTTATAAAATCTTGTAATGTCTTGGTGAATCTTTTTCTAGGAAAACTCAACTTTTGATTCTGCATATTACTAAGGTAGTGCAATAGAGGATCATATACTAGAGATTGAATCTCTCAACTCTTAGAAACTCAAATGAATAAATGCATGAATGAGGAGAGAAGGGATTTATTTATACATTTCACCAGCAGTATTGGGTCTCTCACAACTGGAGGTGTTGGTCAAAGAAAAATACACTAACTAGATTCAAAAAATGTAGGGATTGCACTTTTATCCCATCCCTTAATGACCGAATAGACATGTGGGGACCCAAACCTTGAAATATCGACAAACTGATAATATACTTGAACACTTTACACTATGAAGTGATTATGGCACCCACAAAACATTATTACAACGTGGAGTATTATCAAGACCCACAAACTTAATATAGTGTACGAATTATTGTTTAGCTTATTTTCCAAATCTCTCATTTTTAAGCTACCCTTTAAGAAAAAAATAACTTGCTTATCTGTTTATAGATACGAATGCCACGTTTTCCTTTTCTTTTGTTGACAATCAAAATATGAATTATGTCATTCGATTTAGAATTTTTAGAGTTAGTTAGAAACTTGTAATGGTTATTAGAAATAAGAACATACACTAACAACAATAGAAAGCACATTAATGCATCATCTTGCATATCATTATAACTACTCGGTTAAAGACTAGTGTTTCCTAGATAAACTGAGGAGTTGTTTGTATCCATGTCCTTAAAAATTTTGAAAGAATGAAAAATGTGGTAAAATTGTTTGATCACCCTCATTGAATGCACAAGACTAGATATGAAATAGAATAATGTATACATCTCAGTTCAAACATGCCCTATACATATTATATACAATCATGATGGAAATGAAGTATCATGTTCCAACTAAATCATATAGCTATCATACATAACTAGATCCATTTTTATATGATGATTGCACTTACACATAAAAAACAATCATTAAAAAATAGTTTACTTCTCAATGACCCTTACAGAAAACAAAAATATATTAAAAACAAGTATCGAACCCAAAAAATTTAGGCCATAAATTAAATTAACAAACTTTGCAATCCGAATTAAAAAAATACGAGTCATGAACTTCTCAATACATATAAAATAATCTATCGGTATGCTTTGGACAACTCTATAAGAATAAAACCAAAATAATTACCATTCTGTTGTAGCCCCACCATTATAATCAATGTGAATTCATTTATATTACAACCTTCCCAAACATCAACAATAATATACATAAAATATGAACATATACACTCTAATTAACTCCTTACATCCAATCATAATTGCATAGCAAGATCCTAATAAAAGCACATTTTAAACAATTAGGTCAAATTTAGTTTGAATATATAAAAATCATGCGGCATCTCTCCATCAAGAGTAGCATCCACTAACAACATATAAATGTTAGTCGATAGTTTAAACATGACAAGTCATAAAATAAATCATATATTTTGATCTGTATAACACTTTCACATAACCAATAATCCTAGGATAGAATAAAACACTAATATAACCAAATGAGCCCCACGAATCAAGAGTTCCCTAGGATTCAACAACCTTGAAAAAAAATCCATGATAAAAACCATGATAAAAGATAAATTAACAATATAATAATCTATTGTAATTGTGGATAAAAATTATAAAAAGTTTGGTAAAAATCATACCATGTTAATTATTGGATGACAAGCATGATGTATGTTTGTATTCTCTGATAAGTTACATGTGTGACATACCCCTTTGACTTGGGCTTTAGACAATGGATATGTTATGTGAAGATTAAAATGTAGAGAAAACTAAGAATGAAAAGTGGAATCACATCAGTTAGAACCTTCACCTTGTAAGCGCAACTTGATGTGGGTGAACTATGAATCATTGTAGCCTTTATGTAGAAAAAAATAGCCCCTTATTTTCCCTTCAATACTCAAAATCAAGGGATGAAAGAAGGTATCACATGAATATGACTAAAAATACAGGGAAATGCAATTATATGCCTTAACTATAAGGAAAATAGTGGGTGAAATAACACTTAGGAGCCTCCATTATTGAAAATAAGGGGCAAAAAAGTGATTTCACTAGATTTTCTGTAGAAATTGGGGGAGAAATATAGATTTGAGGGATATTTTGCTAGGGAAAAAATCGTTTTTTTTATTTTTTATTTTCCTCATTTATATATAGGAGGCTATTTATTTTGGATTTATTTATTTTCTAATAAATATTGGGAGAATATATTTTAGTTGAAAAAAAACATTTCCATATAAGAAAATAGGCCACTAAATTTTTGTAACCTCCTTAATATAGCCAATGGGATATATATAGCCCCTAAAATTAACCATGATCTCATGGATGATATAGGTGAACCACCATAAAAAGTAAGTTTTGTGTATGCTAGATAGAGTTGCAAGATATGATTCAGCAACGTATGTGTAGAGAATGTGAAGTGGATGTTTTAAACTTTAGTTCACTTGAAATTCTCTATGAAGGGAGTAAGGCGCTTCATTGCCTTGAATTGTTATGTAAGACAGATCTTGTGACATGGTAGAGTTGGCAAAGAGATATTCCAAGGAATGTAAACAAAAATTCCAAAAATGGATAAGGTAAGAGGCGACTTTGGATAAGAACATTTCATGTTGTGCTTGGATAGAATTAATTATGAGAATTAGAGCAACAAATCTCATAAATCTCTTCAGTGCAAAGGTGACCGAAAGGATCAAAGAAGCTACAAAGAATACATTAATTGGTTGTAGGGGTAAATGGTGCATGTGTCCAACAACGAAAAAATAAAATCAAGGGAACGTTCCTCATCCTAAATCCCTATTTCGTTTATAAAATAGACTTGTATACTTTTGAATTAGCAATTATAACTTATGTATGAATTAAGTATTTATAATTGGGTGAGAATATTGTAGCTAATGATCTGTTATATAAATGGAAAAATGGCCATGGAAGAGACTAGTTAAGATATGGAGTTTCATGTTATGAAGAGTAATGGAGAGGGAGAAATTCCTTGACTCGTTTCTTTTTCATTGCTTATGTTTCTCTTTGTTAAGAAAGTAACCATGTGTAGATATATTTATGGCATGAGAATCCACAAGTGTAACATAACTGGAATGCATATGCAATGGTAGGAATATTGAGAAATAATATCTGATAGAGTGCATGAGAATATGCTTGAAATGAGTGTATGAGATATTGCATATGGGATAATAGTGTTATGTTGTTATATGCAATAAGTATCCCATGATGACTATGCATGGTTTATGATTTGTTGTATAAATAGGAAGGGTTGAGAACCTGGTTGAAGATGTTGATGATAGAGCTACTTGAAGAGATCAATCTCACATTGAAAGAGAACACAGAACGAAATTGTCAAGAGTTTTATGGAGGAAATGATGTGAGTTCCCATGAAAACATCAGTTGATTATGTAACATCGAAAGTGTAGATGGAAATCATAGAGGTATGGAAATTATCATGCCTATGTTGCATAAGAGTTGAAGGGAATTGGGTAATAATCCCTTCAATCATGCTTGATATTTTCATTGATATGTTCATGATGAAAATTAGTGTTTGTATGTTATTAATACACACCTCGGATAAAGACCTAACTCCTTAGGTATGCAAAAGATATTAAAATATTTTGATTCCTTCATGATTTAGTGTGTCATGATTGAAATGTTTAAGAGTTAATAACCATTAGAAATGATTGTTATAATCATGCTTTGAAACTTGATTCCATAACCATGTGTGAGGAAACGTGCTGTTGAAATTAGGAAGGTTATGGCACCACACAAGTATCCAATAATATTCTTTCTTGTGATCAATGTCTTGGATTGCAACCTCTTTACCTACATTGAAGAGAACTAAAGAAGTATATTCTTGGTGTTGTGTTTGGGTTGAAGATGAAGATATCTAGGTGATTACACAAGTAATTGTGAGATAGATGGATGATGTGTCGAGGTGTTTTTTGAATCCTTTAACATATCGTGGAAGATCCTATGAGTTAGTATTCTGGCATTTTAGAATCAATGCAAGGATGAATTGAGTAAATATGCATAAGTAGATTGTGAGAATGCGCATGTTGATGTGTTGATTGCATTGTCATAATTCTTGATGTTCTAGTAATTCATAATAGTGACTGTTATTTTGGTTGATTTTATTCGTTAACAACTAAAAATGATTGAAGTATTGGTGTTATAATTCAAAGATAATTTCATGAATGTTGTGGGTAATGCAATGAAATTTAAATGCTTAAAACATTGATGATTGTTTGGTTGTTGTGAATTGTGTCAAGAGGACACATTGCAAGAATACCATGAGTTATGGCCTCAGAGAGATAAGGAACATAAGAAGAAATGTCGTATTTTGGAAATTTGGTTTTTAAATGAAACATATTTAAAAATTTATTATTGAAATTTTATAACTACATCTCATGATAACTGTATGTGTATGATATATATGAGATGATGGATTTTTCCATTGAGGTAAGATGATGGCTGCTAAATGTCGGGATGCCCGATCAGAATGCAACTGCAAGGACCCTAAAAATTATTCTCTTCTTGTGCAAGAAAGCCTTGGAAAATGATGGATCATTGAAGGAGTTGTTAACTCATAGAATACGCTTGATCCTAGAGGAAAAGTGTCTGTAGAGAAGATGAAACTTAATGAATCTAAGTATGAACAGAAATTCATGAGATATTTAGAGTCCAAGAATGAATAATCCCTTGTTGGTATGTGTTGCATCCCTATAAGGGAATTAGGGTTAAAAACGTGAGGGACTGTTAACTCAGAGAAGGGATCCTGAGGGACTATTAACTCAAAGAATGGAACCCCATTCCTTTGGTTGTGCATGATGATGGGGGAGGAGTGCTATGGACTAGGAGAGATATAGAGGGTGTATAAAGAGGAACAATGAGCTCGACTTCACCTATATCATTCATTTGAAGCAAGAAAATATATTCATACAGATAAGTATTGGGATCGTTTTCATACTTGATCTTGTTTTATGAATATATATGCAAGTTCCTTTATGAGTTGAAATTCTATAAAAGGGAATAATTGGTGCATATGAATGGCTATAATATAAATGTTTACTTGATGATTTCTATAAGTATATGTTGGAGTTTTGAGGCCTTAGAAGCATCTCAAGGCAGTGAAAGGAACTATGGAACATTAATGACCAGATAACCATAAAATGCAAGCAAAATTAACTAAATAACATGGCACATGAAACCAAAGATTAAAGATATGGTATTAAAGATAGAAGGCAGAGAACACCAATAATGATATGGAAAATGCACATGAAGAAGTTACTTGGGCACTAAAGGATGCCATGAAACTAATTTGAAGCTTTGACGAAATATTTTGTAAATGTACATAGTGCTGATGATACACCAAGGATGGTGTAAAAATTAAGGGGGAGGGGAATGTAACACCCTAGTTTGACCCGATAATGTAAATTTGTATATTATTGATGTAAAGGATAGAAGTTACAAACAAATGGTCCATTTTCAATAAGTTAATATTGTAACTATGTAAATTTTCAATATTAATATAAAATATCTACTAGTACCAGATGAAGAAGGACAAAGAAGAGACAGGGGGATCTGAATCAGAAAGTGGGGAAGTGATAGTGACCCTTACCTTATATCTCCCTAGCCTTATAAATTGAAACCAAGTACTTAAACCTTGATTAATATCCATGCTTTGATTAAGCATTATTTAATTAGATTAAGGGGATAAGAGGGGAAAACTGGTTCCATTTGGGGTCTCCACAAGGAAATATGATCTATGCATATAAAAGAGAGTTTTCAAGCTAGAAAGGGGTATCATGCATGCTTCCACCATTCAAATTTATTTACAGTCCCTTTCCTTCACCATCAAATGTGATAGCTTGGTACTAGAATATGGAGTGAAGATGCCATTACTGAACAAGAATTATGCATGGTATTAATCAGAGTAACTGTGTTTGAGATATTCATTGCCTATAGCTTGTGCCTTGGAGTCCCAATTCAGACACTTTTTTTCTAGCCTATGCTAAAGCATTGGAGGGGAACTAGAGGCTTCCTGAGGGAGCGCTAACTCAAAGATGGAGCTTTTTCTCGGCATTGTGTTGGTTGATGGGGAAGGATAATTGAGGATTGCGACAACTATGGAGGGGGCTTAGGACACAATGGTTTGTATGAGTGATTCAGTTGTATAGAGAGGAATTGAGGAAGATTGTCTCCCTTGTGGATTGACAACCCCATCTCGGGGGTGGTATGCCAAAGTAAGATTTGTCTTGAAAGTTCCAATGGATGGGAAAAACTTCCTTGACTTGCATTCGATTGTGTAAATGCATGGAACTAATGGGTATGGCATAGGGTAATTTTTAGGGGTGAAATCTCACGAGTTGGCTATTTTGGGGGTTTTTTCAAAAAAATAAATTTGCAATTTGGTCATTTTTAGTGTCTAAAATGGCCTATATTTACATAAAATATGTTTTTTATCATAATATTGGCCAAAACTTACACATTTGAGTGTTAATTTTATTTTTCATATTTAATATTCTCCTAAATATATGTAAACATGTTTTTTTCAATCCAAAACAATAGCATAGAATACTATATACTTAAATATAATATTAGAATCCTTAAAAATACCCTATTATAGCATATATATTTATTCATGGTTAAATTTCGAGTAATTGTAATATATATTTAAGATGTATATTTTAAATCACCAAATATAATACCAAATTTCCAAAATTAAAAAAAAAATGAAAATGTCGGCACCATAGAATAGTTTATCAATTCTATCAAATCTCAATGTGTTATATCATTGCATCAATGTCCTTTACAACCACAATCCTTGGGAATCACCACCAACAACTATACCAATTTATTAAACACTATGTAGCTGCGTAGTTATCAATTCCTTCCCGTTGCTAGGTAGTTTAATGCAGATATAACTTTAAGACTTGTTTTCAATTCAATAAACAACTTAAGAATTTAAACTTTTTAATTAATTTTTATTTATATTCTTTTTTAATAAATCAATAAAAAAAATTCAATATTAAAATTCTTAAATTCATTTTCATTTAATATTAAATTTTTAATATAAATTTTATTTTAAGTTATGTACAGTTTATTTTACTAATTTAATGTATAATAAGCTAATTTAATATATAATAAACTAATTTAACTAAATAAACTTTTAAATATTATATATCAGATTTTCAACAAAATTAACAGAAATATAACAAACTTAAAACCAACCACTCTTCTCAAAATTGAATAACCAAACAAAATATTAACCTATACTAACCCATAAATTCTAACACCATCCATTTTTCCTAATTAAAGATGCCTATCAACCCAATAAAGCATACAAAGCAGTCAGCGTGAAATTGTCATGCGGATATTTTTCGAGATTCCAACAATGAATGCGCAGATCGTTTTCTTCATAATTACTGAATAGCCTTTACTTTTATCGGCCCACACATTCACTGAAACTAGATGTTTAAAGAGTGGCAGGAAACCGTTCAAAATTCCAATACTGTGTGTGCATATCGTTTTCTTCATAATTCATTAAGTAGCCTTTAGTTTTTTGTGTTACACATTCACTGAAACGTCGTCAACTGTGTTGCATTATTGTTGGGGCTTGCGGCTGATCTCAGTGCTTGCACGCATTACTGACATGGAGTGATGCTAACATCTACCATTCAGAACACATTGGCCTCAACAATAATAAATCCCTCGGGCCCTCGACTCTTCAAGCACTGAGATTGCAGAACGAGTGAAGGCGACGTTTCCCAGGACGATTTTCGAAGACTGAATTTTCCAGAACCTGTACTAATACACAGCAGATTCAATGGAAAAATGCTAACACTATTTTTTCATGTTTGTAGTTTTTTGTTTCGATAAAAAAAAATCCTACATATCCTTAGGATGGATATAATACCTGAATGAAAAATAGCTTTAGTTTTGAATGAAAGAACGCTCTACCAATCTAAATTAGTTTGTCATTGCAGCTATCAAAGATGTCCAAGGTATATTGCTCTCTCATTCTATTTTATTTTATTTTATTTTTGTAAGCGATCTTTTACCTAAATCCTGGGCGTTATTGTGCAGAAAATCGTGCTGGGAGTGCAGTTAAATTGCGAAAAATGCAAACGGAAGGCCATGAAGATAGTTGCAGGGGTGGAAGGTAAGTTTTATTATTAATATTATTATTATGTGCTGGAGTTGGTAATTGGTCTTTCAAGGCTGCAAGAACTTTTACTAATTTTAGCGGATATTTGAATGTATTGTAGGCGTTGAATCTGTAACTATCGATGGGAACGGTAATAAGATTACCGTAATTGGAGATGCAGATCCCGTTTGCCTTACGACTAGTCTCAGAAAATTGGGAATGGTGGAATTGGTGAGTCTCGGGCCGTCTAAAGGTCTAGATGAGAAGAAACCTGAAGGTGACAAAAAGCAGCCCGAGAAACCGAATTTAACTTATGTATTTCATCCAGCAAGCTACGATGGCTTTAGCGGCTATGCGTATTACTGGAGGGATGAGAACCCTAACGCCTGCGCCATTCTCTAAATTTCGATCCAAATTCGAACCTTAATTCAGTATTTGTCTTCGCTGAATTAGTGCTCGTCTGGATTGAGTGTTGGCCCCAGCCATTGTTATTATGATGTACATTTTTGTTCTTTTAATTTCATTCTGCGTGGTTTTATTCACTGCAATAATTCACGCGAAATCAGGTGATTGATCTATATAAAGTGTATAGATTTTGGTTCTGTGGTGCGAAAATAATTATCATTCATATAATAATCCTCATCTCTCATTATAATATTATCTAGTTTTTCTAAAACCAAAGCTGCTCAATTCATCAGGCGTTTTAATTTATTATTATTAAAAATAATAAGAGAGAGAGCGAATGTTTTTTTTATTATTCTATAAAGAATCATTGAATTTTGAATTCTTTTAGACAGAGGATATCCAAATCTATATCTCTGTCTATCTATCTGTATATATTTTCTATTTTATGCGTATGCGTATGCGTGCTCGTTATATTTATGAATAACTCTGGTATTTCTTGAGTAACGTTGTAAGGCTGAATATTGTGGCATTATGGGAGAGAATGAATTAATTTATTATTATTAAAAATAATAAGAGAGAATGAATTAATTTATTATTTATATTATATTAAGAGGGAGAGTCTTTTTTTTTCCATAAGCAAGGGAGTCTCAAACAGGAAGCTCTTTTGTGGAGATCACTTTGAGACATATCTCCAGATGTTACAATGATACAGCTGATACTCTTTCTAAAGAAACTATTCCTCTTAATTTTGGTTCAGCTAAAATTCAAGAATTTCTGGAAGGTATCATGACCTTTAAAGGTGAATTTGACCTTAAGGAGCTGATGTAATAAGTAGTTATCCATGGATTTAGACATTTCTTGTTAGTAGGAGAAGTATAATGTGTGTTTTATATTACAGCTTAGTCAAGAACTAAAGAGAGGTTTTATGATGTAAATCTGAAGAAAACATATATGAAGAATCTATATAGAAATTTATGACATATGTAATCTTTCCTTGATTTAATACAATAGCAAGAAAGTGTTTTTTTTTTTTTTTAAAAACTTTTTCAATAGAGAAAAAAACTATAACTAGTTATTCATCCATAAGGAGAATAAAAGTTACATTATCTTTACAATACCACTTCAAGTTTTTTCTACATAGCTTCTCGTACTATTAGAATCTATACCAACCTCTAAAATCCAAAAACTCTTCACTAAGTCTTAAAATTCAGTATTGGAATCTAACATAACAACATAAAACCCATAGATCCAAATCCTAGGCTCTATCAAGCTCCGAGATGGATCAAATCTCTCAAGTGCAAACCTCTTCTTAGGTATAAATTGATTTTATTCAAACCAAAAGACACATCTTTTTATTTAAGGTCCACATATAATTTTATTATTATTAATATTTATTATTATTTATGGCCGACATATAATAATTTTTATTTTGTTAGGAACAAACATTCCATCGTTTCCCCACTCCTACAATCATGGGTTGTTTAGGAGGCCTTGCACATGGTCTTAAAACCATTTGCAAGGCCCTCATAAACCATGTACAATAAAACCATGGGTTGTTTAGGAGGCCTTGCACATGATTTTAAAACCATGTGCAAAGCCTCCTAAACCATGTACAATAAAACCATGGGTTGTTTAGAATGCCTTGCACATGGTTTTAAAACCATGTGCAAGGCCAACATTTTTTTGTGGATAATTCAATTTTGTGTTTTCTTCTTGACCCACATATTTTTTTTAAGGATAATTAAATTTTTACTTTTTTATTGTTTTGTTAGGTAGAAAGATTACAACATCCCCCCATATTAGATTGTTTTTGTGGCCGACATTTATTTTAGCCTATTAAAAAATTTAGTTTTTATTAATAAAAATAACTTTACTAAAGTGATATTATTTTTTATTTTGTGTTACAAAATCTCTCCCATAATATTCACTATCACTATTATTTTTTGCCGACATGTTACAAACGTTACATCAAGTTACAAGATTTCTCCCACAGTATTCACTATCACTATTATTTTTTGCCGACATGTTAGTAACGTTACATCACGTTACAAGATCTCCCCCATACTGGGCTGTAAAGCGCCTCTCGACGCAAAAAAAAAAAAAAAAAAAAATTCTAAAATTCATTTATGCAACCCCATTGAATTCAGGATATACATGTATAAAGAAAAGGTAAGTCCAATCCTCAAAATATATTAATCTAATCATATATGTAACATCCTTTTTGGATAAGTTGTATGCAACCCATTGAATTCAGGATATACATGTATAAAGGTAAGTGAAAACCTCTTTTAATACCTTTACTTTGCTAAAGGTAAGTGAAAACCTCTTTTAATACCTTTACTTTGCTAGTCCTTTGCTCCAATATAAATATCTGTATATTTCAGTGCTCAATAACCCAATCAATAACAATTTTAAAATCCCTTACTACATGTAGCATGAAGATACTTTTTGGTTTGAAGCAATCCCCAAAGGGCAAGTAGTTATGCTTTAGTATATGTTTACTTTCCAACTCTCATAACAAAAAGAAAAATCTATTTTTTTGCTATCTAAACTTCTCATATTATATAAAGATAAAAATTTTCTTGGTAAACTAAATTTGCATACCATCCTAAAACCATATAAACCGTCTGAATCCTTATTTAAAATTTTCTGGAATTTGACTTTCTTAGTAAACCAAATTTGCATACAATCCTAAAAAAACATATAAACCCTCCGAATCCTCATTTAAATTCACGCTGTTACTCAATTCGAACAATACATGCTTCAAGAAAGTGCAATGAATGAACAAACGATATACAATTTCTTCATGAGCTTTGCACAAGCCACAAAGGTCTTGGTAAGGTTTTGCTAAGTTAAAATCCTATTTTCAAAAGAGAGCTACACGAAGCACTTACTTTCAAAGGAATTTTCTATTTTTAAAGGGATTTTGAGATTACTTCATCATATCATACGGAATAGTCTTACATATATTATTATTATTATATCTAAATTTAAAGATAAATTGTGGTGTCATATTGACTTAGAAAAACTGATAGATTACATAAAGGTTATTTACTTTTAAAATATTAAAATTACTTCTTTGATTTAACTAGCTTAAAAAATGAACTCAACTATTATTAAAATTGAAAATGGAAAATATTTTTTTTTTATAATGTTCCATATATACTCACACTAAGATTTCAAAATATTTGTTACAATATATGTAAGAATTTCTTAACAATTTAACTTGCCAAAATTATATTGGTTTAATGATGCTTATCTTAAAACTTTTTGAGCTCATAAATAAAATCGTAAAGCAAACTAGGCCATAGATCCCTACCATAATTAAGGTCTTATGGACCAATATTTATCAACCAACACCACCATCATTTTCTATATCTAGATATTTTATTTACCCATATGCTATGTAAGGCATGATTATTTGACCATAGTTATGGGGATGTAGGGAAAAATAAATTTGTGACTTTCTTTATATTTTTTTAAATAAGAAGAAAAACCATTAGGGATGCTTCTAACTAGTCCTTTAAAGATTTAAATATGATGCAAATATCTACAAATCCCTAATTAAAATGAAAAAATGTATTAATAAAAAGAAAGCAAGAGATTCATATTTTCCACCTTCTAAGTTAAATCCAATAAAATTATAGAGGAAGATTAGAAGTTGTAAATATAAACAAAACAATATGAATCCCTTGGGGGATTTAAATTCCTATCTTAAAAAACTTTATGAATCTCATGTTGTCATAAATAGTATTCAAATAGAATATTCAAACAATTTCTATAGAGGAATAAGTTTTCTGTTTAGAATGTTGATTGTGGAGCTTGATTATAATATTCCCATTCAGAGGTCATCTTCCATCCATATTTGGATCCCAGTACCTCACGAGGAGTGTGTGGGGGCTTTATCCCTTATTTTAATTTTTGCGAGTGGGAGGGGACAACCTTTTTGGAGCACTCTCCTCTAAGAGGGGTTTAGGGGAAACACCCCTAAAGATACTTTTTTGGAAAAAAATGCCTTGTAAAATGTTGTAATTTTGTATTTGATATGGACCATTCATCATTAGGTTGCACATGTAGCGATAGAGATTGTGTTTTTATATTCCTTCTCTAAAAGGAAACCTTGTTTTAATGAGGTAATTGTATTACAATTGGGTTGTTTGTGTATAATAGGAAGTAAGAGAATGAATAGGAGGTTGTAACCTATATGATTCAGGTTGTATCCATTTTTTTTGTTGGATGGAATAAAAGAGAGGACTTGTTGTTTCTATGTGGATGTATCCCGTAATAAATGAACCACATATATTGGTGTCCCTTTTGTATCATTCCCTGATATTTTTTCTTTCCACATTTATTTTATTTATTGCTTAATTGCGATCATGTCTTCTAACACAGAGGACATAAATACCTGAGATTAGTGGATTGCAAAAGAGAAAGCAAAGAACATCAAGTGATACCAAGAAGAAATATTAAAAACAGGATGGCTTATTGTCATCCCTAACATCTACAAGATCTTCATTAGAGGACTATTTCAAGATAAAAAAATGGACCTCAAAGAAAAAAATTATACTATTAAAATCAATCTTATAAGGACCAATAGGATTCAATATGATGATGTCAACCATAAGCTAATAGTTTTGAAGACAAAGGGAAAATATACCTTTTCTAATGTAATTTCAACTTATCTCCTTGTAGATTTAGTCAAATTTTCAGTGTGATCACTTGTTGGATGTGGAATAAAATTGTGCATCCAATGATAACACACTTGTCATTATTTGACAAATGACCTATTGGAAAAAAAACTCAAAATACATGTTTTTTAAAACATTTAAAAAAATGTATTTAGAGTTTTATTTTGTACTGCTCATTTGTCAAAAATATGTCGAATGAGTACTCATTGGATGTTTAATTTAATTCTGCATCCAATGAGTGCCAATCAAAATTTGAGTAAAACTACAAGGATATAAATTGAAAATATGATAGAAAAACTATTTTTTCCTTTCTTTAAAAAAAATAGAATTCTTTTTGATCAAGTGCCACACATTGGTATCTCATTCCCAAGTGGTTCATTAAATTCAAGTTCGATGGGGATTAAAAAGGAAATCCTGGTTTGATAGGAATTTGAGGGGTCTTCCATGATGAAAAAGGAAGGATCTTCCAAGTTGATTGAGGAAATTTAGGCATTGAGAGTAACAATATGACATAGATTTATGCACTTTTTAGTCAACTCTATATCGAAATTTGACATGAATTGTCAAGATTGATCATAGAAGGGGACTCACAAGCCTATCATCAATATTGAGAGAGAAAAAAATCACTGCTTCAAAAAAATTTAAACAGCTCGATGATGGACAACAAGTTCGAAAGCCTCAAAGAACTTATTCATGAAATCTCATATATAGTCACTTCTCACATTCTATGCACAACCAACAATGTTGCATATCATTGCACCCAGAGGCGCTCTACAGCCCAGTATGGGAGAGATCTTGTAACGTTACATAACGTTATGTAACGTTATTTTTATTAATAAAAAATAAAATTTTAATTATATGCCAAAGTAAATGTCGGCCAGAAAACAACCTAATATGGGGGAGATGCTATAATCTTCCTACCTAACAAAACAATAAAAAAGTAAAAATGTAATTATCTGTTAAAAAAAAGTGGCTCAAAAAAACACAATATGGGGGAGTTGTTGTAATGTTCATACCTAACAAAATAATAAAAAATAAAAAAATTGAATTATCCACAAAAAAATGTTGGCCTTGCACATGGTTTTAAAACCATGTGCAAGGCCTTCTAAACAACCCATGGTTTTATTGTACATGGTTTAGGAGGTCCTTGCACATGGTCTTAAGACCATGTGCAAGGCCTCCTAAACAACCCATGGTTGTAGGAGGGCCTTGCACGTGATCTTAAGACCATGTGAAAGGCCTCCTAAACAACCCATGGTTGTAGGAGATTTTGTAATGTTTGTTCCTAACAAAATAAAAAATAATAATAAATACTATATGTCCACCATAAATAATATTAAATATTAATAATCAAAATATTATATGTGGACCTTAAATAAAAAGATGTGTCTTTTGGTTTGAATTGTAAGGCCCTGGCTCTCCTTGCACATGGTTTTAAAACCATTTGCAAGGCATCCTAAACAACCCATGGTTTTATTGTACATGGTTTAGGAGGGCCTTGAAAATGGTTTTAAGACCATGTGCAAGGCCTTCTAAACAAATCATGGTTTTAGGAGGGCCTTGCATGTGGTTTTAAAACCATATATGGGGAGATGTTGTAATGTTCGTTCTTAACAAAATAAAAAATAATAATAAATATTATATGTTGATCATAAATAATATTAAATATTAATAATAAAAATATTATATCTGGACCTTAAATAAAAAGATGTGTCTTTTGGTTTGAATCAAATCAATGGCTATATATAGGACACACCAAAGTTGATAGCTCATTGAGTGCAATACCTAAAAAGAGGTTTGCACCTCGAGAGATTTGATCCCTCTTGACACTTGATAGAGCCTAGGATTTGGATCTATGCTGGTTCTATGCACAACCAACAATGTTGCATATCACTTAGCAACTAAGGCATTAAATTCCCAAGGAAAGGATATAGATAGAGCCTTGGGTAATATTCTCTCTTCCTCATTAGTTACAAAATGTCTCACTCTAGTCAGTTCAGATTGGGACCAAACTCCACTTAAGGAGTTAGATTCTGGGGATGGTGTGGTATGGCCCATGGGGTAGTATGATGTACCCCCCACGCATGCACATTACATGGAGGGGATCCCACTGTACAGTTTCCCCACATACTAAGATTAATTTAAAAACGAGGATGGGACAATTTTCCAACCTCCCTTCTATCAGCTTAGCAAATGTGGGTAATGGAACATGAGGGAAAATGGAGAGAGAGAGAGAGAGAGAGAGAGAGAGAGAGAGTATTTTTTGTTGATTTGTTGACTTTACAAAAGAATTCAATCATAATGTTGCATCTAGAAAGTGTATACTTGGTTGTGCAACTTCTTCGAGGAGGATTAGGTTATTTTAACGCCCTCTTTTCACTAAGAAACCTAAATCTAGTAGTTTATTTTTTTGTTGATGTTTGGACCATGTCCTTGTGTTCTTATAGAAAATAGAATTTACATGCTACTATGAAAATTCTTCTTACTAATGCTCAACATCTCTTTGTATAATGGCTTCAACTAGTTACAATATTTCTAGTTGTTAATATGGTCCTTAGGAAGCTTTTTGATCTTGATCCAATATAACCATACTTTGTTCAAATTCATAGGTAGAAGTATGCATCACATAGAGAATTTTCATGTTGGACCAACCTTGTACGTATTTTGAAGTAGAGACACCACCAGTCATAGGAATCCAATTCAAGGTTTTTCCATTTACAATAGATGGATTTTATTTTTCAGAGTCTTGGACCTCTTCTTGTTCTTATGGCATGTTTATATTGTGTTATTGAAAAATACTATCATATTTATCGTTTGTAAAAGTAATGGAACCACATCAGTCTGTTTCTAGGAAATATTGAACATAGCTATATAATGTTTCATATCATGTGCTAGTCGTTAATGGAGCTACATCATGATTGATAGGATATGTAAGGGGGAGGAGGAGGAGGTGCTGAGAACTGTATCAGGATTGTCCCCCCCAACCCCACCCCACTTCCTCCATGAATAATTATCGAGGGATGTTATTTATTTGACACGTTGTTAGACGATGAGGAGACCGTGTGGTATCATTACCACAAATAAATCCCATTTTTTGGTCCTCTTTATCAATATACTTCATAAGATTATAAACAACCACCAAAATACCCCTTCTATCCTAATGAGAAACATTCTCTATTGGGTTTTCACTCCTAAGTGGTTGAGTTTCTATGATCTCATGAGTGATCGGGATATCAAGCACATCATCCAACATTCCCATATTATCATCATCAATTATGATGATTGGGATGGTAGAGGTAGATTTTTGACAAAAATTGAAGGATTTGTGGTGATCATCAATCAAACCCAATTCTTGTTTGACCCTTAAAGTCCTTTAACTCTTATTGAAATCATTCTTCTAGATGAAAGTATTTGGTTTTCGTAGTTGTTGTTGAAATTGTTTTTGTAAATGGTGTGGATGTTTGGGATGAACCAATTTTAATTAGGTGCAGGTTCAAAGGTATCAACAGCCTAAATTTATTCAATGAGGTTCCCTCTATAAATTGTTGGTTATGCATCCTAATTATATTTCTAATTCATAGGTATTGTTTCAACCATGTTTGGATCCCAATTCCAAGTGGGGGGATCTCTCCCCCCCTCTTAGTTGGGGGTTTGAGGGCAGAACGCTAAAATAATTGCTTTAGCAAAATTACCTTTAAAATATTGTAATTTCCTAGTCGATCAAGATTGTTCACCACTAGGTCGCAAATATAACGGTAGAAATTATGTTAGGGTTTTCCCTTGAAGGAAACCCTTGTTTATGTATGAGGGAATTGTGTTGCACCTATGTATTGTGAAATATAATTATGAATAAGTGAAAGAGACTGTGACATAGTGAATATGATGGTACAACATATTTTATGCAGGTTGCGTCCCTTCATTTTGCTAGATTGAATAAAATAAAGCACTAGTTGTTTCTCCATGGACGTAGCCCATAACAGGTTAACCACAAACATTGGTGTCTCTTGTATTGTTCTCTCATATGTTTTATTTCTGTATTTATTTTATTTTATTTATCTATGAACCCGTTTTATAGAAATTGGTATCAGATCCAAAGTTTTATTTGGTTGATAAACTCGCAAGAAAGGAGGGTTCCTATTTTGAGTGGGATAAATGGAAAAAGAATGAAAGTTTAGGGTCGAGAAATTTAATGGCCAAAACTACCTGCTATAGAAGATGCAAATAGAATAATATCTACATTAGTAGGATAATTTACTACCATTGGGAAACACTAGGGGAGTTTTGAGGTAAAAACTGGGCCTCAAAACAAAAATTGTACCATTGAAATTCACTTTATAAGAACCAACAGGATTCAAGATGATGATGTCAACCATAAGGGTATTTTTTTTTTAAACGGAGGGAAAAAGAAAAAAACTATTTTTTCTTATTGTATTTTTGGCATATCTCCTTATCGGTTCACCCAAATTTCGAGTTTGGAGACTCATTGGATGAGGAATTTAATTCTGCATCCAACCCATACCTACACTGCATACTTCTGAGGTACCCACAACATCAAAAATTCAAAATTTCGATAAAAAATGTATTTTAATATTAAAATACATTTTTTAAAATTGAAATTTTGATTTTTGGGTGTCATGGGTACCCAAGAAGTATGTAGTATGGGTATGGGTTGGATGAAGAATTAAATTTCGCATTCAATTATTCCCCAAACTTGAAATTTTGGTGAACCAATAAGGAGACATGCCAAAAATATAATAAGAAAAAGTAGTTGTTCTTTTTCCACTCCAAAATTTAGACCTTTTATTTTATTATTATAACTCTTATTTTATTATTTCCCTTATGATTCCCATTTTACACCTCAAAAATCCCCTAATGAAAAGAAGTTGGTGACTATGAATTAGGATGAAGAATGGGAGATTCTTGATGTTATCATGAAAAAATCGCACACCTACAACAATTTCATGATTCACATAGTAAAACGTCATCACCATACAACATGCACACAACCAAATACATTCACAAGGTCTAAAGAGATTAATGATCCCAAGATAGCCTAAAAAAAGACAAAAAAAAACATGGGTTAAACTCTATTTATTAGTGTTGCAACATGAGCCCCAAGAGCAACACCCACATTGTAGTGCAGAATATCCTTCAATACCCATGATACTGACACAAATGGAAGGATCTCACTCACCAATGACCCATTTATGTCTCATAAAAGCTCCACTTACAGATTTGAATTCGAATTTGGTCTCCCACACACTTGGATTCCTTAAATGGCTTCTTGGAGTACTTGGGATCTCAAACCATGAATCAATGGGTCCACATTATGATCTTGTCATTTCTTGGCCTCCTCTTGGCCTATACAATAAAGCCATGGGAATATGATATGTAATAAGATTTGGAAGCAAAGTTATGATGTAGGAATTGTGCTTGAGATCTCATATTGCTCACCCTTATCCCCATTTTCCAATCATTTCTACAACTTCCTTGCCTCCTTTTCTTAAGGGAACGTATTCTTCTCATGTGCGTTTCCTTCCTTAAGGAGCCATATTTTCATTATTTTATTTTTCCTTAGGCTTTTTGAAGGTTCTTTTTCTCGTGGGTGCTTGGATTTCCTAACACACAACTACTACTATTTCCTTGGTTGCAAGTTCAAGGATAATATGGAAGATTTCTCACCTTTGTGTCATTCTTCCCTAAAAAATACTAATGGTGAATCTACTCTATTCTTGTTCATTTTTATTTTTTAGGTCGTTTCTTGAAGTATAGTTAATTTATGGTAACTTGTGTCTTATAGGTGATGAGGATCTTACCCTCCATTTAGTCATGCCAATCATTTCACACAGTAGTGTGACTCCCATCAATTTTGGTTTATTCTAGCACGACTATTCCTTTGATAGTTATGATGCTTAGTGTAATTCAATAGTATTCCCCCCACGTGGTTTCTCTATCACACTTTAGCACGACCTTTTCTCAATGTACATGGGCTACAATGCTCCAGTGGTAATTTGTTTCACGCTATAGAGTGGATGTAAAATTTATTTATGTGTTGTTGCTCATTTTTTTATCAATTTGTTCAACAATCTGTAGCCCGCTAGCTTCTCACTAATTAACCAAGAACTAATTAACTAACAATGGTTACTTGTTCTACTAGTAAGTATCCTACCTAGACTAATATTAGGGAGTAAATGGGTCATTCTTTCTTGAAATTAACTCAAGTAACCAACTTTGAGGCCCCCTAAGGACCTCATTGTTATCACTAGTGTTCAGGATCATATAATATTATTGTTTTTACTTTGAACATAATTAGTTCAAGGTATTGCAACATGCACTATACGCACACAACAAAGGACATAAATCCCCTTTCCTTCCCAAGTATGTTCTTCACAATATCTGTGAATCAGAAAAGGGAGTGAATAGTGAAATACCTCCTATGCATGCACATAGAATTTAATTTATTACAAGCATCACTACTTTTTTTAGAGCTCAACTTGCTATCATTGTTTTTAGAACTTCACTTAATTGTGAGAATATTATTTTCTTTCATCACATGTATATGCCCACTAGAACACACTAAGGGACATAAAAACTCTACCCAATCAAGTATGCTCTTCATGATATATATGAATAGGAAAGGAGGGAAAGAGTGAAATACCTCCCTTACACTCATTTAATACACAAAAAAAATCTTAAAAGCAACCATTATATCATGCTAACCATCTAAAATCCTCCATATGAGGTCACAAAACAATATTTTAGCTCGGTAGGTTGATTGGGTTAGGAATCAAAATAATATTGAATATCTTAGTTTCATTAGGAACATTTTTGAAACATAGGATTGTTGTCTTCTAGGGTACATAAAATCCTGCTACAAGCAAGTGTGCTCAAACCCAAATCAGATACATGTACCGTGACCAAGGAGGAAAAAGTTTAGGTATAGCTGCCATTCTTTCCCCTATGAGGAACTCACCTTGTTGTTAGGGACACAACAATACCACCAAAGCCTAACTGCTGATATACACTTGACACAATGTAACCATAGTGGTGAAACTTAAGATAACACCAAGGAACACTTGGGGGTGCAAGTGATTCCTATTGGGGGGTGTTTCCAAGTCTTCTTGATTGGAATATTGATCCCATAATTGGTAGAACTGACTCTTTGTTGAGTTGATTCCACTATCACCATCAGTCGTGCTCTTTGGAGGCCCAATTACAATTGAGAGGAAGAACGTTAGGTATTTTTAGGGAAGTTACACTTGTTTTTCTTTTCTAAATACAATATCATTAAACTTGTAATCTAAAAAAGAACTAACATGTGGACACCATCGCACTAAGTGATATTTGCACATATCACTCACATATTGCACCACATTGTTCCTATTGTGCTTGGCATATTTTTTCATTTTTCTATATTTTTTTTATTCACCACTCATCACACTCACTTGAAAAATAGAATTCCACCATTGAGGACAAAACATAAGGAAGTCACGTAGACTACAAGGCCTTTCACATCTCTCAAGAGGTGTATTTCCATTATCTCCCTGTGGCACATGAGGGAGATCACTGGGTCGGGGTTTCTCCTAGGACACTTTGACGAAGTCTTATCAACAAGGATACAACTTAGTTGATTGACTCTCTCCACTAAAATATAGTGTTGATCCTTTCATCTCCTCTTCTCAAGGAATAAGTTCACCATTATTTAATCCCCCACATAGGATTATCCCAACTTCTTCCCCCCCATCAGGAAGAAGTCTCACTACATATTCATTCCCCCCCAGAAGACAAATTTCACCATCGCACATTCCAAGGTCTCCCCCTCTACAAAACCAATTACAAAATAACATGGTGACCCCCAATAACAATCCAAACTTACCATTCATCGTGAGTTTCAACCTCCATGATCCAGCCAAGTTGGTGAAAGATCCCTTATCTCATAACGTCATTTAGTAGGATATACTGGAAACGATGCCTTTAGATATCCTTAGGTTTGAAGGAAAATAAGGAGATGATCCCACCAACCACCTTATTTATTTCCATCTATGGTTCCCCTCTAATAGCATAGTGGAAGATTTAGTCTACCTCCGTCTCTTCCAAACAACCCTAACTGATGGAGCTGCAAAATTTGTTCTACATAATGACACTAGGTTTTTTTAGTAGCAAGAGGAGTTGTAGGTTGAACATAAACCTCGGTGACATGCACTAATGGACCATGGTGTGGCTACATTCACCAAATGCTAAAATATTTAGACATTGTGCATATCCATAAACAATACAAATGAATTGTACAAGTAGAAATATTCAAGTAGATACCCCTATGTGACTTATTCCCATTGTAGATCCAACATTGAATGCAATATCAACAACCCCACTAAGGTCTAGCATGAAGGAATCTACATCTAGATGTTGTAAACATTCGAAAATAACATTAAGAAAAACTGGTTGTGAAGTGAATTGAAATATAACTAACAACTTCCATTGGAAGTGTGTACATTACCATGGAATCAGTAGGTTAATCATCATGGAAACCCAATATATTTACAAAAAGGGTCGTCTGGTGTAGACAACATGCTTATCTACGTTTGGACTATGGGAAGATCCAAACCAAAGTGGTGGTGTAGGTATTTGCGTTGATGTATGCAGTCATAAAGTGTTACCATAGTTAGACATGGACATGAATTGATGGAATAATATGTACTGAAAAACTAACATGTTGTAATATACTTACCTCTTCCTGGTACATATCTCCCCCATGGGAGGTATCATTGTTAGCAATTTCATTCCCCTCTACAGAGCCATATAGCACCTGCAAGTTCAAAAATTATAAATATTATCAATCTATAAAGGAGTGTACAATAATAAACAAATAATTTGAACAAGATTCAGTCATTAACCATGTACTTATATTCCTGAGGTAATCATAAAAGCCACCTGGGGGGAATTCATTGAGATCAATGTCTCCAACATCTTGTTCAAAATGCAGTTCCTGCAACTTCAAAAATTGTAAATACTATACCATTTAACAAATTAATTAACTAACACATGTATTAACAAAATTATACGTTTTAACAAAATGACACATGTTGAAATATTACCTCGGCCTTGCTTGTTTGAGCCTCAGATACAAAAACACCTGGTACTCTACCACCCCCCTTAGAGGAATTAAGATCCTACAAGATTAAAATTTGCATATATTAATAATATTTTAATTATGTACAATATGGAAAAATTAAATTGAACAACAATAGAGTTTTTACAATGTCCTTACTTGAACACTGGTCATCCTAGAGGTACCATGTGTTGGTCCACGACCATAGCATGGTTTAACGCACATCATGCACATGTGTGGCTCGATATGATGTCATTCTATCCCCACCAATATATGGTCCTCTACCACTAGAGGATGATGGTTGTACCCCACCAGAGGAAGAGGGTGCTACTTGGTCAATAGTTGTGGTGTGTCGAGAAATCATCTCAGTTAGCGTAAGAAATGCCTCTCATGTCTGGGTAATTATATCATGTGTAAGAGGTATTTCTGGCCTCGGTAGATGGACACGGGGTGGATGTATCTTCCGATCAAAACCTCTATGCCTAGCATTGGGTTAGTTTTGGGGCATCCCCTTACCAACGCTCCAAATCCCCAACATGTCAAAATAGTTGACATGTTTTGCCATCACAGACTATGCATAAAGTTTCCAGAGGATGTAAAACGGTAATTCCCTGTTGTTGTATGGGAGGATATCAAAAACCATGTACCATATGTCCACCCAATGGTCTCTAATTGGTTGACATTGCACCACTCAATGGAAATGTGTGTTGTGTTGCTCTATGGAATGTCATCCATCCTAGGCAATCTACATAGTGTATATTTATGATCTTTTGTTATTTTGAGCTTCTTAATATCATTGTAGCTCAATACATAGACATTTTTTTTTTGTTTCTTTGTATGATGCTATGTTGTACAAAGAATCATTTGATCTACTGATGGTATCCACTATGGTCAGCAATGATGCTGACAAGGAGCGGCAAAGTTCATCTCCACCCCTCCAAGCATAACGAATGTCTCTGAAATGACCAATAACTCTAAAAATCTCTACATTGTGGTCCATAGTAGCCACTACAATCATAGATACAAATATAATGTCATTAGAAAAATAAGGGCTGGTGCAAGCTAATGCCAGTCACTTATGACGCGTTCATTGCAATGGACTTCTGGAAAAACATAAATCTGAACGTCAAAAAGGAATATTAGAGGTACCTACCCAACTTTTTGGAATATGGCATAAAAATATGAAACGTGGACAATCGGGTTACCTTCTAGAATATATAACTTTTATTTATGGAAACTAAGTATAAATCCCAAAAAATGAGGTTCTTCTAAGGTTGGTATGTTATTTTTTCCCCAAAAAATAATGAATATGTTTGCATTGGTCCATGCGTTTGGTATGCAAATGGTGGAATTTTGTGAAAAAAATTATATAGAGTTGTAGATAATAGGTGTTTCTAGTGCAACATTATTTTTCCATATTTTTTATGTTATATATTTTATTTAAATTAAGGAAGTCATTGACGCCCTAAAATTACAAGGTCGAGCGTTGGTCCACGACATCTTGGTCTTAACATAGTCAATGAACGATATTTTTTTTAGGATGTAGGTCTTTGTGTCTTCTTGTGCAGGTTATTTTCCATTATCTAAATGGGTGAGACGATCAAAAGTTATAGCCGAAGCAAATAGCCTACCTTTTGTGTTAGATTGATGTTAGTCCATTTAAAATTAAATAAAAAATAGAAAAATATAATAGATTTAAATAAAAATTACATATTCAGAATCTACAGACAGAGTTACACAAGTGTGTGAATTTTCATTAGCAGTGGAAAAGCGTGGCATATGCAAAATCATGCACAAAATAGAAGAAGAGGTACAAAACATGTTTTTTGTCATAAGACGCTACAAACCGCTTGGTTTGGCAACCCCAACCTAAAACCAAATTAGACAAGTCATCCACCACATAGGTTGGAAAAAAGTTGCCTGCCAAAATTCAAAATTTAAATAAACGCGTATACACAACAAACACGCATGTGTGTAGTTTAAAAAGTAACACGTACGCACTAAAAGCATGATCACGCTTTTGGGTGCGTATGCATTAAACATGCGTGCATGCATCTGTATAGTATTTGAAACTTTTCTTTGATTTCATTTTCAAGCATCTCAACACCCCCTCTCCCTAATTGTAACAATGATGATGATGAAGATGGTGATGATGAGGATGATGATGATGATGATGACCATGACGATGATGATGAACAATGATGATGATGATGATGATGATGATGATGATGATGATGACGACGATGATGATGGGGATGATGACTATGATGAGGATGATGATGATGACGATGATGACGATGATGATGAATAATGATGATGATGTTGATGATGATGATGATGAGGATGATGATGATGATGACAATGACGATGATGCCGATGATCACTATGACTATGACTATGACTATGGTGACGATGACTATGATGATGATGATGATGTTTACGATGATGAGGATGATGATGGCTATGATGATGAGGAGGAGGAGGAGGAGGAGGAGGAGGAGGAGGAGGAGGATGATAATGATGAAAATGACGACGACGACGACGATGATGATGATGATAACAATGACAATGACGATGATGATGACGATGATGATGATGATGACCATGACGATGATGATGAACAATGATGATGATGATGTGGATGAGGATGATGAGAATGATGATGATGAGGATGATGACTATGATGATGATGATGACGACAATGACAATGATGATGAAAAATGATGATGATGATGATGATGATGATGATGGCGATCACGATGACTATGACTATGATGACGATAATTATGATGTTGATGATGATGATTACGATGATGAGGATGATGATGATGATGATTACAATGATGAGGATGATGATGATGATGATGATGATGACCATGATGAGGATGACCACGATGATCATGATGAAAAATGATGATGATGATGATGATGACGATGATGAGTATGATGAGGATGATGACTATGATGATGATGATGAGGATCACGAATACTATGATGACAATTATGATGATGATTACGATGATGAGGATGAAGATTACTATGATGATGATTATGATGGTGATTATCATGATGATGATGATGATGGTGGTGGTGGTAACCATGATGATGATGATGAACAATGATGTTGATGATGATGAGGATGATGATGATGATGATGATGATGAGGATGGTGATGATGAGGATGGTGCTGCTGATGATGATGATGAGGAGGAGGTGTTAGTTTTTCATCACATTAAGCTAGCATTATGATCTTAGGATCTTTTCACTGAGAGAATAACAAGCACAACAATAAAACATAAGCAAATCACAAGAGACAAGAGACACAAAGAGTTTTCCTCAGGGAAACCATAAAGGAGAAAACCCCGCAACTTCCTTAGAGATAAAATCAGCACCAAAACAGTAAGAGATCTCCCAACAGCAGTGGCCTTCTAGTCCCAGTATATTTCCTCCTCCACAAGTGCGCCTCACTTAAGAGAGTGAATGATGTGTGTGTTAAATAGAGAGTCTCACTCTCTATTTATATTCTTTCGTTCACTTTAATTGCATTTTCACACGTAGGCTCAACCTAATAATTACTACTCGAGCCTACACCTTAATTAGTGTATAATAACTCAAGTGCCCCGAAACTGTGGGGACTTACCTAATGACTTGATATGACTTGATTGAATTATTAATCCTCCCGATCAGAACATCAGGGCATGACCACATGACTCAAATACATAATAGAAACATCCCGGAATAAACATCTGGTTACAATACATAAGATACATAGAAGAATACATTCCGAAGTTACATATACATCAACAGGAGGATGATGATGACGACAATGATGATGATGATGATGATGATGACCATGGAGATGATGACCGTGATGATGACGATGAACCATGATGATGATGATGATGATTATTATTATGATGATGATGAGGATGATGATGATGACAATAGTGATGATGAGGATGATGAATATGATGAATATGATGATGATGACAATGATGATGATGATGATGAACAATGATGTTGTTGTTGTTGATGATGATGATGGTGGTGATGATGATAATGATGATGATGATGACGATGAAGACAATGATGATGATAATGATGATGATCACGATGGTTATGACTATGATGATGATGATGATTACGATGATGAGTATGATGATGATGATGATGAAGATGACCATGATGATGATGACCATGACATTGATGATGAACAATGATGATGATGATGATGATGATGAGGATCGTGACGATGATGATGAGGATGAGGATGAGGACGATGGTGATAATAATGATGAGGAGGATGACGATGAGGATGATGATGAGGATGATGAGGACAATGATGATGAACAATGATGATGAATAATGAGGATGATGATGATGACAACGATGACAATGATGACGATGATGACGACGACGACGATGATGATGATGTTGACGATGATGACCATGATGATGATGATGAACAATGATGATGATGAGAATGTTGATGACAATGATGACTATGATGATGAGGATGACAATGATGATGATGATGATGATGAAGAAGAAGAATGATGATGATTATGACTACGATGACGATGACAATGACGACGATGACGATGATGATCACAATGACTATGACTATGATTATGATGATTATGATGATGATTATGATGATGAGTATGATGACGAGTATGATGATGATGATGAGGATAATGATGATGAGGATGATGAGGATGATGATGATGATGATGATGTGACAATGAAGATGATGATGATGATGATGATGATGATGATGATGATGACCATGACGATGATGTCCATGATGATGATGATGAAAAATGATGATGATGATGATGATGATGATGAGAATGATGACAATGACTATGATGATGATGACCATGATGGTGATGACCATCCTTTGCCATTTTACTCTCTATCATTATTTGGTAAACCCTTTGTCTCTGTAGTTCATAAAAACCTACTCATGACACCCATATCCCATTTAAAGACCTACAAAGAACTCGTACAAGGGGATCATGTGTTGGTTCCAGGACTTGTTGAAGGGTCATACACATTAGAACGTTCAACAATATCATGATGTCTTACACATTAGAGTGGTTGCTCATGCTGATTGATCCCTAGAAGTGGTGTTTATCATTTAAGGCCCTAATGATCTTGCTCCACCCCTCCCCCACTCATCATCTCTCTAATCTCTCTCTCTCTCTCTCTCTCTCTCTCTCTCTCTCTCTCTCTCTCTCTCTCTCACACACACACACACACACACACAGAAACACATATAACATGTCACCCATCCTTTCCCATAATGATCGAACATGTTGTACCTCAAATGACCATGTACAGGGTGATGGAATCCATTGTATGCTTTTCATTAATGATATAAATTTTAGAGGGCTACCGGTGCGCCATCTATCTATTATTGACCAAGGGCTTGAGGTCATGTGTTATTGAAAATTGTGTGATTTACCATGTGTTATTGACCATGGTCACCACTGTCACTATTGTCATGACCATGGTCTCCAGTATCGCTACTTTCATGCTAGGTCTTGAGGCCATGTGTTATTGACCATGGTCGCCACTAAAACTTTGTTAAACCTTGACACCAGTCCTTGGTTAGTGTTGGAGGCCTCCCTTACCCTCCACTAGCCATAGGTAAGAAGCCTAAGACCTCATAATCACAACCATGGGCATAAGAAGAAAGTAGCGGTGAAGAATATATTGTAAAAATACTCGTACATGTGTGAATACCAAGACATTTGTTGAAGAACGTTAGTCATTAAATGGGATAAACATTAGTGAGTTAATGTTGTAAAGGTTACATTAGAGGAAATTTCAATTTAAAATGGGCCTTCCAAAAATAATAAAAATTCCATGTCATCATGTATTAGCTAATCAAAATGCTTTAAAATTAAAAAAGGGATCACCTATTAAACAATTGTTTAATATAAATTTGGGGATAGGTATCATAAAAAAATTACTTTTTTGTTCGTATTTTCGACATATCTCCCTGTGTATTTACTCAAATTTCGATCGGGAGAGCTTGTTGGATGTGGAATTTAATTCTGCATCTAACGAGTACCCACTCAGCATACGTTTGACAAGCTCCACTACCCCAAAAATAAGAAATACCTGAAAAAAAACATGATGATGTCACATTTTTTTTCAGGAATTTCTTGTTTTTGGGGTAGCAAGGCCCATCAAACGTATGCCGAGTGGGTACTAGTTGTATGCGGAATTAAATTCCACATCCAATGAGCTCTCTCGATCAAAATTTGAGTAAAAACACAAGGAGATATGTCGAAAGTATGAACGAAAAAGTAGTTTTTTCTTTTCTTCCTCTAAAACTAATAAATATTATTTTAACTATTATTTTATTAATTTTCCTTAGGAGGCCCATTTTGAGTTTAAATTTCCTCTAATGGGAAGCAGTGCGCATGCATAGACATGTGTGCGCGCTCCTATACACATGGGCGTGCTCCTAGACACACGTGCACGCACCTATTGCTAGTTAAAAAAAATAGAGATCTACTTTCTCGGGTTTGCTACCAATTTTCATGGGTTTTCTACCATTGTTCGTGCATTTTGTGCTCATGAAATTTGGAATTTGGCTCACACTCAATCATCAATTGGAAACTCTTTGATCTATTGGATAGAAGATCACTCTTGGAATCTAACAAACATATTCAGTCATCTTGGAAGTTAGTGGATAGATTCAAACTACAAGTTTTCATTGCAAGAAGAGATCATTTTAAATAGGTATGGAAAATTGTAAATAATTGTTTTCATTCACAAGCTTTGAGATAATTTTATTGATTTATGTTTTATCATATGCCTACAACAATTTCAGACTCTTATCTCTTATGTTTTGTGTTTTGTGTTTTATCATATCTCTTGAGACTCTTATCTCTTATGTTTTATGTTTTATGAGACTCTTATGTCTTATGTTTTATGTTTTATCATATGCATAGATGAAGTTATCTCTTGAGACTCTTCAATTTGAAAAAAAAACTTTGAAGCAATCATGGGAGAGGGTTCATATTTGAATATTTCACCAAGTTGTCCATATTCTATATACAAGATGAAGTATGCAATGTATACCGATAATGATTTGCACATGAATATATTTTGATTTCCCACAAGGATGGCATAGACGAGGCTCTCTCTTGAGAATCTTCAATTTGTATAAAAACCTTGGAATAAATCATGGGAGAGGGTCCATATTGAATAGTTCACCAACTTGTCCATGATCTCCTCTTCATTCTACATTTATCATAACATGCCTTTTAGCTTGACAGGGATGCCTCTACCTCAATGATTTCTCCTTCCTTCAAGGGATTTGCAACCTCCTCATTGTGTAATTAGTCAATTTGTCCTCTTTAGTTAGTGTAAATTAATGAGTGTAATTTATTCAATTTATTCCCAAGAAATCCAAACACCAGCTTGTGTCTTCCCTCACAACTAATGTGGAATATTACGTGTAATGTCATCTCATCCGAAGGTGTTGGAAATGAAGAATATTTCACTCATATTCTTGTGACTTCAACTAATTTTTGAACACAAAGGAAGTCATAATCCTATATCTGTAATACTTGCAAAATTTACTCTGTTTAATTGAGTCCAATAGAGTATAGAAATGAAAATTTAGTTCGAACATAAAGAGAAACCTTTAATCATCATTTATGTATCATTTCCAATAATTACCATACTAACATATATGCAATTTAGTTAATTATGTTGCGATGTGTCATGTTTCTTGTATAATGGAACTAATATCTTATTTCTTGCTTCTTATGTAGGGGTAGACTTCATAGTTTTGATAAGAAAATTTTGGAGATGGAAAACTCATGTAAAAGAGTAAGAAAAACTAGAAGGAATATACCCATTCAAAAGGAAAATAAGGTAAGAGAAAAGGCCAGGTTGGCAATGGATAGAGTGAGACATGGTCTAGACGTTTCCACTGATACTGCGAATGATCCTAACACGGTTGATGAAATAACAACCTCTAGTTCATAACCATGGGTGAAGTGGTTGCGTCCAACGGACCCAACTCAAATTCCAACATCAACACAGTATCCAACCAACAATCCATCAATGAACCAAGCTGAAGCTCTTGAAGACATAGGTATATTGAGAGACATTGAGTATCAAGTGTTGGATGTAGGGGAAATTATTAATTTGAGATATCTTCAAGAATACCACAACCATGCCGAGCACACTCCCAATATAGATGAACATGTGAATGAAGCACAACAACAAAGAATCTCTGGGATTCGTACCTCATGTCCACCTTCCCTACCTCAACTGTCTAGTGCAAGAAAAAGGACTCCTAGATGTATCCATGTGGATGAAAGTTCTCTGTCAGGCCATGAAGGTAAATTTCCCAAACGCGCTATCAATTAGCAATGCAACAAATTAATTAAGGAATATTTTGAATGCAAAGGCGATGTAGGTAAATGTCAATTATTACTATGTTTGTTAAAGTCAAATTGTTAGTTGTTGTTAGGAAAATTATGGGCATAAAGATGGTTAGAAGTTAAGAGGCTAACAATCATATTGTTAGAAATCTCCAATCTGATTTTAATGCAATTGGGAAGACGTCTCGTACTAAAGATATTTGTGTGGCTCATTGTGTGTTATCAAAATTAGTTGTAAGAAAGTCCACACAGAAACGTTGCCTCCTTTCACACACTTCTCACATACTTAAATTAAATAGAAAAACTATTAAGAAGTACTCAGTTATAAGAGAAAATATTCAGAATCTAGGTGGAAAATATTGTTGGTCTTTTGTCGACAGGTTGCCTCATAGAGATATGAAGCTAATTGGTTCTATTAAGGACTTAGTACAAAAGTTTTGGCATGATCATACCAGACCTTCATCTAACCAAAGAGATGTGCTAAAGATGAGAAAAGGTTCTACTGAACGTTAACCCCACCTCAAACACTTCCTTGACACGACATAGATTGAACTCTATCAGAGATTGAAGAATGAGCACACACAATTGGAACTGAGTGAAAGGTGCTTTGAGAAATGTAAACCATGGTACGTTCGTATAGGATTTGATCAGAACACATGCTATTGTAGATACCATGTAGAATATGAATATTTTTATGACACGTATAAGCATATATTTTTTTATTTGCATACTAACACTGAGCAGGGTTGCAATGAATCCGTAATACCACCAAATGCATCAAGATATTTTATTGACAGCGTCATGTGTCCAAGGCATAAAGGAAAAAAATACTATGGAAAATCATGTCTATATGGGAATTGTTCCAGGTGTAGTGGGGTTTCTCTTTTGAACCATTGCATTCATGGAAGTGATGAGCATCAATTTGGCAGTATGATCGTGGAGATGTAGAGCTTCAAGTACATAACCTATCAATCCGATAGTGTGAAGGAAAGAAAACAAATTGCATTGGTGAGGACACAGGTGCAAATGATTATTGCATGTTTTTCCTCTTACACATTTCGTTTCTACATATGCATTCTTTAAAGGTTACATTCTAATATGACCCTTATTTTCATCGAAGCAAGTATGGGTATGTGATTTTTTGACGAATTTCTACAAGAAAACCGGGTAGTATGTTCAACATGTGCATGTAGCGCGATGGAAGGATGGGAAGTACAGAAAATGTAGGGACAACTTTCCCATTGGGACCATATTGTCAATTTTGGATTTGCAAAAAACTACACCCTTTAGCCACAAAATGAAATTCAGAGTCAATACTACCATTCTGACCAAGTCAGCATCATGGTACATATTATGTATAGGAATGGAATTGAGAGCAACATTAACAATGAGATAATACAGAAGGAGACAAACTTTTACATAAGTGATGATAGATGTTGTGATATGCATTATGTGCAACATTGTTTTTGAATTTTATATGATCAGCTAAAGGAGGAAGATATATAGATAGATCAACATTGGATATGGTCAGATGGTTGTGCGGTCCAGTTCAAAAATTCCCAAGTCTTCCAATGGATGAGTATGTTGCATAAGAAATACAATGTACTACATATATGGAACTACATTGGGACTGGGAACGGTAAGGTGAGCATGATGGGGTCGATGCATGCATTAAGACCACACTACGAAGGGAGGAGATGACGTTTACCAGAAACGCCCATATCAAAGATGTAGAATCTATAGTTCAACGTTGCTCTGCAATAATGTCATACCGAACTAAAGTGAAACATACATCAATAGGGGTAGGAAGGGAAGTTAGGAATTTTTGGCAAGTGGTTGACATAGATCGATCTTGTTCCTATAGTTGCAACACAGTACAAGGAATAAGTGGATTTCATTCAGTTCGAAGCTCAAACAACTCACGATTTGAAATATGGAAGCAGAAACTTTCTTGCTTTTGCAGCCCTTGTAGCAGTGGTGAATGGGATGAATGTGAATGCATGGATTGGGGTGATAATTGGGATCATGTGTCAGTGGCAGTAGACCCACATGTAGTCATTCAAACAACCCACTTAGAGGAGGGTCAGTCAACGATTTCAACAAAATATGACCCTATCTCAGATCTTGTACAACCATGACACATATATGGAGTTGTTGTCCTAAAATACAATGAATGGGGAATATATTATTAGGTGGCACGATGCATTCAAAGTAAGAAAATCCTGAACGGATCATTAATTGATGATGAAGGAAATGAATTTCCTATTGGCTCAATGGTGGTTGAGGGTGAATATCGTACACTAGATGGGAAATCAAGAAGAACTAGTGGGAATGTGTTCGTGGATTACAAACTAGGTTTTGTTGTATATCACTTCACAAAATTGATTTTTGGCACAAACATCCATCTATAGAAAATGTAAAACAAAAACTCAACCAAGGTACATTACTTCTTTCCTCATTCAGAGCACAAGAGATTGATGGAGACAATTAGCAACAAAGAGGATCCAGCTAGATATATTGAATGTGATTGGGTAATTGCACTTACAATTATATGAGATGACTATTTATATATGTTAACAACTCTCCTTCTACTTGAACAAAGTATTTTACACACACAATGAGGCATGGGCAAGGCCAGTGCATTGTTCCTAGGGTTGCATGGAACCCATTAGGGAAAAACCCTTGTTTGCATAATCTCGCCTCGAGGCATGCCCAAGCTATGCAGAGTCGGGGGGGAGTCCACCTTGGCAACAATCCCATGCCATGATCCAAACGGAACCGACGGTTCATTGATTGGAGCCACGATCAACGTTCTATGGCGAGTTGCAGTAGGCCTGCAAAAGTCGTTCACAAACTCCTCGGCCAATTAAGGGTCGGGGTCCAAAAACAAAATTGAACAATGATTTCTGATTCCATTGGCTCTTGCATGTGTTTTTGGGCATGGATTCTGTTTAGTCAGTAATTGGTTTCTTCAAATTTTCGTTTTGTTTCTTTAATTTTGGTTTGATTTTCTTTTTCTTTCAAGTTAGTCATTTACTTTGTTTTGATTTCTCCTCCTTTAGGAAATTTTGTTTAAGTGTTTACATGAAATTTTGATCTTGTTTTTGAAAATTTTAGTTTTAAGCCATAGGTTTGTTTTTTGTTGAAGGATTTTAAAAGTCACTATATCAAAAAATGGATTCACAAATGATTATTCTGAGCACAATAAGGCATGATCACCACTCAAGCAGTTTTATAAACTTCATACAAAGTGTCCAAAAGCTGAAAAAGAGCAAAAAAATAGCACTAAAGATATTCTTGTAGCGCTGGAGCGAAAAATCACCAAAGGCGGGCTACAAGAATATTGTGGCCTTCTTTTTCCCGATTTTTAAGAAAAATTTTATCATGATTTCAATCGGTGAATGACTGATCCCATATTGTGAGTTGTTTGATACATGTATGCTTCAGATTTAACACGATTCCAGGTGGTTTTAAGTCGTGAAGCAAATCATGACCATCATTACTCTTAATGCGGTTTGGTTTGATAGTTAGCAGCAAATATCGGTCTAATGTGGCATGATTTTCCTTTTACCTGCACTATCAAAGGAAAAAGGGTTCGTGGGATAACCATAACTGCGAAAAAGATGGATTATGTCGCTGTAGAACAGAGACGAGGTTTATGAAGGTTACCTGGAGTTTAGGGCTTCTCTATTTTCATATCTGTAATGAAATTAAACATATCAAGACACCTGTTCAGCCATTAAACAGTTTAGAGTCAGATTTAAAGCAACTATAGCGGAGCATTAGCAGGTATTCCGCAGTCACCAAGAAATGTCCATCAATTTAGGGTTTCTTCTGGTGGAGATCGTTTTATAAAATTGATTGATGGAGAGGATGAATTATGATTTAAAATGAGATTTTAACCAAAGAAATAGCTGTTTGAGTCAGTTTAAGAAGTTTTGTTGAACAGAGCACTGAAAAATAGCCCTAGGTTTGAACTATCCAGTGATTGAAGTTCGAAACGGTCTGAGGTGAAAGCTGTTTATGTTTTAGCACTCAAATTACACCAAAAGCTCTGATAATTATGCACATTGAGTTTAACGAGTTGAATGACTAGGATTGTTGGCAGACCTAATGTCATTTTCAGTACTAAGGCTACAGGAAGCTAATGTGAATATATTGCAGAAGATTTTGTTTGCTCATCTACCTTACAAGTAGTCTCCAGTTGAGAAACCTATGGTTGATATTACATTTGCAAAGTCTAAAACTATGAGGAATTTGGGGTTTGAAAATTGATACTGGTATTGATACATAGGGATTAAAATACAATACTGGAATTAGAACAGCTACATTCAGTGATAGTCCTCAGTTGCATTGAAAATCCTAGATACTTAAATTTATCTAAGTGCTATTTTCTATGACTTAACTCAGTTTGTATTGAAGGAGAATGTCATATCTGAATGTATATTATACATGATATCTAGTTTCCTTAACCCTAAAATGAGGAGTTTAAGTAGCCTGTAGCCTAAAACATTTCGACATTATGGTTTATTGTGCATCTTAAAGATGGGCAGTGTTATTTTGTTATTGTGACAGTCCCATTCATGATTGAAGCTTACTCTCAAGTTTGATGAAGGAGCATTTGAAGCCTCGGTGATTTGAATTCTTCCACTTGTTGGTAAAATTTATTTTGTTTTCTGAAAAAGAACAAACAGTTCTATCAAGAAAATTGCAGGGAGTTGTTAAAAGGCTTGAGAAACAGAAAAGAAGTTCATAGACCATCTACTGAAAATCATACAACATTCAGTTTTTCATGAAACAATGGGCAAAAGTGGTAAAGTGAACAGAGTAGAGCCAACTGATGTAGGGTGGATTGAAAATCTCCCTGGATGTGTTGAATTGTTTCAGCAAGCAGGTTGGATGGACTTTTTTAAGATGATAGATGGATATAATGCAGAAGTATCCTGTAAGTTTGCTCAAGGTTTAAAAGATTACATGGTGACCTTTAATGCTCTCAAATTCAAGCTGACAGTGAAATTGATCTCAGAAGCCACAGGGATTAAAAATGAGGGTGAACCATGGTTCAAGAAGCTTCCTTTTGACTTTGATCCACAAAGATATCTTTTACCTAATGTCACTCCTGATTGGAATAAAGGCATCCTTATTCAACATTTCAGAAGAGAGTGGGTTGAGCCAATCAGGATACTGCAAAGCTATGTTACTTGTGAAGGCAGGTATGCTTATGTATTCTGTAGAAATTCAGGCCTGCATTAGATTAATTTCACTCACAGCAATTAACAATTGATCATGCAAATTATCAACAATGGAGACTGAATATGGAGCTGTAACAC